>CM062819.1:1212667136-1212987136 GCA_031772625.1 Pinus tabuliformis | reverse complement strand
CATGACACAGACCCTTGACTCTAGTATCTTCCCAAGAATCATGTCACTAACCTTGTTGTGCTGCCTATTCCCTTCCTCGACTTCCTTCGAACTACTCTCTTCGATTCCTAGAGAAAATCAGTCTCTATACTTTTTACTGCTCCTTCTCAGCTTCCTCTAGAGAATCTCAGTCTCTAGGATTTCACAGGTCTTATCTAGAGAAACTTAGTCTCTAGATCCCTATCTCAGTAACCTAGTAGAATCCTTCTTTTGCTGCCCTAGAAGAAACCTCTCCTTTGCTTGCTCAGAAGAAACCTATTCTTCGATTTCCCAGAAGAAACATTTCCTTCGCTTTCCCAAAAGAAACCTATTCTTCGCTTTCGCAGAAGAAACCTTTTCTTTTTGTTTCCCCAGAAGAATGTCTCCTTCACTGATCCTAGAAGAAACCAATATTTTCACTGCCCAGAAGAAACCCTCTTATCCCTTCTTCACACTTCTCTTTGTAGCCTCTTTCTTGACACTTCTCTTGACCCCTTCTTGACACTTCTATTTTCCTTCTACTTCACACTTCTACTTGTCGATATCAAGTTGATTTTCTTACCTCTAATGGAGGCTAAGTGTGGCTATGCATATAACTCATTATATGTCCTTTAGGCTGACATAATAGATGGAGGTTAGGCCAAATTATTCTAGCATGTTCTTCCATCGTTGTAGGCCGACTTGAAGAGGATGAGCTACAAGGTCTTGGAGGATGATTTATATAGACAAATTTGAATTTATACAAAGTGTAACATGACTTCATTACATGACAATGACTCTAACATTTTATATAGATGACAAATAATTCCTAAAGACTCTCAATGGGAGTCTTGACTGAAAAAAAATCTCTTGCTCATAAAACCCATGAAGCAAGTCAATATAATAATTTTATTTCTCTTCTTTACATCTCATTACATAAAATCATAATTATATGTCATTATGAAGACCGTACCTAGTTACATTTTTCAACACTCCCTCTTAACTAGGGAGTTATTCATAATGGTAGTTAAACTTTCTCAATTTAAAGAATTTCTCATAAGAAGAATTCGGATTGGTAACTCATTTGCATAGCATCATATCAACCAACATTGTTACATATAAATTCCTTGACTAACAACTCCTTATCTCCACAATATTTGATCTCAATGCTGGCGAGACCAATGATTTTAAGACACCCTCATCATTGTCTCTCTCGGAACATACCCCACCCAGGTTCTCTCAGGGTATGTTCCATGAGGACTATTCTTATCTTGGACTCCCCAACCTTTAAAGAATATCGGTCCTCCACAACTACTCTTTCTATTGGATGCACTATCTCATCCTCAAAGAGTACAGATTCCAAATGATTACCCAGTCCTCCATTCTGTCTTCCCAGGTGAAGAACATAATGTCATGTCTATGTCTCCCTCTCAAATAGGGAGGCCATATTCCAATAAAGAATGTACTCATTCCTACAAAAGGAATGTACCTAATCTCCCCCTTGGATTAGTAATTTCCAAGTTTCTTCCAAGTAAGAAACTTCTTCTTCTGACTCCCTCTCAATTAGGCACCTACAACAACTCCTCATGTGGAACAACCAGCTATCTGAAGAACTCCTCTCTTCTTTGATGTCATAAATTTATTTTGTCACGGAGTCTTCATCTTTTGGGGACTTCTTCATAGGGCACAAACCATCCATCACTTTCATCCATGAGTTAGTCATGTCCTCATCTCATCAGAAAATAATACATCAGATTTTTAATTTGGCCTTTGCTTTATGTCATTCTGCCTTCATGCCATATTTTTTGGAAGGATCTTACATCCTTCAATATGGTCCTCTTGGAAGTCATCCACAGATCTTCCCTTAGGCAATCCTACATAAGCCCATCTAGATATTAGTTCAAAAATAAGAAATGAACACTTAAATCAAAACTACCTTTGTGATGGAATTTCATCATGACATCTTCCTGTAGGTATCAACATCCTGCATGCAGATTGACACATTTCCCAAAGATATCCATTGTCAAGGGTCTCTATCTTTTTCTGAATTCCATCAGAGTCTTCATATCTTTCCAGGAGATATTCTAGTCAAATATTCTTGGACTTAGGATGTTGAATGCCTTCTACCTTTGTTGCATATTATCACGACCTCTTCCTATATTTTCACACTTCATTCCCAGGAGCTTTCAATCAGAGTTCCTTAATTGTAGTGAACTTCCTCATGATTCATATGAGAACATATTATGTTGATTTCATCTAGTGTGACTTATGCCTTCCTTCAATCTTTTAGAGGAGGAGATCCTTTATTCTCTCGATCATATTTCCTAAGATGGAAATAGTGATACATATTATATGAAACCATATGACATGAATTTCATAATAATCTATGTAAGAATACATACCTCATCTTTCCTCTCAGTCATACATAATTCCTGTAGAAGCTTCATTTGAATGAAATAAATTTATTCTTTAGACTTTCTTTCCTGTTATGTCATCATACCATCATCCCTTGAATCCCACAAGTTTGAATTCTTGATGAAACTCTTTCTTCCTTTCTAGATCGGTGAATCCTTTGATGAGGATTCCATTAGAGGAACTTGAGGATCTTTCATATCCTTACCCAACATATGTTTCTTTATTGACTATTGTATGATGATCCCAGTCGATGATGACCTCTACTTGTTTCTATAAGTATCACTTGGGATTTTAGTGAGGTTTCCAAGAGCTCTTATTCTTTGTACTTAATAGGATTTCTTTCAGGCATTAGTTCTGTTACTCATGTCACGAGCTCTTACTTTTAATGCTTCTATCATGATGCTATTTTGTAATATGATGCATCCTATCTTATACATTTATTCCTATCTATAATTTACAAGTGAAAGTTACCTTCTCATGAAGAAGATCATCTCAGTCATAGTAGAGATACTTTACTTCTTCATTCTTACACTTCTTTGATTGAGGCTCTTTCACTTCTTCAGTAATATGCGCTTCTTCCTTATTCCTCTTGTCCTTACTATGTTTAGGACAATCTCTTCTATAGTGCCCAAGTTCTTGACATCCATATCATCTTACCTTATCCATGTTCCTCCTTTTCTTTTGAGGACCGAACTTTCCAAATTTCCCTTTCTTTCTTGCCATAGTAGCGTATGCTTGATTCTGCTCATTTGGTCTGACATCAACCTTTGCCTTCAATTTGGTTTCTTTGATCTTACGAAGTGACCATAGATATTGAAATGGAGTAGTCCCTTTCTTTCCATATGAACTTGAAGTGAAGTCACCCCATTCTTCCAGTAGTGCATTTAGTACCACTGTGGTCATCTCTCTATCAGACATGACTTCTCCCAGCTCTTCTAGTTGATCTCGAATTTTTGATATCCTCATAAAGTATGAGGCTATTCCATCTTCCTTGGATATCTTCAGTTTGTAGAGTTATTTCCTTAATGAGATTACTTCTCCTGCAGTACTTACAAAAAAAAACTCTACCAATTTGTCATATATATATTTTGCAGTCTCCAACTTTGATACATATGGGATTAGAGAATATTTTATAAATTCTATAAGAATCCTTTGGGATCTCACTTCTCCCTTCATGAATCTAGCATGTGATTGATTATCTTCCTTTGGAGCCTAGGTTATTAAACTCTTTATGTGATCCATGACCTCATTCTCAGTAAGATTTAGGTATGTCCTTTTCTTCCATGCAAGAAAATTTGCAGCCATTTATTGCTTTCCTTGCAAAAATACATTTTGTTATTATCAGATATAGTCATAGACTTACTTGAGAGATTGATGCTTGCTTCCTCCTTAATATTGATGTTGATGGAGGATTTTCTTCTCGAGGTTGATAAGGGAGAGCTTGATTCATGATCCTTCTTGAATGATTTAGTCTTCCTTCTTTCTTGAAGATGATTTCAAGACTCTTGTTGATGTAGATTTCTTCGATCTTGGGTTTTGAATATCTTGTCCTTGGTAGCCCTTGAATCTGATATGATCCTTCTTCGATGCTTTATTGAATGGATTGGAGTTCTTCGACTTGCTTTGAAATTTATATGAAGCTCAATTCTTGTGTGTCAACTTGTTTTGAATGCCCCTTTCTAACTTCAGTACCTAAGCTCCGATACCATGTTGAGAAATCTAGGGCATGGATAGTTAAAAGATTTCTCTTATTGATAATTGCTTGTGATATAATTTTACTTCTTAGCTTATGATGTTTTCTTTGTTATGTTATTATTGTGTTCTTTTCATCAAGACAATTACCAATAATAAAAGACAAGTGACACTATATGTAGGCTTGTCAGTCAGGGTGAAAACATCTCACCTCTTGAGAGGAAAACTAGATCAACATTATTCTTCTAGATCTTCAATTGATGAGTACCAAGACCATGACACAGACCCTTGACTCTAGTATCCTTCCAAGAACCTTGTCACTAACCTTGATGCTTTGCCTCTTCCCTTCCTCAACTTCCTTCGAACTGCTCTCCTCGGCTCCTTCTAGAGAAACTCGGTCTCTATAATTTTTACCGTATCTTCTTAGCTTCCTCTAGAGAATCTCGGTCTCTAGGGTTTCACTGGTATTCTCTAGAGAAACTTGATCTCTAGATATCTATCTTGGTCACCCAGTAGAATCCTTCTTTTGCTACCCCAGAAGAAACCTCTCCTTTGCTTGCCCAGAAGAAATCTCTTCTTCACTTTCCCAAAAGAAACCTTTCCTTCGCTTGCCCATAAGAAACCTCTTCTTCTCTTTCCCAGAAGAAACCTTTTCTCTTCGCTACCCCAGAAGAATCTCTCCTTCATTGATCCTAGAAGAAACCTATCTCCACACTTCCCAAAAGAAACCCTCTTCTCCCATCTTCACACTTCTCTTTGAAGCCTCTTTCTTTACACTTCTCTTGACCCCTTCTTCACACTTCCGTTTTCCTTCTACTTCACACTTTTGCTTGTCGAGATCAAGTTGAGTTTCTTTCCTTTAATGGATACTGAGTGTGGCTATATATACACCTCATCATATGTCCTTTAGGCCGACATAATAGTTGGAGGTTAGGCCGACTTCTTCTAGTGTGTTCTTCCATCATTGGCCAAATTGAAGAGGATGAGTGACAAGGTGTTGGAGGATGCTTTACATAGACAATTTTGAATTTATGCAAATTGTAACATGACTTCATTACATGACAATGACTCTAACATTTTATGACTAGATGACAAGTAATTCTTAAAAATGCTCAATGGGAGTCTTAACTCAGAAAAAAATCTCTTGCTCATGAAACCCATGAAGCAAGTCAATATAATAATTTTATTTTTCTTCTTTACATATCATTACATAAAATCATAATTATATGTAATTATGAAGACCGAACCTAGTTACACTTTTGAATATGGAGAAGGAGGTATCACGTCGAACAATGAGTCGCCAACAATTTTTTTTGTCCTCCCTGACTCCTACTCTTTGTGTGTAGTGTGAATAGGAGGTCACAGAGATCAAAATGGAGCTCTCAGACATTAAGGACTTGCTATATCGACAAAGAGTGGTGACTTATGAAAATTTGGAGACTATTGATGCCAAATATAAGTATGTTGCTAATATTAAGGACGAGGTTGGAGCATTGCACACCATGATTGAAGACCTTCAACACCAATTGTCAAAGTTGGGATCCTTTTTGGAAGAACAAAGAAACCCTCTTGAATTTCATAATTCAGGCATAGATTTAAATCGTCCGGTTGATCCTAATGCTTAGCTTCAATTTGCAATGACCGATATTTTTTATGTAATCCTACTATCTCAATTTTGTCAGATATATACTAGTAAGTTAAATAAGAGTACTGTATCAGTGGTATCTTTTCGTGGTGATCAGAAACATCTGGGCTCAGATAATCAGTCTAGAAATGACAAAATTAAATCCCATGGGAAAATTCAAATTGTAACTCACCCGTTTATTTTTCCGCAACCGGACGTGAAATTAATATAACGAGTACTCATTTTTGTTAAAAAAAGAATTGCAGTTTGTGTAATGTATTATTATTGGTTGTTTGCATAATGTATTATTATTTCTATTCGTAAGAATTGTGTTTTAGATTTACAATTTACGTATTATATGTCTATTTTGTTGTTTTTGATAATTTGAATAATAACATTTATTATGTGAAATGATTTTAAATTGCAAAGTAAGGGTGTTAATGGTTTGATGCTAGGGTTTTCTAGTTTTATTTGATTTGGTAATAGTTTTTCATTTGGTGTTTATTATTTTTTTGGTTGGACTATGTGGGAGTAATGATTGCCCCGGTGGGAGGGCAGGGGAGGGGAGGTGGGGCTATTCACCCCTCCTTCAATACTATTGTGGTAGAAAATTTGAAACCAAGCGCATGTAGTACATTTAAATTTGAGATGGGAGGTATTTATAAGGAAGCCCAATTTTGGGGGCTCAGTGGTAGGCAAGACTGAAGGGTAATTGTTTTACCAAGATTGCAAAGAACCCTAAATTCCTCATTCCTCAGAATAGTCTGGAAAAACATCGCAGACGCATGAAGGACCATGTGTTCATTTACAAGTTTGTGGGTGGCTAGCCAATAGAAAGAGAATTATAATGCCAGATCATTTGAAAATGACAACCCAAAGGTGAAGTGGAGTTAAAATTAGGCCTGAAAGGGTTTTTCACAATTATTTTTTCCAATTTGGGTGACAAAATAAGTATTTTTGAAGCCGGACCCTACTTATTTAAGAATGCAGGCCTTTATATGAGACATTGCGAAGCCTGCTTTAACCTAGATAAAGAGGAATTCTTGGCTGCCCCAGTTCGAGTACGCTTTTATTATTTGCCCGTGGATTTTTGGTTACCTAAAATTATGGAGGGTATTGGTAATGCGATAAGGCAACTTATAAAAGTTTTGGAAGTGAGAAAAAGTGGAAGAAATATGTCATATGCTAGATTATGTGTTTACATGAACATTTATCAACCCTTGCCTGAGTCGATTGACTTAGAATACTAAGGAGAAATTTGTTCTTAATCCTTGGATTATGATCACGTTCCATTCCATTTCCGTCTGTGGCATGAACACATACGTTTATTTCAAGACTATCCCAATATGAAGAAAGACCATCATGATTTAGGGTTACTTGATTAGGTGGGTTTCTCTGGCATGAACACATACGTTTATTTCAAGACTATCCCAATATGAAGAAGGAACATCATGATTTAGGGTTACCTGATCAGGTGGGTTTCTCTAAAGCTCCCTCGAGGCGTCAGTCTACTCATGGTCAGTCAACACAATCACACCAAAAATTACAAGATAATAATTTGTTTGCATCTCTAGAAGGTATGGAGGAAGATGTTGCTTTACCAGAGGATATTTTAATGCAGGAGTGATAAGAGGAATAGTCGACAAAAAAACAAGTGTTAAAGAGAAAGCTACCAACGAAGGAGCTAGAATTGGATAATATCTTTGGGGATTTTTCGGGTATCAAAGAGGTTATTCCACTTATGCATAAGAATTTGGCATTGCTCGACGAGGAGGAAAAAAACATTGTAAATATTTTGAATGTATGTGCCTCAAAGGATTTAGCAGAATTCCCTCCAATTCAAAAGGAATTGTATGCTCAAGTATATCTTCAATGGAAGCATAAACAAAGTCAAGGGCATTCAAACATTTCAAAAGTTCAGTTCCGCCAGACTTGAGGGACAAGAGTAAAGACACAGGGGGTAAAGATGTAAATAAGAAAGGTAGGAATTCACAACGAGATTTGCTTTAGTCTACTAGCGAAGAATTGATAAATTTAGGCTAGGTATCAGAAATCATGATTTTTTAATGTCTTCTCAATAATCTTCACCATGAAAATTTTCTCGTGGAATATTAAAGGGATTAATAGTAAAGAGAAACAATGATATTTAAGGAAACATATCAAATTTGAAAACCCGGCCTTGATGTGTTTACAGGAAACCAAAGTCTCAATGTCTAAATCATTGGATATAGCCCATAGTTGGAAAGGCAGTGAAATTATGGCCATTGATGCTAGAGGTAGTGTGGGAGGGTTTGCTATATTTTGGAATCTAGTGGAAGTTATATTTCAAGATTGGAAAGGTAGCCCCAAGGTTTTGACAAGTACTTTTATATTTCTTTTTTCTTTCAAGTTAGTTTGTTTCTCTGTGGTATATGGTTCCCACATAACCAGGGAGAAGTTGATTTTTTGTGATGTTCTTCAGAAACATTGTCCTCTCGATCCTGAATCATTATGGATTATAGGGGGAGACTTTAATCTTATATGACCATTGAAAGAAAAGAAGGGGGGTTACAATGACTGGATCTGGATTCATCCTTTTTCGAAAGGTTTATTGAACATATGAATCTGGTTGATGTGTCGACCGTCAATGGTTTATTCACTTGGAATATTCACAGGTATGGTTGAAATCAAGTAGCTAATCACTTATATTGATTCATTGGTTCCAGAATTTATAATGGTAAATGATATTTTTATTGAGGCCTCTATCCTCACTTGTATTGACTCGAATCACTGGCCCATCCAACTAGAGACTGACCTTAAGGAAGGGCCGTGTAATAGACCTTTCTGCTTTGAGAGTTTTTTGTTGTAGGATCCAGAGTTCTTAGAAAAATCTAGAGAATGATGGGATACTATTGTGGTTCATGGCAAAAACAAAATACATACTTTTCAACGTAAACTTAAGGCCTTAAAAAAAATCCGCTTATGGAACAAGAATGCATTTGGAAATATCTTGGTAGAAAAGCTTCTTTTGGAGACTCGGATGCAAGAGGTACAAAAACGGGTGATCAGGGAAGGACATACACCTAAATTGATTTTAGATAAGGGGATCATATTGAACAAATTAGATAATAGAAGAAAACAAGAAGAGATTTTGTGGAGGAAAAAATCTCGTGTTCAATGGTTGAAAGAAGGTGATAAGAATTCAATTTGTTTTCATAAAGCTATGATACACCATCAACATTATAACTAAATTTTTTCGTTGATGTGTAAGGATGGACAAAAGAAGTTGCAACATAAGGAGACTGAGGAGGAATTGATTCGCTTTTACAGGGACCTCCTGAAAAAGACTTCTTTTAACCGTCAAGATGCTATCAATAAAGTTACAACTTGTATTCCTAAGATTGTAAGTACAGAACAAAATTCTGCTTTGATGCGCCTGATTTCCTTCCATGAAGTGGAATATGTTGTTCTGGAAATGCCTTGCAATAAGTCACCAGGACTAGATTCTTTTACTTCAGAATTATTTAAGGCATGTTGGAACTTTATAGGTCGAGAGATTCATGAGATTGTTAATGAGTCTATAAATTTGCAGAGTATGTGGAGTGGATTTAATGCTGCATTTTTTACTCTTATTCCCGAAGCTAGGCAATCAAAGGACCCTAGTGGTTTTATACCTATAACATTGTGTAATGTTATTTATAAAATGGTGTTCACTGTGATTGTTAATAGATTGAAGCCTCTACTGCAATTGATTATCTCCCAGGAACAAACAAGTTTTGTAGAAGGTAGGTAGATTTAAGATGAAATTATTATGGTGTAGGAGATTGTTCATTCTCTTAAAAAACTTAAGAAGGCCAAGATGATTGTGAAGCTTGATTTATCAAAAGCCTACGACAAGGTGATTTGGAACTATTTGTTACAGATATTGGACACTTTTGGATTGTCTTGGCCGTGGATTTCCTGGGTGCATTCCCTTATTTCAATTACCTTTTTCTCTAGTTTTTAAAATGGGTCTCCTTATGGTACTTTCAACCCCTCTTGAGGATTGCAATAGGGGGATGCCTTATCCTTGTTGAACTGTGTAGCTTGGGAGGTATTCAAGAAAACCCGAAGATGAGGGTTTGTATGAGTTTGGTCACACATGGGTTTATGAGAAAAGAACTCGAGAGAAGGGGGTTTATACCCAAGAATGGGTTTAAATTCTAAAAATAAATTTAAAAAGAAAAATTAAATCCTAAGGATAAAGAGGATCAAAACCTCTAAGATCTAGAGGGTTCCAAAGAGGCTTAGGAAATATATTTAATAGAGGCCTTAGGACAAGGCTAGACATCAAGCAAGAATGAGTCTCATTTGATTGTGTGGGCTGCTAGATATGTAGCTCTAAGGGAGGTCAATCTAGTAATATGAGTAGTGTTGCTAGAGAGGCATAATTTCTCCATTCAAGAGTATTCTGTCCAAGTGGAAGACAACCTAGGAGAGCTGGTACCTCAAGAAACCCTAGCCACACTGATGTAGAAGGAAAGTTAAGCTCTTTCTCTAGTATGCAAGTCTAGACAAATTTAGGAGGACATGATCAAGTGTTATAAGGAAAATTTTGGGCATGAGTTAGTGGTGAACATCCTATGATCCAGATGCATTATCCTAAGTTACTGTGGCATGGACGAGACCCTATTCTTGTTGCTTGGAATAGGCTAGATCTATAGGGCCACAAGACCTAGAAAGTAACTGGGTTAGGCCACAAGGGTTTCAAGGAACAACACGCAAGATTAGAGACTAGAAGAAGGGGTTTTCACAATGATTTCAGGTAGGGTTAGCCGCAAATATTAGGGCACTCTTGTTGAAGCCCTAAGGAGTGTCAAAACCTCAGACTGGAGTATGCTCAGAAGTCGAGATTGAGGGAAGAACATGAAGTATTGTAAGGTGGCAAATACTAGGTAATGGAAGGCTGTTTCAGGGCTTGAAACATTAATTTTGATTTATTCCTAAGAACAACGATAAAATGGTAGCTTTACCACTATTAGAGGACAAAGTTAGAAGCCCTAATTTAGGGCTATTTATTCACCAAGTTACATTCTAAAAGGATTTTTTAAGGAGATGTAATCGTATGCTAAATTTTGAATCAAATTTGAGATAGGATGAGACCCTAATGAATGTGACAAGAAGGTCATCTTGTCACTGTTGATGCAGCTATGTATCTCAGAGATGTATGTTTAAAATTGAGTTAAGAAGGGAAACAATATACATCTCCTAGACCAATGTGCTGAACATATGAGTTGGAGAGAAGGAGTTTGAAGATGTTGAGGGATGTTCAAAGGATAGAACAACAAATATGAAACTATAGCCCTAGATGAGGGTAGATCTGGTGCCAAGCCCTAGATCTGAGCGCAAAATATTTGGTAGTATATTCAGAGTAGATCTGAAGAGCCTTGGGGCTAATTCATGGTTGGAACAACAATGAGGAGAAGCCTTAAAAGAGGGAAGATTCATAGAGTTGTTCAGTGTTTGGAGCACCAATATAATGGAGCCCAAGAACAGTGACGAGGAGGAAGTTCTTGTGGCCCTAGATTAGTTAAGAAGATGGGAAGATCTGAAGAATAAGAAGAAATGCAATATGCAGTGCAGGAAGGAGTCTAGATTTGGGAGAAATGTATGGCAGTCTAAGTATAGGATGGAGGAATGTTAGAAGGTTGACCATTGTTCCTTAAATGTAGGAATTATATAGGAGTATAAGCCTATTAGGAGAGGCAGAATTATTGATCTTAGGGACTGCAACCAAGAGATCCAAATTGATGGCCATAGTTCAATGTTAAAGAAGGAAATTTGCAGTGAGAAGAAGGGAAAACTCCATTCCATAAGTTTGTCTTCATTCGAGAAACATAGGAAGACAATATAGGGCACAAATCCCAAAGTGTTGAGGAGTAGCAGTGAGCAAACTAAGAATTTTTCACAAATGGAGTCGTGAAAAAATTACTAGAAGACCCTATGTGTTGATTCGTTGATGGACTAATGATCAGCTAGAGGGAAGATGGGTGAGCCATGCTCAGTGACCTAAAGGAGTAGGATTCATTAATAGAGGCAGTTTGGTGTTGTTGCAGATTGGGAGCAGATGGACCAACATATGTGTTCAAGACATGTGGACTGAAAGGGATATGTGTGGCCATGATCAAAAAGTAGGTAGGGTGTTGTATTGTTTAGGGTAGATTGGAAGTCAAAGTGATTGACCCCAAGCCCTAGTTTGTATTAATGTATTACTGATTGTATGAGGGCCATGATCTTTGGTACAAGAACTCTAGACGGTTGTATTAGAGTTTGTTAATATAATGAAGAAGGGTTGAAATTTTTAAAATTTTTCATGTGTAATAGTTGATTTGCTAATGTGTGTTTATTATGTTGTGAAAAGTAGGATGATTGAGGCATTTGAGTGTGTTTGTGTCCAAGATTTTAAGACCAACCCAGATTCTCATGTGCCATGGAAAATCAACAATCCCCATTCTTATTCATCTTAGCTATTGAAGGTATGGGTCGTGTGTTTTTGAAATCCTGTTCTAATCAAAAGCTACAGGGATTGCAGATATTTGGAGTTGATTTACCAGTCACACACCAACAATTTGTTGATGATGTTTGTCTTTTTGGATTTTTGACTCTCAAGGAAGACAAAGAGATGTTCACTCTAGGTATGGTCATTAATAATGATGAATCTCATTTTTCTTTTTCATTGCAAGGAAAGTGTACAATGTTATCTAGTCCGAATGTTACAGTCTCAAAGAGATTACCTCCCGAATAAATATCTAGGACAACTGTTGATATTTAACCCTAAGTGGGTTTCCTATTGGAAAAAAATCTTGGTAAAAACCTCAAATTGGGAAACTAACTAGACAATCAGAGCTTCTAATTTTGCTAGTCAGTTGGTTCTCACCAAATTTGTACTTTACGCTATACCTATTTACTAAATGGAAGTCATGCCAATTCCTAAAGCAATTTTGTAGTCTTAAATTTTAAAATGGACAAAATTTCTATGGAAAGGAGCGAATAAAGCTAAATGACGGTCATTGGTAGCATGGCATATTATGGCTTTACCAAAATGGGTAGGTAGGTTGGGATTGCGAGACCCAACAATGATTAGTGCAGCCTTTTGGGGCCAAGATATAGTGGAAATGGTTGGTTGGTGGAGCAAAACTATGGAAAAAAATATTGTCAAGAAATTACACTCCATCTATGTCGCAAGAAGAGAAATTGAGAAATGCTTTGGTGGATGGATCATCTATCTAGAAATGGGCTCAAGCAAATCGGAAGTTAGTGGGAAATCATGAAATTTTGGAAACATAGGATGGTGTGACTACTTTATTTTGGGATGATAAATGGCAACAACTACCTTAGTTAAATACCAAAACAAATCTTCATTCTTTACAACTTTTCACTACATGTTCAGGGGTGATAAGGGTTTGAGATTATTGGACCATGGAGCCTAATGAAGAGGATTGGAGGTGATGAAAATCTTAAGAAGACTGGTTAACAATATCACAGGGTTTGCCATGGGATACATTTACACAAGAATTACTGAAAATATGAATTTGATTTTCTCAAGACAAGGACATTTTGAACTGGAGGAATCACCTTTTAGGTATGTTTAATGTAAAGGAAGCTCACTATTTTGCAGCAGGACATGATACTTTGGAACGACAAGATATTTGGACAAAATTTTTGATGGGTGTTCAATGGCCAAAGGTGTTAATGCTCTTATGGTTAGTTGTTATATGTAGGGTCCTTGGGACAGAATATGAAAGAAGGGAGTTGAAGGTCCATCCTTGTGTCCTCTTTGTACGAAAATTGAAGAATCCATGGAACATCTACTCAATACCTGTGTTAGCTGAGGAGGTCTGGATAATTGAATCCTTGGAAATTTAGTTGAGACATTAGTTCAATGGAATTTTGTGGCCTACAAAAGTCCTATTGTCAATTAGGCATGGATATTGACTATAGGATTTATCTTTTGGAATCTATAGTAAGAACGAAATGTCAAAATTTTCAGGGATACGAAGTGCACGGTCTTAGTTATTAGGGATGTGGTTCTTCAAAATATTTGAGAAACTATTATAACAACTTCCTGGTCAATGGATTACTGGAAAGTTGAGGGCTACGAAGAGAGCACCTTGCACCAACTTAACTTACTACATAACATGTGTACCCCTTCTAATAAATCACCTCCAGAGATGGTACTATCATTTTATACATCCATTAGAGAAATTTTTATTTCTAAAATGGGCCTCCTAAGGAATATTATAAAATAATAAAATATGATTAGATTGCCTCATCAATATTTGGAGGGAAAAAAGAAAAACTATTTTTTCAACTCGTATTTTCAACTTATGTCACTAGGATTTTACTCAAATTTCGAGCAGGAGCACGCATTAGATGCATAATTTATTTTTTCATCCAAGGTGTACCCATATTTCACACTTTCAATGGACCCTACTACACAAAAATGTGAGATACATGAAAAAATGTGATTTCAATCACGTTTTTTCATGTATTTCATATTTTTCGTGTAGTAGGGTCCATAGAAAGTATGCAACATAGGTACTACTTGGATGAAAAATTAAATTTTGCATCCAACAATTGCTCCTGCTTGAAATTTGAGTAAAATCGCAGGGAGATAAGTTGAAAATATGAGTTCAAAAAGTTTTTTGTTTTTTTGAACTCCAAAAGTAGTGAATCATCCCCATTGGTTGACAACATCATATTGAATCCTATTGGTTCTTATAAAGCTGATTTTTATTGTACATTTTTGTTTTGTTTTGGTTCTTTCTCTCGTCTCCCTTGAAATTGAAGACATACTGGTTATTTTAGTCATGCAACAATTTTTGGTGTGAGTAGGGCTCTACTGTGCTGTTTTCTTGGAGTTTATGTTTGCTCACAGGTTCTCAGTAATGGACGGGTACTAGCAGTCTGCACAATTATGCCAGTTTTATGTTTTGCTTACATTGAATTTTGTGGCACATTCCTTTTCCAAAAGAAAATCTCTAGTTATCACTACCACATCCAAGACTTATATTGTGCTTTCCATCTATGGATATTTAGTGATGTTGTTGTCACTACCTTGCATGCTAGGACGTGTTAGAAAATTATATATTACAGAGAAATGGAACACATAAAATATTGCAGAAACACAAACATAGAAATCACATAAAATATTGCAGAAACACAAACATAGAAATCACATAAAATAAGAGAGACATAGATATACGTGGTTCACCCAATTTGGGCTACGTCCATGGAGAAACAAATAGTCCTTCCTTTATATTATCTAGCAAAATGAAGAGATACAACCTACAAAAATCCGCTGTAATTTCCTCTTCTCTCTCACAAAATTCCTCTCTCTTTCTTGCTCATAATACACATCTACATAGCCACAATACAATTCCCTCATATATAGTAAGGGGTTGCCTTCTAGGGAAAAAAAACCCCTAAGTTAAACATAACTTCTTCCGTCATATCATCGACCTAATGAATGGCTCAGATTGACTACGGAATTACAATAATTTAGAAGGCAAATTTACATCTATTTTTAGCTTCAGGGGCGGTGCCATCGCCCCCCTTGGGACCCCTTGATGGGGATTAAATGGGTGGTATTGCCACCACGTTACGAACTGGGGTCCAACACGACGGTACATATGAATAAAGAAGATAATCATGATCCATGCCCAACAGGATGCACGACTGTTGGACGAGTCCTTATTGTATGAATTGGCATATAGCTATCTTTGTGCATGAATTGTTAGTTGTATTGGTTGTTGTGGTGCCTCATATTTGGGTTCTCTTGATGTATCTCTGTATGCCCTAGTCTCTAGAGTTTTGCTTCTTAATTGTGCCTAAAGGGAGCAGTCTAATTCTCAATATATTTGAAGGTGCTTCATATTTTTATGATTTTGAGCTTGAACTTCAGATATATCTAGTTATCTATGAATTCAAAATGTAACGTTTTTTCAAAGTAATAAAGATTTCTTCAGTTTACAAAAAAAGTAGAAGACAATTTGAATAAAATAAATGGTATTAAACTTAGGAGTCATGTTAAGGACTATTATTTTTATCAATATTTATTATATGGTTTTTTGATAATTTGTATAATAGTAATTGGTATTAAATTGTATACAGTATTTTTTTTTAATTAAATAATTATAATTTTTTTGTTTGTTATAATTTTAGAAAAATTGAGGTGGAAATTATTGAGATAGAACTTGTATAATTTGGAATTGAAATTTAGTCATGAAAATCTACCCAAAAAGATATACATACATACACACACACACACATATATATATAGTTCTATATATATATATATATATATATATATATATATATATATATGGGTAGATTTTTCTATCTAAATTCCAATTCCAATTTATATGCCTACTTTCTAGTATGTAATAAAGTATTTCACTTTCTAGCTTATAGATAATGGTAAAATATTCCATATGCATTAAGGCCATATAGAAACAAGGCTTGCAGTTATAAGCTCAATATGTCTCTTGTGGGATTGTAACCTAGTGGGGAGGATAACATCATTCCTCTCAACCACCTAGATAAATCCAATCAATACACACACACATTTGAATTGAGTGTCATTTATTTTCGTAGAAAGAGGATATCTACCAAAACTATTTTTTTTCTTGTATATATTTTTTGTTCTCTAATAACAAACTCTAGTAATGTCCATATCCAACCCTAAAAACATTTTAAAATAAAAAGGGTGCAATAAATTGTACATATTATAAGATAATGCTTCCATGATTGGAGGAAGATAACAACTTAATTCTAGAACTTGAATCAATTCTTGATTGTTACAAAATTATAGTCATTACAAAGTACCTCATCCTAGGGTTAAAAGATGCATTTAGAAAAAGCCACATGGAATAGGAACACTTCATGTAGTGAAATTATCCATATGTAATTTGAAAAAGGGAATTATATTCCGATCCCAATAAAGGGAGTACTATGTTACTCTAGCCAATTTAAGGGATCATTTATATAAGAAAATAGTAAATTTCTATAGAGTTGGGCCTATATGTGTAATGAGAGAATTAATACATGTTAATTTTCGTTAAACCTAGCACTAATAAATTATTATCCTAGTAGAAGCGAGATTTACTAAATAACTTACACAACTAGGTTCTTAACTTAGTTAGCGGAAGCAAAAATAAATAACCAATCTCATAAAATGGCACAGATTCTACCCAACAAAGTTTTTCATTAATGATCCAAACTTATGTGGCTTCTCGTCTTGGGATAATGGCCCAACTACGAATATACATAATACAAATAAACATGGATCTGGTCCAACATATTTTCCTTAGATCAATGTTTGATCTTCTTTGCATATCTATATCACTAGCATCTTTGCACTCCCTCGAACCCAACACATTTTCTCCCTTGATGCCTCTCTCAATCTTGTGCTGTTGTAGTGTGCCTTTATCCTCTCCATAGTGTTGAAAGTGTAGAAAGAAATGGATTCTTTGACTTGTTCCTCAGTCAAAGATGCTAATTCGAATTCAACCTCATAGATAATTGAGTTAGTTTTCAGATACCATGTATGATGTGGCCTATCACTAGTTTATTATCAATTAATTCCTGTTAGATAGATTTCAGTGAGTTGTGTACTAGTTGATAGCTAAAATTTATCGATCTAGTGGAGTTAAGTCTAGTTCTTATCAGTTAACTGATCTCTAGTTCGATAGTAGAGACAAATTTGAGTTTAGTTGAGTAGTCGACTTTCTGTTAACTCAACTGACTCTCAGTTAACTAGTTACAACTATTAAATTTAGACCTAGTAGGTCGTGTAATTCGAATTGCCTATTGAGATAGAATGAAGGACAAATCTACTTATTCATTGTACATAGGTTTTTGTGTAGAGGCTTGAGGATTAAGTCAACACATTTCTCTTGGTAATTTCACAAGGAATTAGGAGATATTCCTATTTTTAAGGGGAAAATTTGCAATAGGAGACAAGAGCTTCTACTAGGCCTTATTTGCGTAAGTGTTGGGTAAGCCTTGAGATAGAGTGGATCATTATTGTAGAGAGCTTAAGGCTTGAAGCGGATTCTATGTAATAGATCAAACTTCTCAATTGATTCAAAACAAGGAAGAGGGGTTTTTCCTAGTTGGATTCCCGAGATATATTGTGTGTGTTTATGTGTGATTATGCTTCTATTCATTGTTTTGTTTCCACAAATTTTTGATAGAGAAATCACATGTGTTTTGTGGTCAACTTTATCTCATTAGTAGTTGCAAGGTTTCAAGGATTTTCTACATGGAATCAGAGCTGAAAACATGATAAAGACCAAGTTCCTTGATCAGATTCAAAGCACATTGAAGAGGAAATCAATTGGTGTAGGAGTTTTACAAGTGCAGGAATCATGTCAGTGTATGGTTTGAGGACAAAGAATTCCCTAGAAGGGACTTCGAATATATGTGCATGGAAGGAAAGAATGGAGGTTGTGTTTGATGATAATTTAGTTTTGGAATACATCAAGATTGATATTCCTAAAATTCTTGCATCAAATGCACAATTGCTGACTCAATGGAAGAACGATACTTCCAAAGCTAGGAGGATGACCCTATAAGGAGTTAGAGACCATATTGTTCCAAATTTGCAAGGGAAATAAACTTCATTGCAGAGTTGAAAGGCCCTTATTGATCTGTTCAAAAGAAGTAGTGATGCGAGAAACCTAGATTTGAAGAAAAAATTGAGGAACATTCGAATGGGAAAGGATGAACCCATTGTTACATATCTATCTAGGTTTACTCAAGTGACGGATGAAGTTGGAGGAATTGGAGAGATAGTTCCATCAACATAGTTTGTGGGCCTTGCTCTTCTCGAGATTCACAAATCCTAGCAGAGTTTCCAGGATGTAGTGAATGGTAGAGATAAGATCCCTAAATTGGAGAGATTGTGGTCAGATCTTGTGCAGGAAGATATAAGGAGGAACCCAAGGGATGGAGTCTCATATGGGATAGAAGAGGAGTAGAACCTTACTTTAACTGGAAAAGGGAAGAAAGGAAAGGGTAAGAAGGCTCAAGATCAAACTGAATCTAGTCAGAATGGTGGCAAATAAAAGAAGGATCTTAACAAGATCAAGTGTTTTCAGTGTCATGAGTTTGGAAATTATGCTACAAAATGCCCAAACAAGAAATCCAATAAGGATGTTGCAACAACAACAAGAGGAGAAGCACTTTCTTCTTAGTTTGAATTGGATTTCTCTTTGATAACTTTCATGAAAAGCTTAGTTCAAGGTAGTGAGTGTTATATTGACTAAGGGGCTTCATTCCACATGACAGGGAATACATATTTCTTGAACAACTTGGAAGAGAAAGACATGAAATTCCATATCGAGCTTGTAGATGATAACAAATACATGACCGAAGGAGGTGGTACAACAATATTTAAGAGGGAGTCTGGTTCTCTTCTCCATCTCAAGAATGTGATGTATGTCTCAGAATTGAAGAAAAACATTTTCTCAGTAGCAATCCTTTAAGACAAAGCATATGATGTAGTATTCAGCAAAAGGAAGACCTACCTTAAGCATTCTACTTCAGGACAAGTCAAGAAGGTTTGTGTCTGGATTGAGAACCTCTACAAATTTGAGGTTGATGAATGTGTATCCTTGAGTAGCAAGGCATAGAGTTCCCATAGTAGAGATGTGATTGTTGAGCAAGAGAAAGATATAGCTCTCAAGATGGAACCTTAACCAATATCTTAGTTTCAGTCTAAGCTAGTTGGAATTTTGGTTGACTAGCAGGATGATGATGATGAGGACCATAGCCTAGGGTGAGTGGAGGAAACCACTCAGTCAGAGACTTATAGTATAGGGAAATTTTGAGCTAAGTGGGCAGAGGATTTGGTTAAGGGAGCTTAGAAGAGAGTTGATTCTCCCAACACCAAGAAGCAGACACCCAGATACACAGGGTACATGGATCTTTCTAGTTCAGAGGGAGAAATTGCAGTAGTAGAGAACTTGGTAGAGCTGAAGATAGATCCAGGTGGATGAGGTTCTTCCAAGAAGCCCTTCCTCGCTAAGAGGGAGTGTTGAAATTGTAGCAAGGAATGGATTATTTGACTTGTGCCTTAGTCAAAGATGCTAATTCAAATTCATTCTCATAGATACTTGAGTTAGTTGTGAGTTAACATGTGTGATGTGGCCCATCACAAGTTTATTGTTAGTTAATTCGAGTTAGATGGCTTTCAATGAGTTGTGTACTAGTTGATAGCTAAAAGTTAGCTATCTAGTGGAGTTAAATCTAATTTATACCAGTTAACTGATCTCTAGTTCTAAAATATATACATATTTGAGTTTAGTTGAGTAGTTGACTTTCTGTTAACCGAACTGAATCTCAGTTAACTAGTTGAAACTACTAAATTTAGCCCTAGTAGGTTGTGAAATTCAAATTTCCTATTGATATTGAATGAAGGCACAAATCTATTTCTTAATTGTACACAAGTTTTTGTGTAGAAGCTTGAGGATCAACGCAGAGCATTCCTCTTGGGAATTGCACAAGGAAATAGGAGAAATTCCTATTTTCTAAGGGCATATTTGTGCTAGGAAATATAAGCTCCTAGCAAGCATTATTTGCCTAAGTGTTGGGAAAGCCTTGAGACATAGTGGATCATTATTGTAGGGAGCTTCAGGCTTGAAGCATATTTTATGTAATATATCATATTTCTTAGTTGATTCAATACAAGCAAGAGGGGTTTTTCATAATTGGGTTCCCCAGATATATTGTGTGTTCTATGTGTGATTGTGTTTCTATTAATTGTTTTCTTTCCACAAATTTTTGGTAGAGAAATCTTATGTATTTTATGATCAATTTTCTCTTATTTCCAGTTGCAAGGTTTCAAGAATTTTCTACACTTATCTTTTCTTTTATAACTTATGATAATCCAACATAATTATATGTTTTTTTTCTTAAGTTACACATAGGCTAAGTTACATTAGAAATTTTTCTCATAGTAGAGCAAGTACCTAAGAATGTTGTGGGTGATTTTTGCATGCCTAGACACAAGGCTTGTGAAGAATGTGCCTGAGCCATAATAATCAACACTTCTTCTTAGTGAGGGAGGTACTTCTGCCACCTAGAGCTATTTATGATCCTGAACCTACATTTACTACCATAGTTTCTCCCTATGAACTGGAAGAATTCCTTGCTATCATTCTCAAAGGCCCGTCCATGTGAACTTGTTCCTAGAAACCTCTTGCTCTTGAACATCCTATAAGGTCATCTTTCTTAAAATATTGGGATAAATCTGGTAGTTGGTCCTTCCCTCCTAAACTTAAAGGTTGAATACCTATGAGCTGCTCAATCTTCGAAGCTTCCTTTTCTTTGTTCTTTGTCATGAATTTGTTTTGTTTTGTTTTTTTGTTTTTTCTAAAATAGGCCGACCCTTTAGCCTCTATAGGTTTTCCTCTCTAACTCCAATGATGTGGCCACCCTCTGAGCTATATCCCCCGGGTCTAAACAGTTCATGTCTATCCTGGAATGCTACACCAAACCACTTCTTCTCGATCATTGAGACTGAGATAAAACCCCACCTGATTTCCAATAGAACATCCTTCACTTCCATCTTTCCTCCTAAATCAAGTTGGAATAACATTTTTCCAACCGATCTAATTTCCACCTAATTGCATACTTCATATCAACACCTAAATTTACATCCAATTTTGATTCCCACTGGGTCAGGGTGGTGAAATGATTTTGTTCTCTTGTTATATGTCTTTGTGGCTCTTATATATAACAACCACTCATTCATTGTTAATGTACTCAAGGTAAAATAGGAAACAAGTGTAGAATATATCTCTAACTTCCTGAAAAAATTCTCATGACCTTCTACCAACACAATACAACTAGATGCATGCCCTTTTCCCTTTTCGTCCTCTTTGGACACTATCAAGCATAATTTCCCATCTAATGACAAGAGAAACAATTGACCTTATTCAAGTCCTTCTTCTTTAGCTGTGAGGCCGGCTCCTCAATCATGCTTGAGCTCTTTCCTTTGCCTTTTGTAGTCAAAGCCATGTTCTCATCATCTACATGCTTGCTGATCTTTCCATTTGACTATAACTTGATTTAGTATTGTATGCAACCATCCTTGAACCTATCAAATGTGGGTTGTTTATCTCTAGCACAAAGTCCTTTGATGAATGGATCCCATTCCTTTGAGAACTCGTTCAATGCCACATTTACTTGTTCTGAGTCTTATCTTTTCTCCCAGTGCTGCAAGTTGATCATAAATTTGCGTTATCTTCATCTAATAACTCATCACTAATTCAGATGTGTTCATCTACATATTCTGGAGCATATATTTAAATATCGTCTTCCTAGTTATTGTCTTGCTCTAGTATAACCGTATCAGTGCTTTGAACATTTCCTTGGCTATCTTCTTCTTAGGTAAGTGAGGATTCAAATGATCCTTCTTGACATCCATAAGTACCGTCCGAGATTTTATCTCCTTCTTTGCTAGAAGGACCTTATGTTAAGGACCTGACGGCTCTGGGATCTTGATCTCACCAATCTACCAACGATCATTTTCCTTCAGTACCAAGGTGACCCTATGCTTCCAAGATAGGGAGTTTGACTTTCCATCTAACTTTTTTTCATATCAAACACCCATTGAAGAATTTCTAAATAATATTTTTCTTGGTCCTTTAGGAACCTAAACCTGAAATTAATATTGTGAATAACTTCTATTTTCCTCTGCATTTTTTTTTTAATTATTGCTAGCCACAAATGGCTTGTGTTGACAACCTACACTTCATAAATAGTCCTCAACTCAATCTATGCTTTCGATGACTATTCTCCTCTACACAAGCCTTTTTTAGCTGTCACTCATAGGTTAACTCTTTAACATGATCCTCTATGGCTTCAACTAGCCGTGCCTCCACCTTTCGACTACAATATTCCTCGAAACCATTCTTTGGGTCATTCGCTAGTCCACTATGCTTTACCACCCTCCCAATAGTCTTGTCGTCTTGCGCTTTTCACATGACAAATTCACTTCTTGGTCTTGAATATCAACCTTGTGATGTCCAACCTACATTCACGCAACACTGTTGATAATTGTCAGCCTCTCTTCGGTCCCCACAATATTTCCTTGTATGTGCTACAAAATTCCCTATAGGGGGATCCTGCTATCAATCTACTGAACTTGCATTGTTTCCTTGTGAATAGATCTATTCCCAATCATCCTACTACGTAGAAGTTACTTGGGTCTCAGAGTCTCAACTGGGCATGTTCTCCCTTGACAAGCTGCACCTACTTTATCAACCACCTTTCTACTCTGGTCCCTAAAGTCGTCAAATCTACTCTAATCCTTGATGGAATATTCTTCCTTGGTTTGAGTCAGACACCCTTTTTTCTCTTCCATTATACTTTATGGTCTCCTCTAAGGCTTCTATCCTAACGGTTTTTGGCTACGCTCTCCCCCCATACACAAAATTATTCATGTCTCCTCCATTCCTATGGAGCTCCCCCTATCGATAGAATTGTGGTGGCTGGTTGGGTCATCAAAACTATTGGTCACCTAGTCAGCACCCTCAATTTTCCTTTTTTTTTTGTTTGAATTTTTCTTTAAAATTTTTTCTGTTTGGGTCGATGTACAATTCATATGATTGATTTCAAACCTCTCCTTAAAAAATATTCCACTTCATACCATCATGGGCAAATCTGCCCCTGATGATCCCATACAAATTTGGCACCTATAATTCTGTTGTACTATGTAACAACCTCCCATTTATATATAGTAATAACTAATATTAGACATATATATGGGGACCCTTTTAAATTTTTAGTCTTTGAAAAATAAATCCTAACTCTAAGAAATTTCCTTGAAAACTCTTAGAAAACAACCCAAGTTTAGGATCCTTATCGCAAATCACATTTCGCATTTTTTAATTTTTTTCCCCTTGGAAAAAATCGTAATTTTCATTATATTAAGGAAAATTACATATTGTAGATGCTGTTCGCATATGATGTATATGAGGTTGAGTGCCTGTCAATAGAATTATGACAAAAAATATAATCAACTCTCCATGCAGGGAGGCTCTGTCATCTGTAAAGTTCATATAATGTTATCAAAATATACTCTGCTTAGAGAGTATGTCTATTTGTAGGTACAACAAATAAAAGTATAAACATGATAATAATAACACATAACAAAAAGTTGTAGGCTCCTGCTGAGCCTATACTATATGGTCCATAAACAGTCGGTGATAGTACTGGTAGTGAGCTTCCTCCCTCAGCTCTTGGATCATCCATGTATCACGTGGGCTAACCACTGCCTCCTTGGATAGGATATCGGTAGCTGTGTTGCATTCACTGTATATATGACGGCAAACAAAGTTGTCAAATAAAGAGATAAGTCGATGGGCCTCATCCGGGATAGGCCTCATTGTGTATGCATGATAGATTGCTGCTATATTAATCCAATTACATGCTATTTTTGAGTCCCCAGAAAGTTGAAGCTTTCTGCATTGTTTTTCTAATGAAAACTGAATGATATGTTTGGTAGTGATGAGCTTTGCATAATTGTTTGTGCTCCCTGCAAGCCCCATTTGCATTTTGAAGAGATGGGAGTGTCCGACAGATGTAGAATGGACCCCCCCCCCCCCCACATCTTGCTTCTTGGGCAGATCCATCAAAGAAAACCCATGGCTGGGTGTGGTCAATGGTTTCTGGGACTATATGCCTGGGAGGAGGGTTTTCATCGTCATTAGGGATGTTTTTATAATCTGCCAAGATTCGAGCAGAGATGGAGGGCCAATGGGGAGTAGTATCCTTAAATATGAGATGGTTTCGAGCGATCCATATTTCCCAGTAGATGAGGAGGGGAAGGTTTCTGGCCTTAGCCATCGCTATAGCAGACCACCATGTAGTCCAAGCATCTATGGTAGTTTGACCCTGCCATGTACACTAAGTAGGGATGTTTGGGAGAACAGATACCCAGAAGATCAATATTGATAGGGAAGGTGAGGAAAAGGTGATCCACAGATTTCGTGTTATCCTTACATAAGATGCACCAGAATGGTCCATGCATTCCTCTCTTGTTCAGATTGCCACCTCTGGGGGTCTTGTTTTTTAATATTGACCACATAAAAACTCTTGTTCTTGGGGGAACTTTGAGCTTCCACATGCCTTTCCACCATGAATCTATAGGCTGTGGTCTATGATTGTTGGCTAAATAGAGGTAACCCTCTTTGGGAGAGTATCGTCCATTTTTTGCATGCGGCCATATGATTTCGTCCTCCCTCTCAATTATTATAATGTGATATTCAGATAAGGCTGCTATGTATTCAGTCCACTGTTGATGCCACTGATGTGGGATATGAAATCTGTCCACTGATTTCCAGGCATGGTGAAGGGAAGTGGATCGCTCCATGTCAACAATGTGGTGGATGTGTGTAATTCCTGAGTTGGCAAGGTGGAGCTTCAGTTCATCAGGGAGAACGTGGGCATTAGGACACCCAATCCATGGGTCTAGCCTGATATGGATAGATGCTCCATCTTGAATTCTCCAAGTAAGTCCATCCCGGATGAGAGGCAGTGAATTTAGCACTGCTTTCCATATGATTGAAATTCCAGTTTTATTCCAGCTTGTTTGTCTAAGCCAGTTCATCAGGTTAAGGGGTGCAATGTACTTGGAAGTAGCCACCTTCATCCAAAGGCTATTGGTCGAGATCAACTGCCATCCTAGCTTGGCCGCCAGAGCATATGAGAAGTCATCCAATTTTTTAATACCCCAACCTCCCCATTTCTTAGGGAGAGTAAGCAGGTCCCATTTTGCCCATGCAAAGATCCTCCCAGATTGTTTGCCTTTCTAGAGGAACCTACAACAGAGATTTTGTATTCTAGTGAGGATTCCTCTAGGTATCCAGGCTAGGGACATCCAATACACCGGGGTGGCTTCAAGAACTGCTTTGATAAGGACTAGTCTTCCAGCCTTAGAAAAATGCTTATGGTACCAGATATTGAGTCTTCTTTCTATCTTAGATATAAGCCATGTCCTGTCAGCTATTTTGTATCCACGTGGCTTTAGCTTGTAGCCTAGATACCTTAGTCCATCCTCTAACTGAATTAGGGCAAAAGGGAACCAGTGGAGCACAAACTGGACCTCATGAGGGGTGCAAGCAGAAGCAACGATGGTGGATTTAGAGTTGTTTATGACCATACCAATTGAAGATTGGAAAAGGAAGATGGTATTTTGTAGGGTAGTCAGGTCCCCAATGCCACCATTTAGGAATATCAACACATTGTCCACAAAGAGTAAATGAGTAATAATACAACTGTCAGTAATCTTGATACCCATGAGTCTGCCTATGAGATGCATATCCTTAATAAGTTTACTAAGTCCCTCCATGACTAGCAGAAAAAGAAAAGGGGATAGGGGGCACCCTTGTCTGAGGCCTCTTTCAGAGTGAAAGAAAGGTGAAGCCGCTCCATTTATCAAAACACTAAAGGATATGTTTGTGATGCAGCACATGATCCATTTAATAAACTCATATGGGAAGCCAAGATGAGTTAGGAGCATACGGAGATATAGCCAGCTTACCCGATCAAAAGCCTTGGAGAGGTCAGTCTTGATGATCATACCCTTGATCTTCTTAGACTAGATAGAGTGCATCACTTCTTGTGTAGTACCAACTGCTTCATGAATCTGACGGTCTTGAAGAAAAGAAAATTGTTCTGGGGAGATGTGGGTGGAGAGGATGGGGCAGAGTCGGTTTGCAATGATTTTATAAATACAATTGCAAAGGGAGATGGGGCGAAAGTGATCGAAAGAGGTCAGATTGTCTGATTTGGGAATGAGGGCGATGAAGGTGGAATTGATGGCCCCATGCATACGACCCGATGTCTTGCATTCTTCTATGACCTTGAGTAGGTCTTCTCCTAGAATTTCAAAGAAAGTTGTGTAGAACTCCATCGACCAGCCATCCGCTCCAGGGCTCTTGTCTCTCTTAAACCATTTCAGAGTGGCCTCAAGTTCCCCTAAGGTGACTTCCTTTTTCAGCTCCAAAACATTCTCCTGATCTAAAAATTGGGGGAAGAGTTGTGCCACTTTGATGACCTCAGCAAGGGTGGCATTGGGGCGAGCTTGATAGATTTGCTTGAAGTGAGATGTTGCCAATGAGGCCAGTTGTTGGAAGGTATGCACCTCCTCCCCTTGCTCATTTTTCAGTTGCTAAATAGTATTAATAGCCTTGCACCCATTTGAAAATTTATGAAAAAATTTGGTGTTGTCATCTCCCTCCATCAGCCAAATTGCTCTGCTTCTTAGTCTCTAAGTTTCTTCTCTATCTTTAATAATTTTCCCTCTTTTTAAAATTAAGTATGAGATATTATCCCTTTGTTCTCTGGATATGAAGACCCCTCCTTGCTCGTCCTCCAGAGCAATAATCTCTGATTTGATTTCACTGAGGGTCTGTGCTTCCAACTCTCTCTTGCTGTGTGCCCAGATTTTTTATAGTCTTTTCAGCTGTCTCAAGTTGCTGACAAAACCTTTTGTTATGTTCCCTCGAGTTTCAGGGGGGTGGGCCTTCCAGAAGTCTGATGCCATCCGAGTATAGGAGACATCCTTCAACCAGGTGGCGTTGAATTTAAAAGGGGCTTTGGGTTTACTTGTTCCTCCCCTGATGTCAAGAAAAATTGGCAGGTGGTCTGATATCCCACCTGATCCAACCCATTGTCTGAAGATGAGGCCCAACTCCTGTAATCGTTCCTTTATGAGGAAATGATCAAGCCTTCTCACAAGACTATCCTCTCCAATCCTTCTGTTTCTACAGGGAGGAAGAATCTTAGCAGAAGGGATATCAATAAAGCTATGGTTCTCCAGGATATGTTCAAAGAAGGCAGAGAGGGGGTCGACCTGGGCATGATGACCCCAAGACTCCGAGAAACCCATAGATAAGTTCAGGTCTCCACCTAGGACAATGTTGTCATGTTGCAGGATGTTAGAAGTCAAGGGACACTCCCAAAACACTTCTCGGTGATGACAAGGCCCATATACATTTAATAGCCTGAAGTTTGTGCCCAGGTCAGATGAGAAGATGTCAACCCCCAGGTGTCCAAAGCTACCCCAAATGTTTCACAGCTTGATGGAACGAGGATTGTAGCCCAAGGCTATGCCTCCAGAATGGATATTAACATCAAGTTCTTGGAAGGACCACCTAGGAAGCATGGATTTGAGGGTGTAAGTTATGGCATCAACAAGTCCCAGGGTTTCTTGAAGGAATACAACATCAATGAGTTCAGACTTAAGTAGTCTTCACAGGGCTTGCCATCCCTCAGCAGTTGAAGGAGAGGATCTTCATGGGGGGGGGTGAGTCCAGGGTATTCTGAGCTCTAAGTACCCGATCTATAGTGAGTTGACACCCTGTTACAATCTCCTCCCCTGCCTGCTGCTTGGCTTTGGAAAGGGAGGATGGTCGACCTCTGGGAGGCTTCGGAGGGATGGGGGTAGATACCAGTCCAATGCCTATGGAGTCCGGGGCTCGAGATCTAGAAAGAGAACAAAGCTGGTATTTGTGGGGAAGAGTTCCATGATCAGAGTCTGAGGATGCAGGTGGGATAGCCTCTGGGAAGGATGGGGGGTATCAGAGAATGTAGGAGGAGGGGGATGCAAAGGGCAAGCAAGGGTAATGGGGGGGGATGATAAAAAACCAGAGCTCTGATGCGACCCCATAGAGACATCCATGCAACCAGATAAATGGGAGAAAATTACTGAGCTAGGTTCAGAGGAGGACATACCTAAAGATAACGAGCTTCAATAGCTTCCCTTGACCTAGTTAAAGGAGGAGAGCGTGGCCGAAATGATGCTTTTCTATGCTTCTTCGGGGTCTCCAAGGCCGGGGAATGCTCAGCTGTGTCAGGGTTAGTGTGCTCCACTGCTTCATGCAAAGGGTTGTGCCTTGCAGATGCCTGATGATTTTTTGTAGGAATAGTCTACCCTTTGCTCCCATTCCTCACTTTCTCGTTTAGAGGGTAGTCCTTGAAGAGATGACCTACTTTTTGGTAGTGCCTGCACCTAAATGGTACCCCTTCATAATCCAAGATCTAAATTCAAGTGAAATTCCTCCAACGCAGAGTCACTTGCTCCTGTAGTCCTTCTAGGATGTCTATATAGACTAGGATCCTTGCGTAGGCCATGATTCCCATGGAGAGGTATGACTTGTCGAATTCCAGGTAGGTTCCAAGAGAGTTCCCAATGCATCTAAATATTTCCTCAGACCAGAATTGCAGCGGAAGGCCTGCGAGATGAAACCATTGAGGCCCAACTCCAAAGTGTTCCTTCTAGGGATCGAAAAGGGGGCTCCATCTCCTCAGTAGCACAGGGGCCTTCTCTAAATCCCAAATGATGACAAGATCCAATTCGTATGCTTGGCCTGTACAAATCGCAAAGCAAACCAGCCACGAATGAAGGTTTGTACAAATGGTAACTCGACCAAGTGTTGTCCCCAATTTCTGCGACCCACTGTTTTAACCTAGACACCATGTAATTTCTACCCTAGACCCTGCCTGCCAGGACTCGTTCGGTGGTGTCCATGGCTTCTACCCATTGAATATCTTCCTCCAAGCTGATGATGATGCCTTGTGTCCTTGTTTTAACACACTTATGCCACTTTCCGGGCCTCTGTCCTGCGTCAATACCCCCCTCCTGAGGTCCATTGAGGGGAGAGTAATTAGGGTTAGGGTTAAAGGGATTTAGGTCAGGGCCAGAGGGGAAAGAGTCCAAAATGGGGGGACATTTGTGAAACCATTTCACATATTTTCATGTAAACACCTTCAAGTAAATCTTGAATTGAAATATGTGATCAGACCTCCTGCTTTGATATTCCGATCCAAATGCCTTGAGAATTCGCAATCGCACTTCACAGAAGTCACAAATAAATAACCCATGCCATTGTGTCATCCTTTAATGATTTACAAAATGTGATATTGCGATATTCACAATCGCATTTCGCATTATAAACAGGAACCACTATATTACATCGCTTAAAAGTTGAGATGAGCGAATAAAGCACCAAGCGTGGGAAGTAATTGTGTTAATGAATTGTTTAACAAGGTAATTAATGTTTAGTAGCCCGAGGAGATTAATGATGTTTCAAGTTATGAATAGTTAACATTGAATATCTCATTTGAAATTTTCCCACGGTTCAAAGTCATTTCGAAGAGATTTCAACCTTAATTTCCCTATATCGTCTGCGCTGATATATCTCTTCCATTACAGGAAAGCTTCAAAAGACATGTCATTGCGGAAGGTGATGCAAAAATAGAAAAACCAAAGCTTTACAGAGTTTGAGCTATCGTAAATGTCTCCTATATTCTCTGATATGATCTGCAGTGCCGATGGGGGAGCAACAACATGGGAGGTCATATACAACAGGCTTGAGGATAAGCGACCCAAGGTTACTGCCATAAAGACAACAACTGACTCAATAAAACCTTCAGGAGTCCAATTTAAAGATGTTTCTTGTTCTTTCCTTAACAAAATAGGAGCAAGAGCGAAAATACTCCCATATACTGATATTGGTAGGTGGGTGGTGGAAAACCTCACTATTGAAGACAGGCAATTCAGAAACTCAAGAATGGAACTCATGGGGTCATTCAAGGCTGAAGACCTGAAGAAAATGTACCATATACCTGACCCTCAGGACATATATGACAACTCATACCTTGCCAACTTTGCAAAGAAAAATGAAGAACCTTTCAATATGATCCAGGGTTGGAGGGTACTGGAGAACAAGTTCAAATTTGATAAAACGGGTATGTATCCTATAGCCTCTTTGGCTAACCCCTACAACTATGCAGCTGCTATGTTATGTAGGCTATACAGATTACCTAATAATGCTAAGTTTTCCATAGAATGGATTCCTTTGATTGATGCCTGTGTCAATTCCCACATTATGAATTGGGCCACTATCCTATCTAATAACCTAGCCACTGTCATCATCGAGTATTGTCAGAAGAGATCCTCCTCCGCAGAAAACCTTCCTCCATTCTATTTCAGTGCCTACATCATGGATGCCATCTGTTTCTGCACTAAATTTCCAATCATGGGTTGGAAATGGACCTTGCAGGACCCCTACCCTATCCATCTCAGCCATAAATAGATTTGGGAATCCCATTACATACCTCATTTCTATAAAATATTCCATGCCATTATTTGCCATTGCATCAATTAATTTTTAAGAATAAAGTCCCCAGGTTTTCCAAAGAAGCCGCTACAGACCTTCTAGTAGTGGGCAAGTATTTTGTTGAAGAATGGTTTTTATACATCAAGGTTTTTGGCAATACAACGGACCCGCATGTCCTCCCTTTGTATGTCTTTGATAAATTATTAGTAAGAGAAATAGCCCACCAGACTGTGGGAAAAGGCTTAACCAAAGTCCTAAAAGAAAGCAAGAAGTCATTATGGCCATCTTTTCCTATTCGGTGCGGTTCCTTTTCATTAGAAAATTTTAACCATGCAACCAAAGAGTCAGTAAGCCTAGAAAGCCTTAGGCTCCATACTTTGCCGAAAAGGAAATTCGATCCAGACAAAATAGCACATAACATTACTACTGCAGTAAATATCAAGCCTTATAATCATGAGGCTAATAATTCTGAAGACCTTTTACAGTCAGTTGAATCCTTTGAACAAGCGTTCGAGTGGGCAAGGGAAAATCTGAGTCCTGAAGATTTTGAAAGCTTTTAGGAGTTCAGAAACAAAAGGCTCGAAATAATTCTACTGCATTTGTTAAAAATTGAGGACAAGCCTACACCCAGTGTGACTATCAACAACGAGGGACCTAATTCTCACATAGAGTCTCAAATGGATACAGGGAAAACACTGGATATAGGGAGGGCCCAAGACACCGAGAATACAGCTGAATCCAGCAGGAGGTTAGCTGAAAAGCAGGGTATGAGCAACCCACCTAGAGATATCAGTTTTGAGATCAAAAACAACAATTTGGAACAGGAGTGGGATCAATTCAATAAAAAACTACAAAAAACTCCCAAGACGACAAATACCCAGGGAACCATGGAGCATAAAAATCCTCTGCATATTCAGAAAAATACAGAGTCTGGACTGATGGATGAGCAAGCGACAACGTCTCAGCAAATTGAAATAATTCCTGCTTTACCCACATCGGAAATTGTCTTAAGGGTGACTAAAATCCCTCCTCTATATGTGTTCTATAGCCTGCTGCACAAGGCTGTAGTAAGAAGATAGAGGAAAAGAAGGAGGGCAGCGACACCCAAAATCCCACCTGGCAATGAACTGATGGACATAGTTTGGAAGGACATTCCTTCCAATCCAACCAAAAACTTGACTATATTGTCACATTTTACAAGGGCATATGCAACTGCCACCATGGATAAAGCTACCAAGATATCTATTCTATTGAAGGAAAAGGAAGAGAATATTGCATAGCTCGAACAACAACTCGAAACAGAGAGGGTGAGTATGAATAGGCAGCTGCTAAGAAGCTAGCCTAATTGCAACAGAACATGGAGGTGTTGAAGATAAGCCATGAAGCAGATATATCGGCCAAAAACATGCAACTCCAAGACTTGTAGCAATCCATGGCAAGATATAAGGATGTTCCTACTGTCGAGGAATTCATCAAAGAGGTGCTAGAGCTAAATGATCTCCTATTAAAACAACAAGAACAATTTTGCCAAAAGATGTCACATATTGCTCCTTATTTGTTCACCAGTGACAAGCTAACAGATAAGGTGTTTGACCAAAGAACTGAATTTACTATCTCAACACAAGAATCTCAAAATTCATCGAGTGGCAAGAAACAGAAGATGTAAGAAGAGTTAATATGCCTGAGATTGAAGAGACACACAAGGACATTCTATTCACGGATTCAGATGCGAGGATCAAACAAGATGAATTAGCAGTGGCAAGAGCATCCAAGGTGTTGAAGAACATAGTAAAGGTGGTAAACCACACTTTGTATGCCACCAACCTGGTGAAGGAAGGTAACCCGAAAGAACTGCCTGATTTAAATAACTTGCATAAAAGCTAGAAGGAAAAAGCGGAAATCCAAAGGGATAGCAAAGACTAGCTGGGAGGCGTATTGGCAATACCTTGTAAAGCCACACAGCCAAATCATGACCCTTAACTGCTCACTCCATTCAACTCAGCGGATGCTGCCTCCTCTCAAATATGCTATTTGCGTAAGACATGTCAGAACACAGTTTGGAGCACCTCCTCAAGTCAAAACAATGGCTGATATATGCGATTTAAAAGTCGAGCTAGAAGGCAACAAATCATTATCATAGCCTCTTCTCATCAAGTCACTTTCATTTTTAGAGTTAGTTAACTAGTCAGGAGAAAGTTTGCTTGAAACCTCCTCAAATTTTTGTATAATATATTTTTGAACATTAGTTAGAATAGTATTTATACCCTTCTCATGCATTTAGAGAAGGGTCCAAAATTTTATAAAAAACATTTGCAAAGAATGCACTTTTGTTAGTTTGTGAATGCTTTGGTGAAATTATGAAACATGATCGTTTCTTTTAAATATTAGACTACTTTCCTTTGTTGATGCACTATTGTATACTTGGAAGATAATTTGATCTGCAGAAAGGAGTTGATCTATGTCATTAGCCAAATGAGCAGAATTCACATATATGGTACTTCTATCTTGTATGATTAGTTCTATTTCTATTTAATTAGTGATAACACTTTATTTTCATGAATTGTATATGAGATATGTTCTTTCTGTTAAGCATTAATTACACTATTGTATGATGCCTAGCTGAAATTGTTTATTTTCATATATAAATCATCAGATATATGCGATATAGTTTATAGATTTATTTGACTAAATATTTAGTCAAAGAAATTATCTTTATATGTTATCACCTCCATTTTATGCGTGATTGATATTTATTATCACATGTCAAACATATATCTTTTTAGATCGCATATCACACAGAAATACCCGGGTTTATATTAGATTAAGTTAGCTAGAGATTTGCATGATAGAATAGGTCATTTAGTTATCATTATTCTATTGCAATCAAACCACCCACTCTCATTTTAAAACCCACACTGGGAAACTGGTCCCATAATCCCCAGTCGGAGCCACCACTTTAAACGGAAAAGGAGCTGTCTTAAGGTCCGGATTGGGTGGTTATCCCCCATGTTGGAGCAACAAAAATCTAAGGCTTCAACATTTTGGTGCTAGAAGGAGGGCCATCCGACTATGAATGGCATATAAACCTAAATGTCAATCGAAAAACATTGATAAGAGTCAAAACCCCTCCACAACTTCTACACCTTCTAGACCTCGCTCAAAATCTCTGGATTAGAAATCTGAGGTTGTATAAACATCTCCCTTGTCTCCTAAAGTAGTAAAACAGCCACCTTCTCCAGATTACACTCCCAAGTCTCTCGAAGTTCACTCTTTGATACAAAAATTGGAACACATATCCATTTCTGCTGAGAATCCAAAGAGACCCGAAGCTTCTAAAGAGAGCGTTACTTCCTTATTACAAGAAACTGGTGTATTAACTAGATTGCAAAGTGAAAGGCTTGGAGTAACTCCTTTTGAGTTTCCCATCCCTCCACGACGTAGGAAAGTTATCACATCAATATCTAAAATAGATACCAACGAGATCACATCACCCTTCCATCCGTTCACTTCTACTCAATCCACTTCTTCTCAACAATCCACTTCTCCGACTAGTACTTCTACTAGTAATACTAGCCCAGTAGTAAGTTCTTTTCCATCTATACCTACTTCTGCACTGACCTTCCTATCTTCCCAGTATCCGACTCAAGTTATGGCCAATCAACCCGCTCAACCTTGGACAAATCTTGGCGCTGTTCTGGTTGCTAATCCAAATGCTCGCCCAACAAACCTAGAAAAATGGTTACCTAAGTACAACCCTGATGATGGTCTTCCTGCTGAAGAACATATTAATAACTTTATGCTAGCCATGAATCTTAATGGATTTGCACATGAAGATGTTGTAATTATACTGTTTCCTTATACCTTCCAAGGATCTGCTGGATCTTGGTATTTTTCCCTTCCAGCAAGCTCAATAAGGGATTGGGACACTTTTCAAGAAGTTTTTCTTGCAAAATTTGGTGATGGCAGGACCATAACATCCTTAATCAAATATTTTTATAACTTAAAAGAAAATTCAAATGAGAGGATCAAAGACTTCAAATCCAGATTTAAAAAGTTACTAAAAAAAATACCAGCTACCTCAAAACCTGCAGTCGATGTACAAATAGAATGGTACATATCCTCCCTCCCTTCTAATATCACGATTTTTGTAGATAGAGCCAATAAGGCTACCCTTGTAGAAAACATGAAGGAATCTCTGTCTATAGAAAGAAGAATTATTGATTTAGAAAAGAGGTCATAGGCACACGAAAGAAAGTAAAAAATGCTAACTTTCAAAGATAATTCAAAAAAGAAAGCTTCGAAGGACCCTTTGGATCTTGAAGGCCTTAAAAAAGTATTAAAGACTATGTCTAATGAAATGGTCGAAATCAAGAAGCACATCACAAAGTATTTTGCTCCCAAGAAACATTTTCACTCATTTAAAAGAAACCCTTCTTTTGCATCGCAACCACCGAATATTATTTCAAATGCTGAATCAGATCAAGAAGTAGAAGAAGACTCACCAGCCGAAGAGGAAGCTAAAATGGAAGAAGAAGTTGAATTAAATGGGATGTGGGATTTCATTCTACCAGCTGAAGAGGAAGCAAAAGCTATGCCAATAACTACAAAAAGTAAATACTCTCCTGATATGTCTAAACAAATCAGAAACAGAAAACTGCTACTCCTGTAAAGGAGAAAACCGTAAGTAATAAGTCTAATACTAGTCAAACTGATCCTATTCCACCAGATCCTCCAAATGCTTCCAAAATGTTGGTAATATCAGATATAGTGGAATATAACATAGTCGAAGATATGAAAAAGACCAGAGAAAATATTTCATTACATGAGCTGAGTAAACTCAAACAACAACATAAAATTCTATTAAGAGAGTTAAAAGAAGATCCTGTATCCCCTCTACCATCTTCTGTAGTTACTCAAGCTGCCTAGGATATGGGAAAACCTCCCTCATATTCAAGTAAAGTAATTCTCACAGATTTAGTTATAATAGGTGATAAGTCCATTTCTCATACACCTCCATTCCTCCTTACTTATGATATTTTCAACAGAAATGTCCATTGTTAGGGCCTAAATCTACCTCAGGTTGAGAAAGGTAGGATCTAGGGTAACATCAAACCACGCTTAACCTAGTAGCTAGTCCTACCAGGTCAAGAGAGGGCTCTCTCTTTGTCAATCTCAACAAAATATAATCAATGAGGCTTGAGATGACTGGTGTAATGACTGATTTTAGGCTAGGTATGTGTACAAGGGTGTTTGATTGAATTTGATGATGTTTTGTTGGCTCAAATGTGAAATGCAGATTTGGGCCTGTGAATGAGGCTTAGTTTTGCAGAGATCTCTATGGGGCAAGGTAGGAAAGTGATTTGGTACTTCAAATTGAGTGAGATGGAGAGGTTTTAGATAGATGAGGAGTTGAAAAGGGCATGAAAACTTAGGGATCCTTTTCAAACAACTGAAAACATAGATAACTAAGCAAACCCTAGGTAGAGCACTGCACTTTCAATGTATTCTACCTTTATCCTTGTTTGATTTAGTTAAGATGAAATAAAGAGAAATATGGCATACATAAAACACATGTAGACTTACAATTACAGAAGAAAACACGATACCAAAGTAAGATGCCACATGAATCCCATAAAGTGTTGCAAACCACTAGTCTATTCCTTAGCCAAACTGCTGAAATGAATATACAATAAGCTCCAAGCTTTCCCAAAAATCCAACCCCTAATGACTGAAAAATTACAAGATATAGGCAACCAACAACTCATCCTAGCCTCTAGGGGTCGAACTCATAAGATTAGGAGCTATTCCAACAAAATCTAAATTGAGAACTAAAAAGTATGCAGTGTGTTAAACACACATGGACAGCACAAAAGATATGAAAGATCAAACATGCAATACAATTTTTATTACCATGAGATATACATTTATAGTACAACATATGACTCTTGGGTTTCAGATCCCAAGGTCTCTTGGATTGCTTTTGTCCATTCGAATTCCACACTAACCCTTTAGGATTAGGTGTCCAACATTCCCCCCCTTAATCTGAAGGGTTATGTATGAGTCCAAGAAGAGAGCTGTAATACAAAATGTGCAAAAAATGCATGGCAGCACTAGGCTGAATGTGCTCTATGAAATGTTGGTAAAAAGGGCGGTGGTTTAAGGATGACCACCAACACTGGAACGCTTAGTGCAGTTCCCAGAACTCTTCCAAAACTGGCAAGAAACTGAAGTTTTCTGCTAGAGGAAGTGTTCTCAATCTGTGATGGTTTAAGGATGACCAACAACTCTGGAATGCTTAATGCAATTCCTGGAATTCTTCCAAAACTGGCAAGACGCTGGTGTCTTCTGCTAGAGGAAGTGTCCTTAATCTGTGATGGTTTAAGGATGACCAACAACTTTGCTGGAACTCTTCCAAAACTGGCAAGAAGCTGGAGTCTTCTGCTAGAGGAAGTGTCCTTAATCTGTGATGGTTTAAGGATGACCAACAACTCTGCTGGAACTCTTCCAAAACTGGCAAGAAGATGGAGTCTTCTGCTAGAGGAAGTCCCAGATTTCCAACTGAAGGCATGTTCATGCATCTTGTCTCTGGCTACAACTCTGAAACTGGTGTGGCAGGTTGTGGCTCAGGCTCGCTTGATGTGACTTTGAAGCTTGTGGATGACCATCATTTCCCCCCCTGTTAGATAGAAGGTGAGAAGATGGAGAAAACTCAATTGCAAGACTGTTTAATACTCTGGAACAAGTTCTGACATGTGTTTGGAATATCTTTTTGGCTGTTGATGCCCATTGCCAAGAAGCGATCCATCCAAGATGAATCTTTGTTCTTGCAGGACGTTTGTTTCTGAAGCATCTGTTTGAAGAATGGCTGGTTTTATGACAGTGCTTACATGGATGAAGATCGAAACAATGATCTTTCAAATGGCCAACTCGGTCACAGTGTTGGCATTTCACAATCTGTTGTTGTTGTTGTTGTTGTGGAAGAGGGGCAGAGTCTGGAACAGCTGAAGGTGAAATGTCATAAATAAATCCAGCACTTTGAAACTGAATGGGCTTGGCATAGTCTGGAATATGAAAGGACAAGTCCTTGTCATATCCAAGACCAGTTTTGTGCTTGTTGTGGACAAGCTGTTCCCAAGGTCTGATGATGGGCTTGGGAAGTGCAGACTTAGTTTCTGCATCTGCATATACAACTGCTGCTTTATTTGAATGAACAGTAACATTATTGACTTGCTGCTGATGGGTGGTTGTCTCAATGTTCTGAACAAAAACAGGTTCAGAATGGTGTCTATTTTGATGTAGCTCTTCCTGTTGTAGCTGTGATTCAAGCTGCAAAAAATCAATCTTTTCCTGTGCATTTTGTAGACATGTCTGAATTTCTGAGAGAGATCCTTTGCTGATTTGTAATGTGTCATCAACAGTAGATAATATCAGAGTTTTAAGGAACTGTAATACATCACTGGTTCTGGCCATTTTTTCTTCAATGTCTGATTTACACCTTAAAAACTGATCACAGCTACTACTCAATGCAGAAAAGTAATATCTACTCATAGTACACAGCAAAATGATCAGTGTGCAATATAAAAGATTACAATCAGTTCACCAAAATCTTTATGCAGCAGTGGAATCAAGGAATTAATGCACTATAATGAATTTTAAATACAATTCCACAACTGGGTAGCAGCAACTTCAAACTTGCTTGGATCCTTCAAATACTCCTTCGTATATCAACACTTCAGTATCAGCTAATGAGAAGAATATACAACCACACAAATAGTCTCTAAATGGCATCCAAATTGTGACAAACTCATTCTGGTATGGTAGAAATTGACCCAGAATACCAACAGACCAACCAGCAGCAATATATTAAGTAACTAGATAACTGTGTTTGAGCTTTGAATCAACTGTTCACGAGTCCCCTCTCCAATGCCAAAGGAGTACTGACTCTGAAATCTTATTTTGACAATTTATTTTCGATACATCAAAACAAAGCTGTTGCCTTTCATTTCTAGCAAATCTCGATCTGCATTAACCCTCAAAAAATTTATAAAACAGATATGCAGAGTTCTACAGTAACATTCTTGTGTAACTTTAAACTGATGCTCCTTCGTTTGTTTTCTTGTGACAAGAAATTTGTAGTTTGTGGCACAATTCCTTTATTTCTCGTAATGTGACCAAAGCTTTATGTTCAGAATCCAAGGAATGGTGCGGCTGCTAAAGAGAGAAAATTGTTTCTACTTTGCCATCGCTTGCTGCTTCAAATGTAAAACACCTTTTACTAGTTGCAAATGAACCAAAAAAGAATATAACAGGAACCAGACAAATATTCAAGACAATAGCAAATGATTATGAGATGACTTTGTATGCAAATTCAGAAGTTGAAGAAGCAGTTGAGGAAGGAACCCATATTCCAGAATATAAGCACAACTTTGTCAAGGTTGATGAACAACTCCAATGACATCAACAAGATCCCTTGAATTGACATATGTTAAACACACACATCTCCAAACAAAACGGAGCGGACAATTCGAATTAAAAACAAGATTTCGTGTTGCAGTTGCTGTGGCATATGGCTGTTTCAAAGATGTTACTTTGCCATTGGAAGTTATGTCGTGTTCAAACTTCATACAACGACTTTGCTCTGATATGTCCAAGCTTCTATCAGACAATCCTGTATCGCTTACAATTACAGATGACAAGGCCGGCAGAAAATAACATAAACTTGAAAAAATCGCAGAACACTACAACACTTTTTCAATCAGAAACAAAGGCTAAATTGAGTGCAAGGCATTGCAGAGAGCCAGATCAGTTATAGTTAATGGAAGCTCCGTCAAGCCAATGGAACCTTTGGCAGAAACATAATCACTCCACGACCAAAATTTCTCTACAAATCCACCAATTAATGGATAACAAGAACTGGCAATGACCGAGGGCCGCACAGCGCCAGAATCAGCATCCGCAACAATACAGGAAGAAGCAGCAGCCTGTTCTTCATCATATTCATTATGATCAAGCTTAGACAGGGCCGTTTGAATTTCGGCATCAAACACGGAGTCAGCGCACGACAATTCCTCTGAATACACAAAACTTTGTCCAAAGTCCGGGTTCCAGGTTTTCGGTTGGTTTGGAGACACGGAAGTGGAAATACGAGGCACAAGCAACCAAGTTATACTTGAAATGATGGCTTCCTTAAATGCAGAAACAATGCCAACGCTGCTTCCTTTGTACCAGAGTCAAAGGCCATTAGTGCAAACATTTTTTTTTTTTTTTAAATGAAATTATCAATGCTCGATTCTTTCCCAGCTCGCCTCCTTCCTATAAAAACGAAATATTGCAACTGACAGCACTACACATGTAATACATACAGACAAGATTCAGTGAAGTTTGGCGAAAGGAATAATGGCCTCTGCAATGGTCTTGAGGCTATCAATTTCCTCCTACCGCAAAGACGTTCTGACGTTCTGGAATGAGAGGCTCAACGTCCAGGATAACGTTTAGAAACTCAATGTTGGCGCCGTGGTCCTCAAAAGCATCGATGATTTCTTCCAATGCTCCTCTCTGCAAAACAGGAGAACAGTTCCTTCTCTATAAAGTGAACTCTCAGAATGTAGACCCAAAGTCTCCAACATTGTGAAAAAACACCCGTGCCCAAACACCGCTATCATGATTCTAACAGCTAAAATATGGAGGGTCACCACCTGTTGCAGAGCGAAAAAACTTGTTGGGTGAATGACACAACTAAGGGCGAGGCAACGCGGTGTGAGGGAGGGTAGTTCTCCATAACCACTTCATTCTGCCTCCAGCATCAATCTCATTGAACGATGATCTATACCATCGATGCCCACTCCAGCATAAATTCCAATAAATCGTGTCCCAAGAATGACAGTGTGTGCGAGTTGTAGACCAAAGCTTCAAGATGAGGAAGAGAGCCCAGGGCTGTGGAGCGCTCAGTATTATAATGCCTAAAGAATATAAAAAACCCCTGCCAAAATAATCAAGTACCCAAAAATCACATCTGACAGACAAAGGGGCGTTTCTACACAGTGGCGCAGAAGCGTTTTATGTAGAAAGGCCACAAAACAAAACAAGTCGCTCAAGTATGAGCTGACAAGGGCAGAGATATCGTGTCAGTGTCAGGCCCAGAGCGCAGGAAGGGCAGAGATACCGTGTCAGTGTCAGGCCCAGAGCGCAGGAAAGAATAGCGATATTCAATTACTAGCATATCCCAGGCAGAGGCAGAGCAACGCAGGACAGAGACGTTATATATGGTAGAGGCAGCATATCAGGAGCGCTGGAAAAGAATATGGCAGAGGGCCAGGACTGACATGCACATAACAGGCCACAGAAAAACAAGTGGCTCTGATACCATGTTAAACACACATGGACAGCACAAAAGATATGAAAGATCAAACATGCAATACAATTTTTATTACCATGAGATATACATTTATAGTAAAACATATGACTCTTGGGTTTCAGATCCCAAGGTCTCTTGGACTGCTTTTTTCCATTCGAATTCCACACTAACCCTTTAGGATTAGGTGTCCAACACAGTGGAACAACTTGCCTCTAAAAACTAGGAAACTGATTCATTCAGTTGCAAACTACCTTTTGATGGATGAATCTACCTCTAAGAGTGAAAATGTAGCATAATTACATAAAAATCCATCAATTCATATTAAATTACATCATGATTTTGACATCTAGAAGAAGAAAAGTCAAACCGTCAAGAAACTAGGCGAAAAACAGAGTATTTTTGGTGAAATTGAGCAAAATTCCTCGAATGCGCTGCGCCGATTTCCCTATGCGTAGTTCCTTTTTGCGTCTAGTTTTGGAGGCCTTCCCAGTGTCCAAGGTTTCTCCAAGTTGGATTTTTGGAAAGATCTACCTGTCTACTTTCCAACACAAGTTGAATTTTTGAATTTGGCCTCCATTTTCCCCTCCAAAACTGAGTTTTCCCAAGACTGCTTCCTGTGTGTCAAAAAAGCGGCAGAAAGGTCATTTTTGGGGTGTTTTTGACTTTTTTGGAAGCTCAAAGGAAATTTGTGAGAATGCATATTTTTTCATGAAAAATCCAAATATGTTGAGTTTTCCTCAAAATGATGCCTCCATCAAAAGCGAGCACTGGGTGGCGCGGTGCATTGGGCAGAAAACTCTATTTTTTAAGGCAAAATTTCCAAAATTACAAAAAGTGCCCCAAATTTTTTGAAATTTTGGCTGAGTGTCCTCCATTAGGTGCTATGCTGGGCCAAGGAAGCTTCAGCCAAGATCTGAAGTGTATCTTGCACTTTTTTCCTCCTTGATCTCTTCTTCAACTTGGCCTTCAAGTTCCTGATTCTTGCTTGGCACACCATATTTCTTGGCAGCCGGGGTGTCGAAGGACATAGTAAAGGTGGTAAACCACACTTTGTATGCCACTAACCTGGTGAAGGAAGGTAACCCGAAAGAACTGCCCGATTTAAATGACTTGCATAAAAGTTGGAAGGAAAGTGCGGAAATCCAAAGGGAAGCAATCGCAAAGATAACAAAGTCTGACTGGGAGGCGTATTGGCAATACCTTGTCAAGCCACACATCCAAATCATGACCCTTAACTGCTCACTCCATTCAACTCAGCGGATGCTGCCTCCTCTCACAGATGCTATTTTCGTAAGACAGGTCAGAACACAGTTTGGAGCACCTCCTCAAGTCAAAACGATGGCTGATATATGCGATTTAAAAGTCGAGTTGGAAGACAACAAATCATTATCATAGCCTCTGCTCATCAAGTCACTTTTATTGTTAGAGTTAGTTAACTAGTCAGGAGAAAGTTTGCTTGAAACCTCCTCAATTTTTTGTATAATATATTTTTGAACATTAGTTAGAATAATATTTATACCCTTCTCATGCATTTAGAGAAGGGTCCAAAATTTTATAAAAAACTTTTGCAAAGAATGCAATTTTGTTAGTTTGTGAATGCTTTGGTGAAATTATGAAACATGATTGTTTCTTTTAAATATTAGACTACTTTCCTTTGTTGATGCACTATTGTATACTTGGAAGATAATTTGATCTGCAGAAAGGAGTTGATCTATGTCATTAGCCAAATGAGCAGAACTTCACATACATGGTACTTCTATCTTGTATGATTAGTGCTGTTTCTATTTAATTAGTGATAACACTTTATTTTCATGAATTGTATATGAGATATGTTCTTTCTGTTAAGCGTTAATTACACTATTGTATGACGCCTAGCTGAAATTGTTTATTTTTATATATAAATCATCAGATATATGTGATATAGTTTATACATTTATTTGACTAAATATTTAGTCAAAGAAATTATCTTTATATGTTATCACCTCCATTTTATGCGTGATTGATATTTATTATCACATGTCAAACATATATCTTTTTAGATCGCATATCACACAGAAATACCCGGGTTTATTTTAGATTAAGTTAGCTAGAGATTTGCATGATAGAATAGGTCATTTAGTTATCATTATTCTATTGCAATCAAACCACCCACTCTCATTTTAAAACCCACACTGGGAAACTGGTCCCATCATCCCCAGTCAGAGCCACCACTTTAAATGGAAAAGGAGCTGTCTTAAGGTCCGGACCGGGTGGTTATCCCCCATGTTGGAGCAACAGAAATCTGAGGCTTCAACATTTTGGTGCTAGAAGGAGGGGCATCCGACTATGAATGGCATATAAACCTAAATATCAATTGAAAAACATTGATAAGAGTCAAAACCTCTCCACAACTTCTACACCTTCTAGACCTCTCTCAAAATCTATGGATTAGAAATCTGAAGTTGTATAAACATCTCCCTTTTCTCCTAAAGTAGTAAGACAACCACCTTCTCCAGATTACACTCCCAAGTCTCCCGAAGTTCACTCTTTGATACAAAAATTGGAACACATATCCATTTCTGCTGAGAAACCAAAGAGACCCGAAGCTTCTAAAGAGAGCATTACTTCCTTATTACGAGAAATTGGTGTATTAACTAGATTGCAAAGTGAAAGGCTTGGAGTAACTCCTTTTGAGTTTCCCATCCCTCCACAATGTAGGAAAGTTATCACATCAATATCTGAAACAGATACCAACAAGATCCCATCACCCTTCCATCTGTTCACTTCTACTCAATCCACTTCTTCTCAACAGTCCACTTCTCCAACTATTACTTCTACTAGTAATACTAGCCCAGTAGTAAGTTCTTTGCCATCTATACCTACTTCTGGACCGACCTTCCTATCTTCCCAGTCTCCGACTCAAGTTATGGCCAATCAACCCGCTCAACCTTGGAAAAATCCTGGCGCTGTTCTGGTTGCTAATCCAAATGCCCCCCCAGCAAACCTAGAAAAATGGTTACCTAAGTAAAACCCTGATGATGGTCTTCCTGCTGAAGAACATATTAATAACTTTATGCTAGCCATGAATCTTAATGGAGTTGCACATGAAGATGTTGTAATCAGACTATTTCCTTATACCTTCCAAGGATCTGCTGGATCTTGGTATTTTTCCCTTCCAGCAGGCTCAATAAGGGACTGGGACACTTTTCAAGAAGTATTTCTTGCAAAATTTGGTGATGGCAGGACCATAGCATCCTTAATCAATGATCTTTATAACTTAAAAGAAAATTCAGATGAAAGGATCAAAGACTTCAACTCCAGATTTAACAAGTTACTAAACAAAATCCCAGCTGCCTCAAAACCTGCAGTCGATGTACAAATAGAATGGTACATATCCTCCCTTCCTTCTAATATCGCGATTTTTGTAGATAGAGCTAATAAGGCTACCCTTGTAGAAAACATGAAGGAAGCTCTGTCTATAGAAAGAAGAATTATTGTTTAGAAAAGAGGTCATAGGCTCATGAAAGAAAGTAAAAAAAGCTAACATTCAAAGATGATTCAAAAAAGAAAGCTTCGAAGGACCCTTTGGATCTTGAAGGCCTTCAAAAAGTATTAAAGACCATGTCTAATGAAATGGTCAAAATCAAGAAGCACATCACAAAGTCTTTTGCTTCCAAGAAACCTTTTCACTCATTTAAAAGAAACCCTTCTTTTGCATCGCAACCACAAAATATTATTTCAAATTCTGAATCAGATCAAGAAGCAGAAGAATACTCACCAGCCAAAGAGGAAGCTGAAATGGAAGAAGAAGTTGAATTAAATGGGATGTGGGATTTCATTCTACTAGTTGAAGAGGAAGCACAAGCTATGCCAGTAACTACAAAAAGTAAAAACTCTCCTGATATGTCTAAACAAATCAGAAACATAAAACTGCTAGTCCTGTAAAGCAGAAAACCGTAAGTAAGAAGTCTAATACTAGTCAAACTTATCCTATTCCACTAGATCCTCCAAATGCTTCCAAAACGTTGGTAATATTAGATATAGTGGAATATAACATAGTCGAAGATATGAAAAAGACCAGAGAAAATATTTCATTACATGAGCTGAGTAAACTCAAACAACAACATAAAATTCTATTAAGAGAGTTAAAAGCAGATCCTATATCCCCTCTACCATCTGCTATAGTTACTCAAGCTGCCTATGATATGGGAAAACCTCCCTCATCTTCAAATAAAGTAAATCCCACGGATTTAGTTATAATAGGTGATAAGTCCATTTCTCATACACCTCCATTCCTCCTTACTTATGATATTTTCAACAGAAATGTCCACTGTCAGGGCCTAAATCTACCTCAGGCTGAGAAAGGTAGGATCTAGGGTAACATCAAACCATACTTAACCTGGTAGCTTGCCCTACCAGGTCAGGAGAGGGCTCTCTCTTTGTCAATCTCAAAAAAATATGATCAATGAGGCTTGAGATGATCGGTGTAATGATGGATTTTAGGCTAGGTATGCATACAAGGGTGTTTGATTGAATTTGATGATGTTTTGTTGGCTCAAATGTGAAAGGCAGATTTGGGCTCGGGAATGAGGCTCAGTTTTATAGAGATCGCTATGGGGCAAGGTAGGCAAGTGATTTGATACTTCAAGTTGAGTGAGATGGAGAGGTTTTAGATAGATGAGGAGTTTAAAAGGGCATGAAAACTCAGGGATCCTTTTCAAACAGTTGAAAACATAGATAACTAAGCAAACCCTAGGTAGAGCACTGCACTTTCAATGTATTCTACCTTTATCCTTGTTTGATTTAGTTAAGATGAAATAAAGAAAAATATGGCATACATAAAACACATGTAGACTTACAATTACAGAAGAAAACACAATACCAAAGCAAGATGCCACATGATTCCCATAAAGTGCCGCAAACCACTGGTCTCTTCCTTAGCCAAACTGCTGAGATGAATATACAATAAGCTCCAAGCTTTCCCAAAAGTCCAACCCCTAATGACTGTAAAATTACAAGATATAGGAAACCAAAAACTCATCCTAGCCTCTAGGGGTCGAACTCATAAGATTAGGAGCTGTTCCAACAAAATCTAAATTGAGAACTAAAAAGTAGGCAGTGGAACAACTTGCCTCTAAAAACTAGGAAACTAATTCATTCAGTTGCAAACTACCTTTTGATGGATGAATCTACATCTAAGAGTGAAAATGTAGCATAATTACATCAAAATCCATCAATTCATATTAAATTACATCATGAGTTTGACATATAGAAGAAGAAAAGTCAAACCGTCAAGAAACTAGGCGAAAAACAGAGTATTTTTGGTGAAATTGAGAAAAATTCCTCCAATGCGCCGTGCCGATTTCCCTATGTGTAGTGCCATTTTGCGGCTAGTTTTGGAGGCCTTCCCGGTGTCCAAAGTTTCTACAAGTGGGCTTGTTGGAAAGGTCTACCTGTCTTCTTTCCAACACAAGTTTAATTTTTGAATTTTGCCTCCATTTGCCCCTCCAAAACTGAGTTTTCCCAAGACTGCTTCCTGTGTGTCAAAAAAGGGGCAGAAAGGTCATTTTTGGGGTGTTTTTGGCCTTTTTGTAAGCTCAAAACCTATCAAAAATTCTTGGAAATTTGTGAGAATGCATATTTTTTCATGAAAAATTCAAATATGTTGAGTTTTCCTCAAAATGATGCCTCCATCAAAAGCGAGCATCGGGTGGCGCGACGCATTGGGCATAAAATTTTGTTTTTTAAGGAAAAATTTCCAAAATTACAAAAAGTGCCCCAATTTTTTTGAAATTTGGGCTGAGTGTCCTCCATTAGGTGCTATGCTGGGCCAAGGAAGCCTCGGCCAAGATCTGAAGTTTATCTTGTGCTTTTTTTGTCCTCGATCTCTTCTTCAACTTGGCCTTCAAGTTCCTGATTCTTGCTTGGCTCACCATATTTCTTGACAAATAGTGATATGCCATGTTTCTCAACATATTTTTCTCATTGATGGCCTTCTCCAGCATCCTCTCCAAGTGGATATTAGTCCTCTCCAACCAAGACTCACGATCAACATTGATTTCTTGCTCAAGTGTTGTGAACTTGACTCTCCTCGTTTTGGCAGCTTGTCGGTTTTCTTGTATATTTCTTAGCTCCATTATGGTTTGCTGATCCTCTAGTTGTTTGTTTCTTTGCTCCAAATATTTGACGATCCACTTGTCTCTTTGTAGGTTGAGAGACAAATGCTGAATATCGACTTGTTGCTCCTGGATGATCTCTCTAAGCTTTGAGCTTTGTGAGCCCAAATCGGTGTCATCATCCTGAATAAGAATAAAATCTATCTCCTGCTCTCCTGAAGGCCCCTCATCCTATAATGGTCGCTTGCCCTTGTCCTATACCTACTCTGCTAATGGAGGAAGCGAGACCCCTTCCACCCGGGGTGGAGATAATACTCGCTTTGCTGCTACAAAAAATCTTCTAGTGCCCTTTTGGTAGGTGACATATACTGGCACACTAGCGGTTTGTGTCTCATGAAGCTCTTGCTGATGTGAAGGTTCACCTATCTCATGAAAAACTGTTGGAGGTACTTGAGGAGCAGTGAAGACCTCATGCGAAATGAAATCCTCCCATGAGATGTTCAGTAAACCAAGCTGATGCATGACCACAATCTTGATTAGTGAAAAATGATATATGCTGTTATACTGTTGCTGAGGAGTCTTCTTATGCACTATGGTGGTCATCTTCTCAATGTTCCGGAAAATAAAATAGGGTAGGTTCATCATTCTCACCCTAGTGAAATGCATCAACAATCTGATATGGTAGGCATACAAGCGAGAAAACCGGCCCTCACAGCTGAAATATTTGATTATGAGTTTCATCAAGGGAGCATATGAGTCTTTTAGATACTGGAAAGGAAAAACTCTGTTGAGATGTCTCAAATAGCCATCCTTAATGTAAGGCTCATAATGTTCCCTGTCAATCTGCTGCCTCTTATTCCACTGCTCACTGATGTTGGGAATGCGAGTTGCTAGAGAAATACACTCTGGTGTCAAGGTGAATGTTAGATCTGCTAGAGTGACTTGGCCATTTTGAAGATGGAGGACAAACAACCTGGCCAATTCATGATGGTACTGGACTCTCTCAACCATCTCACGAAGATAACAGGATTGGTGCTAAAAACATGTGATAGCAAGAGGACAGGCCTAGAGCTCGGCAAGTGAAGTAGGTTCCTCTCTTATATGTTCGCCACCCTTGTGAGGTATTCTTGGTGCATGCATTTCTCTAGAAGAGTCACGTGTGTCTCCTCATCTCGGTCATAGGAAGGATCAAATTCCATGTTTGCCAGATATTTGAGTTTCTCTTAGATGAGTATGAAGAGATTTTAGGTGTCTTGAGATTTTGCTACCAAATGTATGAAAATGTATGAGGGCCTGTGGAGGGAGAGGGTATGAGGGGTTTTGGGAATGATATTGACAAGTTTTTAGGAATAGAGGGTTTAGGGAACAATATGTAGGCTTAGGGATAGAAATTAGGGTTTAGGAATTTGTAGCTAGGGTTTGGGATAATGAGAATTAGGGATATGGGGATGAAACTGGAAATAAATCAATGAATCTAAAGGGTGAGAGAATGATGAAGTGGACTTGATAGCAAAAACTTAAACTGCAAACCCTAAGCAATTGTTTTTGAGAAAAAATTGCAAGGAGGTAGGGTTTGAATTTTTTTCACTAAATCATCATAAACATCTTAAGACACACATTCATTGGCATTGGAAGATTGTTTGACTTACTTTGGACAGGTGGCAACCGAGCGAATTTAGCATTTGGATGGATTTCGTGGGAGAAAACGGCTTGCAGCTCTATGCGCCGCACCTGTGTAGATTTTTCACTATGGAGGGCGCCCCAATGCGTCGCACTGGCCTTATGCGCCGCGCTAGTGACCCAATGCACCACGCCCTTGAAATGTTAACTGTTTGCTGCGATTTTCCCTCCACGACCTTGCTCTGAGTTCCTCTTTATCTTTTGGATGCAAATGAGTTCTTCAAACACAAGAAATGGCTTATATACAAGAAACTTTATTTTTTCACTCATAAAACCCACTTTTGTAATGTTTACATTGGACACTTTCTTTTTAAACTCTGTTTTTAGGCAGTTTTGCTTCATTTTGCCTTTTCTGAACTGAATGACTTAACTTTTTGTTTGCCTTGCAGGTGATGGAGATGCTAAAGCTTGGCAAGGTGACCAGGGTTGCCACTGAAGCTGTTACATGTGAAAAATTGAAATTACACCAAATTTTATACATGAAAACATAGAATACTCTGTTTTTTTCCTCAAAACATGGTTTTGAGGAAAAATACATTTTTGAGCATGTGATTATGGAATTTATTGGTATTGGAACTTTATTCAACCTCCTCATGCTGACCGTTATTGAACATTTTGAAGACCTTTTTGACGAAACCCTAGACCTAATGAATCTGAAACCCTAAAAATGACTCTTGCAGATTTAAAAACAAAAAATGACTGCAGACGATCTAGATGAATGGTAATGTGCCAGCAGGTAAAGGGCATGAGGGGAAATGTACAACAAGCCACTACTGTCAGATGATCCATGATCCTAATGGAATGCAGTTGACTGGGTGAGACACCTAACATGCAATGCAACAAGAGTGTTTGATCACTGATGGAGGGATGAAGATACTGACACTAACATTGGCTCTAATGGGGATGGTAGCTCCTTGGAGGTGCCAAGAACTATAGATCTCTGGGAAAGCAAGCAGTGCCTTCGTCCATTGGGCTATGGGGTCAATAACTTTGACAAACCAAAACCAAACTCTTGACTCAATTTCAGGACTGAAATCTGACTCAAAACTGACTCAATTTCAAGATAAATCGACTGAACGACCTGAATCAAACAAACCAAACCAAAACTGAAATCAAACCTCAGTTTTATAGCCTTCACCTCGGGCCCCAAACTAAAAGAATGAAAACAATACACACTTGCAATGGAATTTAAACAAACCGGTATGTACAATGATACATATGACAACAGAAAGATCTTCAAAAATAGTACTGTTTGAGAAGATGACCATTGACCGCCCACCTAGATAGTCTTCTCCATTCATTTCTTTCAAAAGGAAAGCATTTTGGCCTCGATATGCGGCAATCCTAAAAGGTCCTTTCCAAAGGTTCTCAAACTTGCCATGCTTACCTTTCTCTTCGTTTCTTGCATCCCATTTCAGCATTATGTCTTCTATTTGAAACTTGTCCGCCTTTGACTTTCGATCATATATCTTCTTGATCCTCTCTTGCAGCTTGAAAGTGTTATGGAAAACCTCCTCTCTAGTCTGCTGTAAATGGATCATTTGATTGATTCTTCGTTGCAAATGATCATTCTCGCTACTATCTTCCTACAGAAGTTTAACCACTGGAACTACGAGAGAGGTCGGGAATATAGTGTAAACACCATACACGAGCTCAAAAGGGGACATGCCTATAGATTTCTTTTGACTTACTCTGTCTGCCGAAAGTGCATTGACTAGCTTTTTGTGCCAAGTCTTCTTGTTCATTTCTAGCATCTTTTTGATAATATTGACGAGGGATTTATTTGAGGATTCCACCAATCCATTTCCTTGTGGATAATATGCAGTTGAGTGCCCCAAAGTAATTTGGTATTTATTACAAAAATCAATCATTCTTTTAGATTTAAAAGCTGCTGCATTATCAGTGATCAGCTTATTTGGACAGCCAAAACGAGACAAAATATTGTTTTCAAGAAATGAAATGATTACCGAATCAGTGGCCTGCCTAGTGGGAATCGCCTCAATCCATTTGGTAAAGTAATCTGTCACTGTGAGGATCCACTTATGCTGCGTTGAAGAAGTAGGATGAATCTCGCCAATGAAGTCCAAACCCCACTGCTGAAAAGGAGCACTTACTTCGATTGGCTTAAGTGGTAAAGGCTGCAATTTTCTTCTACCTTGAAAAATCTGACATTCGTGGCAGCTTGTAACAGTTTTGTATACATCGGCAAAAAGAGTTGGCCAATAATATCCCACTCTCAAAATTTTGTTGGCTGTTGTTTTCCAGAAAAGATGACCTCCACAATCTCCCTTGTGAAAGTCTTCCATAACCTGTTTTTCCTCTTCTTCAACTAAACAATTGAGCAAGACACCACCAGGATCTTTCCAATAGAGTGCATTATTCATGATACAAAACTTGGCAGCCTTTAATTTTAGGGTTCTACTTTTATTCTTAGCCATTCCAGGTGGTGGTGATAGATTTTGGAGCACATACACAATGTCTGAATACCAAGGAGAAAGAAGAAATTTTTTTGATACCTGAGCAGGCGAACTTTCTTCATCTTCCTCGGACATAGCAGCAATAAGATTAATGTCTAAGGCATGCAAATTTGACTCAGCCCTCAGTTTAGCTAGCCCCTGTCCTTTGATGATCTTTGTTGGTTTGATCTCCACATCATATTCCAACAAGGCATCAATCCATTTTCCTCTTCTCCCTTCTGGATCTGTTTGCACCAAGACATCTTTAACCGCAGCATTAGGGACATAAGCAAGGATGTGGGAATGCAGAATATAAACTCGAGAATATTTCAATGTCTTTACCAAAGCAAGAGCTTGCTTTTCAATAATATTATACTCTAAACCTGCATCTCTTATCGTTCTGCTGAAAAAAGCAATTGGTTTCTCGAGTTGGTCCCTTTTCTGCATCAAGACTGTTACCATAGTATGACCCGAGGCAAATGAAAACAAAATGAAATCTTGAGTATAGTCCGAGCTGATCAAAACCGGAGCTGAAGAAAGGGCCAACTTCACTAAATTGAAAGACTTTATTGCTTCCTTAGGCCACTTCACTACACTATCCTTCTTGAGCATGTTTTTGATTTCCCTTAAATGTTCTACAAGATTGGGCACAAAGCGATGTAAGAAATTCATATTACCATTGAATGATTGGATATCCTTTTTACTCCGGGAAAAATCAATTTGCTGAATGGCTTCCACTCAAGCTGGATCGATACGGATGCCATCCTTTGATATAATATGACCGAGAAGCTTGCCTTCATCCATGGCAAACAGACTCTTCTTTGGATTGAGAGATATACCATATTTTTTGCACCACTGAAATACAATCTTCAAATGATAAAGGTGCTCTTCATCTAAATTAGAAAAAACTGTCAAGTCATCAAGATAAACAACTAAAAATACATCTTTTTCATTAGAAAATGTGATATCCATGGCCCGCTGAAAGGTTGCACCAACATTCTTCAATCTGAAAGGCATTTTTGCATAGTGAAAAGTTCCCCATGGAGTGGTGAATGTTGTTTTGTCTCTATCATCCTCATGGACCAGAATTTGGTTATAACCAGAATATCCATCGAGTAGCGACATGCGGGATGCTCCATATACTCTTTGAAGTATGTGATCCATCTTGGGCAATGGATAGTTATCTTTCAAAGATACTTTATTCAGATTTATAAAATCAATACATAACCGAATATCACCTGTTTTCTTGCGTACAGGCACCAAATTAGAAATCCAGTCTGAAAATCTTATGGGGATGATGATACCAGCTTTGTACAACCGATTCACTTCCTTCTCAATTGAGGGCAGCAACTTTGGATTTATTCTTCTTAGCTTCTGACGAAAAGGCTTTTGATTTGGCTTGATTGGGATGATATGCTGAATTATGCTTGTGTCAGATGCCTTCAAATCTGAGTAATCCCATGCAAAAACATAGGTAAATGAAGATAATAAACTGATATACTTTTCTTTTACCTGTGGAGGCAATGCCTTTGATAACTTGACCATTCTAGGATTTTTTGCTGATCCAATGTTCATGTCTTCAACTCCTTTCTCAGTGGGCAGCAAGCTCGGTTTTTGGGCTACATCATCTTGATTGAATAACTCCTCTAAAGGTATTAGACCTTTAGGAATGATATTGCCTTTGAGCTGCAAAACTTCCATCTGATTGACTTCTATGTCTTGTTTACCATTGTTATACTCCCCATCAATAGAAGTGTCTTTGAATTTACCTTCATTTTGCAAAAAATCATTGATCTCTTTATCATCTTGAAACACTTGCCAATACCTTTGATTGTCAGGAACAACTGGGTTATGTTTCACATGGATTTCAAACTTCTTGTTTGAATTCATTAGAATTTTCAAATTACTTGCTGCTGTTGCGAGTGAATCTGCAATGGCATTCTGAACACGAGGGACACATGTCAAAGTGTAATATGAAAATAATCTCAATATGTCTAATACCGCATTGCGGCAGGCCCGCATTCGAGGATGCTTAGCTTGGTACTCCCCTTTTACTTGCTTGATAACCAACTCAGAGTCACCATAGATTGAAATTCGTTTGGCATTTAACTTTCTAAGTATTTTCAAACCAGCAATTAAAGCCTCATATTCAACCTCATTATTTGAACAGTCAAAAGCCAATTTATATGAACAAACCCTTACATTGCTTAGCACTTTGTTTGGGAAGAAAACAGGGCTGCGTATCCAAATGCCAATTCTAGCACCTTCTCTTCCTACTAAACCATCAAAATCCATGCTCCACAAGCCAACTTCGTCCTCTTCCAAAATATAAAACTCTGTTTGCTCTTTAACTTTTCCATGCTGTCCATCATTATTTTGCTGCTGTCGGAAGGCTGATTTCTCAGCAGTACTATCAAGCCTTTGTCTTTCTTGCTTCAAGACTTCTCTGAAATTTTCAGTGATCTCTGGAATGTCTTCTACTTCAACTACTTGGCTATTTACATCATTAAAGCTATCGAAATATGTTGAAAATGCAACAAGATGATGGAGCTTAGTGGAAAGGAGTCGCCTTCACTAAGTGGGACCGCAGGCTATTTTTGGCACAAAGTCTATTTTTAGACATATGGATCATGGTCTATGAGTTGCAGGATGCTATTTGTGGATAATTGGTCATGTTGGTAAAAATAGATGGACTTCTATTTTTAGACATATGGGCAGTTTCTATTTTTAGACTGCCAGGCTAAAAATAGAACAGTCGAATATTATTAGCTCATAATAATATTTGGACTATAAACATTATCTTATCCTCTTGGAGCACTTCAGTTCGAGCTACGGATGTGGCACATGCAGTTGTTAGAAGGAAATACGCTTTTCTTGTGGGTCAGTTGAGCTATTGCATGCAGGACTTCAGTTAGAACTCATGTGGTTGAGTTTGGTGGAGTTGATGGAGTTGTGTTCAGTTTGACTTGGTTAAACTAGTTGTATTTAGTCTAACTGCAAAATACACTAGTGATGAGTGATGTGAATTAATTGTTAAACTAATACACTAATTATTAACTCATAAAGCAACTAAAGAATACATCAGTTAACTCAGTGCAAGGACAGTTTAGTGGAGACAAGTGTTAGAGGTTGAGATTGCTATCAGTTGTGACTATAGTTGTGCATGAGATCTTGCACAATCAATGGATTGAGTATTGCCAATGAGGATTGCGTGGTTCAGCCAAGGGAATACGAGCTTGGATCAGCCATTCTCATCCATTCTCATGTAGGATTGCGCAGTGGAGGCAGACAAGCAGCAGAGGAGATTTGAACCTATGATTGATTCAGATCTGAGCTAGTTTGTGTGTAACAGGTGGAGATAGTACTGAGTACTTGTGAGGAGTATTGTACTATGTATTGTTACATGTTCTCAATCATTATAATATACAGATAGTTGGGGTTTTTAGCTGTATGCTTTCCCCGGGTTACATACTGTGTTAATGTGCGCATGCGATTGATGTTTCATTGTTTTTAATTCCGCAAAATTGATGATCAACGTAGAGGAGGTTATGTATTATGCATGTATTCCGCAATAGTGTATAATCGGGATAATCTCTGTGAATAAGTGTCATATTATTCAAACTTTCTACATGGTATCAGAGCAGAGTTTATCATCAGATCTATTATTCAGAAAGTGTTTACATTTTATTTCTTCAGGCAGAGTCTGTAATTGGGCCAGGTAGCCTCTGGATTCATCCTTCTTTTGGAAGGTGAGATATCCGGTAAAAGCCCATACAGTCAATCTCTGTACGAGAAATACTTTTTTCTCACGAATTTTAGATTAGAAGCGGTTGAGTTTTGAGCTAGTGGAATTCGAATTTGCAGTAGTGTTTTTCTTTGTGTCAAAGTTGAAATGTATTTCTACGGATTGCGATTGGAGTATGCTCTTGAAGGCAGCTCGAACTATATTGAATGGAAAGACAGGATGGAGGCGGTGTTAGGTGACAATGGGTTGAAGGAGTTCATAGAGGTTGAGGTCCCAAAGCCTATTGATGCTGCTCACGTTGAGGTTTGGCAAAAGAAGACAACAAAGTGTCGAAGGATTTTGTTGGAGGGCGTGAAGGATCACATTGTATCCAGCCTGCATGGAAAGGCTTCTCCATACTTGATGTGGAAAGCATTGACAGATTTATTCCAAAGCAAGAGCGACCAGAGGAAGTTGGCGCTCAAGGATAAACTCATAAACATTAAGTGTGAGAATGGAGATAGTATGCCCAAGTATCTCACGAAGTTCACCCAATGCCGGGATGAGCTAGGAAGTGTGGGGGTGACTATCGATGATGAGGACTTGGTGAGCTTGGCTCTCCTTGGTCTTTCGAATAGTTGGCATTCCTATCAGGACTCTATCAATGGTCGGGAGAAATTGCCAGGATGGGAGAGACTTTGGTCAGATTTTGTGCAAGAGGAGATTAGGCAGAATACCAGGGACGAATCTTCATCAAAGGCATATGATGAAGAAAATTGCGCTTTGGCTGCCAAAGAAAAGAAGGGGAAGGAGAAGGTTTCTCTTTCCGAATCGATTTCTTCCAATGATGGGAAGAAGGTTGATAAGTCGAAGGTGAGATGCTTTCGTTGTCATGAGTTGGGCCATTATGCTACTAATTGCCCAAAGAAGAAATCAGAGAAGGGATCCGGGGAAGGATCTGAAGGTGAGGCACTTGCTTCACAGTTCGAGTTTGATTTCACACTCTTCACATGCATGGTTTCATCGATGGTGGGAAGTGGTTGGTTTCTTGACAGTGGAGCTTCTTTCCACATGACCGGTGACAAAAGTTTGTTCAGTATTTTGGAGAAAGATCTCCAGATACTCATAGCGATGGGTAATGATGAGAAGTGTAGTGTCTCAGGTGTAGGCACGGTTATTTTTCAGAGGGAGCATGGAGCTCGCCTTACCTCGACCGATGTCAAATATGTACCAGGACTGAAGAGAAACTTGGTGTTGATCGCGATGCTGGAAGTCAGAGGCTATGATGTAGTCTTCAGTAAGGGAAAGGTTTTCCTTAGACACATCATCACTAGACAGGTGAAGCAGATTGGTTCACGGGTCAAGAACCTGTATGCTCTTAAGGTTCAAGATGCATGCAAATCCTTGAGAAGCGAGGCAACTGATGGAGACTTGGTGGTTGAGAGGGAGCGTATATTACCTCTCAACATGCAGAGCCAGAAGAAGTCTCAGACGATTGTGGAGGAGCCACGATTGGTGCAGTAGCTTCAGTAGGTTGTGGAGCAACCACAACAAGGGAAGCTGAGAGGAGATAGAGTAGAGACATCTACTCATGCAGAGACCTCCAGTAGGGGGAAACTTCAAGCCAGGTGGGCTGAGGGATCGCATGCAGCCATACCTCTAGGTAGGAGGTGGGGTGATGTGGATTGATCATCCCAAGGAGGAGGGGCAGGATCCTTGAGGTACCCAACCTCTTGGATGAGACCTTGCTACGGGAGCCCTGATGTGGAGTAGCAAGAAATGACTGATTGGGTAGAGACAGATGCGGATGGAGCGGCAGAGAGAGCGACAGTCTAGGGAATCCCAGGACAAAGCATAGCTAGCAGGCTGCAACAATGCGAGAGGCACAAGTGTTTTGCAAAGTTCTAGGTGGCACAGAGAGGTGTGCAATGGTGCGAGATGCATGGAGATATTGCAGTAGCGCAGATGTCAGAGAGGGAGCACTTGTCAGTAGCAGGTAGAGCTTCAGCATCATAGTATGTTCCTAGCCTAACAGAGTGGTCAGTTGGGAGTGTTTTTGTTCCAAGTGTTGTTGGAGCAAGTGGACCGGGCAAGTGTGTTGCATGCAGAACATTCCAGAGTTGCAGGATAGGGGTTGTAGATAATTCATATCTTGTTGAGAGGGAGTGTTGAAAATGCAACAAGATGATGGAGCTTAGTGGAAAGGAGTCGCCTTCACTAAGTGGGCCCGCAGACTATTTTTGGCGCAAAGTCTATTTTTAGACTATGCCTATTTTTAGACATATGGATCATGGTCTATGAGTTGCAGGATGCTATTTGTGGATGATTGGTCATATTGGTAAATATAGATGGACTTCTATTTTTAGACATATGGGCAATTTCTATTTTTAGATTTCTAGGCTAAAAATAGAACAATCGAATATTATTGGCTCATAATAATATTTGGACTATAAAAATTATCTTATCCTCTTTGAGCACTTCAGTTCAAGCTACGGATGTGGTACATGCAGCTGTCAGAAGGAAATACGCTTTTCTTGTGGGTCAGTTGAGCTATTGCATGCAGGACTTCAGTTAGAACTCATGTGGTTGAGTTTGGTGGAGTTGATTGAGGAGTTGATGGAGTTGTGTTCAGTTTGACTTGGTTAAACTAGTTGTATTTAGTCTAACTAAAGAATACACTAGTGATGAGTGATGTGAATTAATTGTTAAACTAATTCACTAATTATTAACTCATAAAGCAACTAAAGAATACATCAGTTAACTCGGTGCATGGACAATTCAGTGGAGACAGGTGTTAGAGGTTGAGATTGCTATCAGTTGTGACTATAGTTGTGCATGAGATCTTGTACAATCAATGGATTGAGTATTACCAATGAGGATTGCGTGGTTCAGCCAAGGGAAATACGAGTTTGGATCAGCCATTCTCATCCATTCTCATGCAGGATTGTGCAGTGGAGGCAGGCAAGCAGCGGAGGAGATTTGAACCTATGATTGATTCAGATCTGAGCTAGTTTGTGTGTAACAGGTGGAGATAGTACTGAGTACTTGTGAGGAGTATTGTACTATGTATTGTTACATGTTCTCAATCATTATAATATACAGATAGTTGGGGTTGTTAGCTGTATGATTTCCCCGGGTTACATACTATGTTAATGTGCGCATGTGATTGATGTTTCATTGTTTTTAATTCTGCAAAATTGATGATCAACGTAGAGGAGGTTATGTATTATGCATGTATTCCGCAATAGTGTATAATTGGGATAATATCTGTGAATAAGTGTCATATTATTCAAAATTTCTACAAAATATAGAACAAATGATTCTAAATCAGTATGTACATAATTGATTGGATGATTTACCGGCTTCTCCTTGCTAGTGACCATGTACTTCATCTTTTGCTCCCAGTATAATTTCTTCATTTGACCGAACATAGGAATAGTAGCATAGGAGAAATCAAGCTACAATGTCCCTTTAAGTTTTGCTCCCCAAGATCTGGAAAGAAGCATGCCAAATCTAGGAGGAATATCCGCCACAACCACGTCAATCAAAACATTTTTCGCTGGAATCTGATCCAAACTGACTACCAAATCTTTAATAAGACCAATGCATCTTACTCTACCAGAATCAAAAGAATAAAGGTCATGATATTTTCTAGTGATATCCAAACCCAATTTCTCCATGATTGCCTTAGGCATGAGATTATGAGAGGCTTTGGAATCAAACATAGCGTTATGTAACACATAGTCATGCACCCTAAGGCTGATTTAAAAAGGAGCTACATCGCTATCTTAAGATTGACCCTCCAATGCCGGACCAAAGATCAATTCAAGTTGATCATCCTCCACGTTTACCATATCAGATAATGGATCTAAATTCAAAATTTTAGACACCTGACCTTTATAGCTGCTATTCTTCATTAACTCTGTCAAAGGAATAGATACTTTTAACTTAGCAATTTCATTTTCTAAGCTAAAAACTGATGTTTTCTCTACCTCCTTAGCTGAAACATCCTTCTTTTCAGTTTTCTCCTTTGGTATATTTGGCTGATTTGATCTTTCATTTGCTAATGGTGTTTTGCTGGTGGTAGGATCAACTGTCTCTTTTCCCTTTTTCTGCACAACAGGTGGATCATTCTTTGGTGCGGTCGCCTCCTTTCTTTTTTGAATTGGATTAATGGGTACATCTATACTCCTCAGTGAATATTATTGCTACTAGGCTGTCAAAGCATTCATGTAACCCCTCTGATATTAATCAGACTCTTCTTCAAGAGCTGTTTCATTTGCTAAGATGAAATTTTTATCCCTTTGTATAACTGGGCTCTCTGAATACTCCTCATCTTCAGTGATAAAAATTGGCATATCATCAGGTGTAAAGAAATGATTCTCTTCTCCAATTACGTTCTCTTCGTCATCTGATTCTGAACCATGTACAAAATTCTACTGTAAGGGTGTCTTTACCTGTTGCTGTGCTACTTGGTCTTGTGCTCGTTGCTCTCTTTGCTTGATTCTGAATTGAGGTTGTTGTTGGCCACGAAAGTTAGGATTTATAACTTGTGTTTCAGGCTTATCGACAATTGTGAGCCTATCAAACATCTTCTCAAGCTTATGGAGCACTTGATCTGAAGTGGAAGTCTCTTCTTTTATTGTTACCTTCTTTTCAGCCTTTGTTCTAGCTCTCTTGGCAAGCAAGTTTGCTTCAACGCTGATTGCAATTTTCTGCATGTCCTCCAAAGTTGCCAGATCTCTTTCTATTAATTGATAGGCCATATCAGGATCAAAACCATTCGGAAACTTAATCAAGGCTAGCCCCATAGGTGGCATTATATCAACAGGAATTGCATTGTAAACAATATTGAATCTAACACAATAATCTTGGACACTCTCCCCAACATTCCTCTTGATGTTTTCATATTCGGAAAGGATTTGAAGAGGGTTCTTTTTTACCTCCCAGTGATCCAAAAACTGTCTTTGAAGTGCCTCCAATGAGTTGATTGTTCTAGCCGGAAATGCTCTAAACCATTTTCTGACCTCACCTCCAAAAGTTTGCACAAACAATCTCATTGTTACATTTTCTGCATCGATCTCATGGAGATCAAAGAAATCTGCCATCCTATCCACATGTTGCTGAGCTGTGATACCTTGAGGAGTACCATCAAACAATGGAATTTTGCTTTGATAATCAGCAAGCATGTCATCCAAGTTTTGAGGCAACACAAGGGGTGCATATCGGGCAGCCATTGCTCTAGGTGGATTTGCGACTACTCTTGGGGATGTAGGAGGAGTTGGAGCAGCTGATGTATGAGGTGTATGAGGTGTAGATGGAGGTGAAGAAATTTTGGATGTTTGAGGGGTAGAAGGGGTAGATGGAGGTGACAACACTGCAAATTTCTGATCGGAGATGGAAGGTTGCATGGGAATGGTGGGAATTAAGGGAGGTTCGATAGGAATTTTTGAACTAGACATGATATCAGATGACCCAAGAGTTGCAGATGCAGACTATAAAAATTCAGGAATGTTTGTAGCCACAATGGAAGTTTGAAGTCTCAAAATATAATCATCAATTGATCTATTGGCCTTTTCAGTTTTGAGATCCTTAACAAACTCTCGATTAAGAGCAGTAGAACCAACAACACTTTCCGACTTAGTTTCAAACAACGATAGCTCAAACTGTTCATCAAACTCAAAATCTTTAAGATACTCAAAAACAACAGGACATGAATGAAATTTAAACACAGGAATCACAGAAATTTCTCGACGAAGGATTCTAGGAATAAGATTTGGATTTTTATACACAGGAGGTGGATCCGGATTAGGATTTGCTCTGGTGTGTCGTATGGAAGCTAGTGTGTTGAATTATTCCCAAAAATCAAACGGACAAAATCAAAATTTTCAGCCTATCAAATTCTAAACTCATCATCCAAAATTCTAGAATTATCTGATGTACTGGGGCAATTTGCAAGTCAATTGTTACATTTATAAGACTAGACCAAAGATTGACTGAAGCAACATTTATCTACTTATGCACTCTCAAATGCAGTTTGAAGGCTACCTGGCATAACTTCAGGCTCCGTCTGTAGTTTATAAAACGAATAACACTAACAAGCAAACAATCTTGTTCCCCAATATGGTCGCCACTATGTTAGGGCCTAAATCTACCTTAGGCTGAGAAATGTAGGATCTAGGGTAACATTAAACCACGCTGAACCTGGTAGCTAGCCTTACCAGGTCAGGATAGGGCTCTCTCCTTGTCAATCTCAGCAAAATATGATCAATGAGGCTTGAGATGACTGGTGTAATGACTGATTTTAGGTTAGGTATGTGTACAAGTGTGTTTGATTGAATTTGATGATGTTTTGTTGGCTCAAATTTGAAAGGCAGATTTGGGCCTGGGAATGAGGCTTAGTTTTGCAAAGATTTCTATGGGGCAAGGTAGGCAAGTGATTTGGTACTTCAAATTGAGTGAGATGGAGAGGTTTTAGACAAATGAGGAGTTGAAAAGGGCATGAAAACTTAGGGATCCTTTTCAAATAACTGAAAACATAGATAACTAAGCAAACCCTAGGTAGAGCACTGCACTTTCAATGTATTCTACCTTTATCCTTGTTTGATTTAGTTAAGATGAAAGAAAGAGAAATATGGAATAAATAAAACACATGTAGACTTACAATTATAGAAGAAAACACAATACCAAAGCAAGATTCCACATGAATCCCATAAAGTGCTGCAAACCACTGGTCTATTCCTTAGCCAAACTACTGAAATGAATATACAATAAGCTCCAAGCTTTCCCAAAAGTCCAACCCCTAATGACTGAAAAATTACAAGATATAGGAAACCAACAACTCATCCTAGCCTCTAGGTGTCAAGCTCATAGTATTAGGAGTTGTTCCAACAAAATCTAAACTGAGAACTAAAAAGTAGGCAGTGGAACAACTTGCCTCTAAAAACTAGGAAACTGATTCATTCAGTTGCAAACTACCTTTTGATGGATGAATCTACCTCTAAGAGTGAAAATGTAGCATAATTACATCAAAATCCATCAATTCATATTAAATTACATCATGATTTTGACATCTAGAAGAAGAAAAGTCAAACTGTCAAGAAACTAGGCGAAAAACAGAGTATTTTTGGTCAAACTGAGCAAAATTCCTCCAATGCGCCGTGCCGATTTCCCTATGCGTAGCACCTTTTTGCAACTGGTTTTGGAGGTCTTCCTGGTGTCAAAATTTTCTCCAAGTGAGCTTGTTGGAAAGATCTGCCTGTCTACTTTCTAGCACAAGTGAAATTTTGAATTTGGCCTCTATTTACCCCTCCAAAACTGAGTTTTCCCAAGACTGCTTCCTATGTGTCAAAAAAGGGGTAGAAAGGTCATTTTTGGGGTGTTTTTGACCTTTTTGGAAGCTCAAAACCTGTCAAAACTTCTTGGCCATTTGTGGGTATGAATATTTTTCATGAAAAATCCAAATATGTTTATTTTTCCTCAAAATGATGCCTCCATCAAAAGCGAGCGCCGGGTGGCGCAGCGCATTGGGCAAAAAACTCTGGTTTTTAGGGCAAAATTTCCAAAATTACAAAAAGTGCCCCAAATTTTTTGAAATTTGGGCTGAGTGTCCTCCATTAGGTTCTATGCTGGGCCAAGGAAGCCTCAGCCAAGATCTGAAGTTTATCTTGCGCTTTTTGCCTCCTCAATCCCTTCTTCACCTTGGCCTTCAAGTTCCTGATTCTTGCTTGGCACACCATATTTCTTGACAAATAGTGATATGCCATGTTTCTCAACATATTTTTCTCATTGATGGCCTTCTCCAGCATCCTCTCCAAGTGGATATTAGTCCTCTCCAACCAAGACTCACGATCAACATTGATTTCTTGCTCAAGTGTTGTGAACTTGACTCTCCTCCTTTTGGCAGCTTGCCGGTTTTCTCGTATATTTCTTAGCTCCATTATGGTTTGCTGATCCTCTAGTTGTTTGTTTCTTTGCTCCAAATATTTGAAAATCCACTTGGCTCTTTGTAGGTTGAGAGACAAATGCTGAATGTCGGCTTGTTGCTCCTGGATGATCTCTCTAAGCTTTGAGCTTTGTGAGCCCAAATCGGTGTCATCATCCTGAATAAGAATAAAATCTATCTCCTGCTCTCCTGAAGGCCCCTCATCCTGTAATGGTCGCTTTCCCTTGTCCTATACCTACTCTGCTGATGGAGGAAGCGAGACCCCTTCCACCCCGGGTGGAGATAATACTCGCTTTGCTGCTACAAACAACCTTCTAGTGCCCTTTTGGTAGGTGACATATACTGGCACACTAGTGGTTTGTGTCTCATGAAGCTCCTGCTGATGTGAAGGTTCACCTATCTCATGAAAAACTACTGGAGGTACTTGAGGAGTGGTGAAGACCTCATAAGAAATGAAATCCTCCCATGAGATGTTCAATAAACCAAGCTGATGCATGACCGCAATCTTGATTAGTGAAAAATGATATATGCTATTATACTGCTGCTAAGGAGTCTTCTTATGCACTATGGTGGTCATCTTCTCAATGTTCCGGCAAATAAATTAGGGGAGGTTCATCATTCTCACCCTAGTGAAATGCATCAGCAATATGATATGGTAGGCATACAGGCAAGAAAACCGACCCTCACAGTTGAAATACTTGATTATGAGTTTCATAAAGGGAGCATATGAGTCTTTTAGATACCAGAAAGGAAAAACTCTGCTGAGATGTCTCAAATAGCCAGCCTTAATGTAAGGCTCATAATGTTCCTTGTCAATCTGCTGCCTCTTATTCCACTGCTCACCGATGTTGGGAATGCCACTTGCTAGAGAAATAGACTCTGGTTTCAAGGTGAATGTTACACCTGCTAGAGTGACTTGGCCATTTTGAAGATGGAGGACAAACAACCTGGCCAATTCATGATGGTACTGGACTCTCTCAACCATCTCACAGAACTGATAATAGGATTGGTGCTGAAAACATGTGACAGCAAGAGGACAGGCCTGCAACTCGGCAAGTGAAGTAGGTTCCTCTCTTATATGTTTGCCACCCTTGTGAGGTCTTCTTGGTGCATGCATTTCTCTAGGAGAGTCACTGTGTGTCTCCTCATCTCGGTCATAGGAAGGATCAAATTCCATGTTTTCCAGATATTTGAGTTTCTCTTAGATGAGTATGAAGAGATTTTAGGTGTCTTGAGATTTTTCTACCAAATGTATGAAAATGTATTAGGGACTGTGGAGGGAGAGGGTATAAGGGGTTTTGGGAATGATATTGACAAGTTTTTAGGAATAGGGGGTTTAGGGAATAGTATGTAGGCTTAGGGATAGAAATTAGGGTTTAGGAATTTGTAGCTAGGGTTTGGGATAATGAGAATTAGGGATATGGGGATGAAACTGGAAATAAATCAAGGAATCTAAAGGGTGAGAGAATGATGAAGTAGACTTAACAGTAAAAACTTAAACTGCAAACCCTAAGCAAATTTTGTTGAAAATGCAACAAGATGATGGAGCTTAGTGGAAAGGAGTCGCCTTCACTAAGTGGGCCTGCAAGCTTTTTTTGGCGCAAAGTCTATTTTTAGACTATGTCTATTTTTAGACATATGGATCATGGTCTATGAGTTGCACGATGCTATTTGTGGATGATTGGTCATGTTGGTAAAAATAGATGGACTTCTATTTTTATACATATGGGCGGAGTCTATTTTTAGACTACCAAGCTAAAAATAGAACAGTCGAATATTATTAGCTCTTAATAATATTTGGACTATAAACATTATCTTATCCTCTTGGAGCACTTCAGGTCGAGCTACGGATGTGGCACATGCAACTGTCAAAAGGAAATGTGATTTTCTTATGGGTCATTTGAGCTATTGCATGATGGACTTCAGTTAGAACTCAAGTGATTGAGTTTGGTGGAGTTGATTGAGGAGTTGATGGAGTTGTGTTCAGTTTGACTTAGTTGAACTAGTTGTATTTAGTCTAACTACAGAATACACTAGTGATGAGTGATGTGAATTAATTATTAATTAATTCACTAATTATTAACTCATAAAGCAACTAAAGAATACATCAGTTAACTCAGTGCATGGACAGTTCAGTGGAGACAAGTGTTAGAGGTGAGTGAAAGGGCAAGACAACTGTCAGTTGTGACTATAGTTGTGCATGAGATTTGCACAATCAATGGATTGAGTATTGCCAATGAGGATTTCGTGGTTCAACCAAGTAAAATATGAGTTTGGATCAGCCATTCTCATCTATTCTCATGCAGGATTGCGCAGTGGAGGCATGCAAGCAGCGGAGGAGATTTGAACCTGTGATTGATTCATATCTGAGCTAGTTTTGTGTGTAGCAGGTGGAGATAGTACTAAGTACTTGTGAGGAGTATTGTACTATGTATTGTTACATGTTCTCAATCAATATAATATACAGATAGTTGGGGGTTTTCAGCTATATTCTTTCCCCGTGATATACTGTGTTGATATGTGTGATTGATGCTTCAATGTGCGTATGCGGTTGTTTCTAAATACTGCAAATTGATGATCAATAGTAGAGGAGGTTATGTATTATGCATGCATTCCGAAAATAGTGTATAATCAGGATAATCTCTGTGAATAAGTGTTATATTATTGAAAATTTCTACATGGTATCAGAGCAGAGTTGATCATCAGATCTATTATTCAAAAAGTGTTTACATTTTATTTCTTGAGGCAGAGTCTGTAATCGGGCCAGGTAGCCTCTGGATTCATCCTTCTTTTGGAAGGTGAGGTATCTGGTAAAAGCCCATACAATCAATCTCTATATGAGAAATACTTTGTTCTCACGAATTTTAGATCAGAAGCGATTGAGTTTTGAGTTGGTGGAATTCGAATTTGCAGCAGTGTTTTCTTGGTGTCAAAGTTGAAATGTCTTTCAACGGATTGCGATTGGAGTATGCTCTTGAGGGCAACTCGAATTATATTGCATGGAAAGACAGGATGGAGGCAGTGTTAGATGACAATGGGCTGAAGGAGTTCATAGAGGCTAAGGTCCCAAAGCCTACTGATGCTGCTCACGTTGAGGTTTGGCAAAAGAAGACAGCAAAGTGTCGAAGGATTCTGTTGGAGGGCGTGAAGGATCACATTGTATCCAGCCTGCATGGAAAGGATTCTCCATACTTGATGTGGAAAGCGTTGACATATTTATTCCAAAGCAAGAGCGACCAGAGGAAGTTGGCGCTCAAGGATAAACTCAGAAACATTAAGTGTGAGAATGGAGACAGTATGCCCAAGTATCTCACGAAGTTCACTCAATGTCGGGATGAGCTGGGAAGTGTGGGGGTGACTGTCGATGATGAGGACTTGGTGAGCTTGGCTCTCCTTGGTCTTATGAAGAGTTGGCATTCCTATCAGGACTCTGTCAATGGTTGGGAGAAATTGCCAGGATGGGAGAGACTTTGGTCAGATCTTGTGCAGGAGGAGATCAGGCGGAATACCAGGGACAAATCTTCATCAAAGGCATCTGATGAAGAAAATTGCGCTTTGGCTGCCAAAGCAAAGAAGGGGAAGGAGAAGGGTTCTCTTTTCGAATCCAATTCTTCCAATGATGGGAAGAAGGTTGACAAATCGAAAGTGTGATGCTTTCGTTGTCATGAGGTGGGCCATTATGCCACAAATTGTCCACGGAGGAAATCCAAGAAGGGATCCGGGGAAGGATCTAAAGGTGAGGCACTTGCTTCACAGTTTGAGTTGGATTTCATGCTCTTCGCATGCATGGTTTCATCCATGGTGGGAAGTGGTTGGTTTCTTGATAGTGGAGCTTCTTTCCACATGACCGGTGATAAGAGTTTGTTCAGTACTTTGGAGGAGAAATATCTCCAGATACTCATAGCGATGGGTAATGATGAGAAGTATAGTGTCTCAGGTGTAGGCACGGTTATTTTTCAGAGGGAGCATGGAGCTCACCTTACCTCGACCGATGTCAAGTATGTACTAGGATTGAAGAAAAACTTGGTGTCGATCGCGATGCTGGAAGACAGAGGCTATGATGTAGTCTTCAGTAAGGGAAAGGTTTTCCTTAGACATATCATCACTAGACAGGTGAAGTAGATTGGTTCACGGGTCAAGAACCTGTATGCTCTTGAGGTTAAAGATGCATGCAAAGCCTTGAGTAGCGAGGCAACTGATGGAGACTTGGTGGTTGAGAGGGAGCGTATATTACCTCTCAACATGCAGAGCCAGAAGAAGTCTCAGACGATTGTGGAGGAGCCATGATTGGTGCAACAGCTTCAGGAGGTTGTGGAGCAGCCACAACAAGGGAAGCTGAGAGGATATCGAGTAGAGACATCTACTCATGCAGAGACCTCCAGTAGGGGGAAACTTCGATCCAGGTGGGCTGAGGGATCACATGCAACCATACCTCCACGTAGGAGGTGGGGCGATATAGAGTGATTTTCCTAAGGAGGAGGGGCAAGATCCTTGAGGTACCCAACCTCTTGGATGAGACCTTGCTACGGGAGCCCTGATGTGGAGTAGCAGGAATGGACTGATTGGGTAGAGACAGATGCGGATGGAGCGGCAGAGAGAGCGACAGTGTAGGGAATCCCAGGACAGCGCATAGCTAGTAGGCTGCAGCAATGCGAGAGGCACAAGTGTTTTGCGTAGTGCTAGGTAGCATAGAGAAGTGTGAAATGGTGTGAGATGCATGGAGATGTTGTAGTAGCGCAGATGTCAGAGAGGGAGCACTTGTCAGTAGCAGGTAGAGCTTCAGCATCAGAGTATGTTCCTAGCCCAACAGAGTGGTCAGTTGGGAGTGATTTTGTTCCAAGTGTTGTTGGAGCAAGTGGACCGGGCAAATGTGTTGCATGCAGAACATTCCAGAGGGTCAGGATAGGGGTTGTAGATAATCCATATCTTGTTGAGAGGGAGTGTTGAAAATGCAACAAGATGATGGAGCTTAGTGGAAAGGAGTCACCTTCACTAAGTGGGCCCGCAGGCTATTTTTGGCGCAAAGTCTATTTTTAGACATATGGATCATGGTCTATGAGTTGCAGGATGCTATTTGTGGATGATTGGTCATGTTGGTAAAAATATATGGACTTCTATTTTTAGACATATGGGCGGAGTCTATTTTTAGACTGCCATGCTAAAAATAGAACAGTCGAATATTATTAGCTCTTAATAATATTTGGACTATAAACATTATCTTATCCTCTTGGAGCACTTCAGTTCGAGCTACGGATGTGGCACATGCAACTGTCAGAAGGAAATACGCTTTTCTTATGCGTCAGTTGAGCTATTGCATGATGGACTTCAGTTAGAACTCAAGTGATTGAGTTTGGTGGAGTTGATTGAGGAGTTGATGGAGTTGTGTTCAGTTTGACTTAGTTGAACTAGTTGTATTTAGTCTAACTACAGAATACACTAGTGATGAGTGATGTGAATTAATTATTAATTAATTCAATAATTATTAACTCATAAAGCAACTAAAGAATACATCAGTTAACTCAGTGCATGGATAGTTCAATGGAGACAAGTGTTAGAGGTGAGTGAAAGGGCAAGACAACTGTCAGTTGTGACTGTAGTTGTGCATGAGATTTGCACAATCAATGGATTGAGTATTGCCAATGAGGATTACATGGTTCAGCCAAGTAAAATACGAGTTTGGATCAGCCATTCTCATCTATTCTCATGCAGGACTGCGTAGTGGAGGCAGGCAAGCAGCGGAGGAGATTTGAACCTGTGATTAATTCAGCTCTGAGCTAGTTTTGTGTGTAGCAGGTGGAGATAGTACTGAGTACTTGTGAGGAGTATTGTACTATGTATTGTTACATGTTATCAATCAATATAGTATACAGATAATTGGGGGTTTTCACCTGTATGCTTTCCTCATGATATACTGTGTTGATATGTGTGATTGATGCTTCAATGTGCGCATGTGATTGTTTCTGAATACTGCAAATTGATGATCAATAGTAGAGGAGGTTATGTATTATGCATGCATTCTACAAATAGTGTATAATCAGGATAATCTCTGTGAATAAGTGTTATATTATTCAAAATTTCTACAATTGTTTTTGAGAAAAAATTGCAAGGAGGTAGGGTTTGAATTTTTTTTCACTAAATCATCATAAACATCTTAAGACACACATTCATTAGCATTGGAAGATTGTTTGAATTACTTTGGACAGGTGGCAACATAGTGAATTTAGAATTTGGATGGATTTCGTGGGAGAAAATGGCTTGCAGCTCTCTGCGCTGTGCCACGAACCCAACACGTCGCGCCTGCTGTATGCACCGCGCTAGTGTAGATTTTGCACTAGGCGGCCTAGTGCACCACGTTGGCCCTATGCGCCACGCCCCTGAAATGTTAACTGTTTGCTGCAATTTTCCCTCCACGACATTGCTTTTAGTTCCTCTTTATCTTTTGGATGCAAATGAGTTCTTCAAAAACAAGAAACAACTTATATACAAGAAACTTTAATTTTTCACTCATAAAACCCACTTTTGTAATGTTTACATTTGACACTTTCTTTTTAAACTCTGTTTTTAGGTAGTTTTGCTTCATTTTGCCTTTTCTGAACTGAATGACTTAATTTTTTGTTTGCCTTGCAGGTGATGGAGATGCTAAAGGTTGGCAAGGTGACCAAGGTTGCCACTGAAGCTGTTACATGTGAAAAATTGAAATTACACCAAATTTTATACATGAAAACATAGAATACTCTGTTTTTTCCTCAAAACAGGGTTTTGAGGAAAAATACATTTCTGAGCATGTGATTATGGAATTTATTGGTACTGGAACTTTATTCAACCTCCTCATGCGCCGGCTGACCGTTATTGAACATTTTGAAGACCTTTTTGACGAAACCCTAGACCTAATGAATTTGAAACCCTAAAAATGACTCTTACAGATTTAAAAACAAAAAATGACTGCAGACGATCTAGATGAATGGTAATGTGCCAATAGGTAAAGGGTATGAGGGGAAAATGTACAACAAGCCACTACCGTCAGATGATCCATGATCCTAATGGAATGCAGCTGACTGGATGAGACACCTAACATGCAATGCAACAAGAGCGTTTGATCACTGACGGAGGGATGAAGATACCAACACTAACATCCACAATTTCCTTGTTGACTCAGGAGCCTCTTCAAATAATATGCCAAGGACCGTGTGTACTAAATTGAACGTTATGCCTCAAAAATCTACAGTACACATAGTTCAATTGGATAGGACGAAAATAGAGGTTCTTGGAGAAATAACATCAGTTTCAATTAGGCTTTCCTCTAATCTAAAAGTTTCACCGATAATCGATATTCTAGTGGCTGATATCCCTAAATTTTATGGTTGGTCTGAATAGTTGCATGGATACTTCGCAACTAATTGGTCTCACATGTGGTTGCCACACAATGGTAAACCAAACCAAATCAAACTAGACCAGGAGAAGTTCATGAAATACACAGTCACTGATCTCGAGGGAAGCAATGAACCTGTTGCTTTCACCAACAATATCATTGGAAATTACTCATTCGAGTCATTTTTGGGGTCTTTTAATGCCCAAAGATCTCCTTTTGCAGATAATTTTGTAGTGTCTCAAATATAATTTTTTTTGCAAACACATGTTTCTAAGCATGTACATGTAGTTGATAAAATTTTAGATAATTCATTATTCTGGACTCTCTATTTTGATGGTTCCAAATCCGAAGATGGTGTAGGTGCTAGATGTATTTTAATCAACCCGCAAGGAGAGAAAACCATGTTATCCTGCAGACTTGAATTTCAATGCACTAACAATAGTAGGGAATATGAAGCATTGATTCAAGGCTTGTATAAATCCATTGGCCTTAATGTCAAGTGTTTGCAAGTATATGGGGATTCTGAAATAGTCATTAAACAGGTAAGAAACAAAATTCATTTGTGTTTGGGCACCTTAAACATTATCAGTCTCTAGCCTAGAATCTTACTTCTCATTTCAATGCTTTTAACGTTTCTTCAGTTCCCAGATTGCAAAATGCAAGTGCTGATTTACTTGCTAATCTGGCATCCAAGCTTATACCTTCGGAATAAGATAGTCCAGATAGATTTTCTATAGAATTAGTTTTTAGGCCATCGATTCATGATAATGTAACAAATTGGAGAGTGTTTAATAATGATGATGATATAATAAATTTCTTTACATCAGAAGGATCTTATGAGGAAAAAATCATAGATGAACATGAGCATGACTTGAAAATCAACCATAAATAAGATCAAAACCCGATCCCAAAGTCTGTAGTTAAGAAGGAAGATCTCTATGATTTAAAGGACAGATTCAAGAAAATTACCAACTCCAAAACTCATAGTTCTACTCTAATATTTGAAGTATTAAATCTAGGTTCAACTGAAAAACCTCAAAATATCAACCTCGGTCTTGGTTTTTCATCTGAAGAAAGAATATCATTCATTAAGTTGTTGAAAACATATAAAGGTGTCTTTGCCTGGGATTACGCAGATCTCAAGACCTATGATACCTCTCTAATTCAACATACCATACCAATGACTTCTAATGAAAATCCAGTTCAACAGAAGCTTAGGAAAATTCACCCAAACCTTGAAAGTCAAATCAAATCTGAATTGAACAAGCTTCTGAAAGCCAAAATAATATTTACTATTAGACACTCAAATTGGGTATCAAATATGGTCCATGTGAGGAAAAAGAACGATGATAGTAGGATTTGTATTGATTTTAGAAACCTGAATAGATCTTGTCAAAAGGATAAATTTCCTTTTCCTACCATGGAGCAAATAATTCAATCAGTTGCAGGTTCTGAATTAATGTCTTTTCTAGATGGACTTTCAGGATACAATCAAATTCTTGTACATCCAGATGAAATATTGAAGACAACATTCAGGACCAAGTGGGGGACATATGCTTATCAAAAGATGCCTTTCAGACTCATTAATGCAGGTGCTACATTTCAACGTGCTATGGATATTGCTTTCAAAGGTTTTATTAATAAATCAATTGTTATTTACCTAGATGACATTACAGTCTATTCTAAGGATAGAAACAATCATTTAAATGAGCTAAAACACATTTTTGAAAGATGCAAGAAATATGGCATTTCTTTAACTCTCCAAAAAATCATATTTTGCTTTACCAGAAGGCAAACTCGGATTTATAGTGTCCAAGAAAGGGATTTATATTGATCTTGATAGAGTCCAAGAAATTGAAAATATTCCTCTCCCACATAATAAAAATACCATGCAATCATTCCTAGGCCAAATTAATTTTGTAAAAATATTTGTTCCAAATTTTTCATAGATTGTCCTACCCCTTCAAGCAATGATAAGAAAGAACACAATTTTCAAATGGGGTAAAGATGAAAGAGAGTCATTTGAGTTGATCAAAAAAGCCATTATCAATGCTCCTTCTTTAACAACTCCTGACTTTCTCAAACCTTTTGTGTTATACACTTTTTCATCCGATACATCATATGCAACAGTTTTAACACAGCTGAATGATCAAAATATAGAGGCACCCATCTCTTTTTTTAGTTCCAACTTGCAAGGTGTCGAGTTAAACTATTCAGCTGTTGAGAAACAAGATTTTGCTGTTTTTAAAACATTGAAACATTTCAAACCTTTTCTTCTCAAAACCCATACAAAGATAGTAGTACCTTACCCTGCAGTAAGGCAATTATTGATTCAAAGAGAAGTAGGGGAGAAAAGAGCCAATTGGGTTACTGCACTTCAAGAGTACGATGTAGAAATCCGTCTAGCTAAAATTATTAGGGGCCAAGGTTTTTTTAGGATGCTAGCTGGAGCTTCACACTTATCAACAGAGAAGACCAAGGTAATGAAGTGCAAATATCAGAGGTAAGCCTGAATAATGCACAATCATAGTATGTTGATTTGAAGTTTTATTTAAAGAATGGATATGCTCCTATGCATCTCAATTATAAAACAAAGCGTGCTTTAAGGTTAAAATCAAATCAGTATGAATTAATTGATGATGTATTGTTTAGAAAAAACTATGATTCGGTATTATTAAGATGCCTAGAAAAACCTGAAGCTGAAAAGGTCATGCAAGAATTACATGATGGACCAGCTGGAGGTCATTTCGGAGGAAACACCACAACTCACAAAATCCTGCATGCAAGTTATTATTGGCCAACAATATTCAAGGATGCACATGAATATGCAAGAAAATGCAAAACTTGTCAAACTGTAGCCGGAAGAGAAAAGAAACCAACGTTCCCTTTGCAGCCAGTCAATATCCAACAACCATTTGAACAATGGGGATTAGATATAATTCATGAGATTGTTCCTAACTCTTCCAAGCAACACAAATACATCCTTACAACTACTAATTATTACACAAAATGGGTAGAAGCTATCCCACTAAAGATAGCTAATACAAAAAATATTACAAATTTCATTGATTAGTACATAATTACCAGGTTTGGCTTACCCACAACGTTAATGTTTGACAATGAATCTTATTTATCTGGAAATATAATGGTAGAATTTTATTTAAAGCGAGGTTTCAAATTAAATTATTCAGCCAACTATTATCCACAAGGTAATGGATTAGCAGAATCAACAAACAAAAACCTTATCAAAATCATTAAGAGGACTATAGACCAAAATCATAGGAATTGGCACAAAGAATTGACATTTTCTCTTTGGGCAGACATAATTACATATAAGGCCTCCATATATTCTTCTCCTTTTGCTTTAGTTTATGGAAAAAAGGTTGTTCTCCCCACAAACATAGCAATCCCATCTCTCGCCCTAGTGTAATTCATTGATGAAAACCCTTCCTCTTCATTTCAAGCAAGACAATTCCAAATTCTTAAGCTTGAAGAAGAAAAAGAGAAGGCTAAAGCAACCCACTTCCATCATCAACAATTAGTAAAAGCCTCTTTTGATACAACCTCTACCAGTCATAAAACTTTTGAAGTAGGTGATATGGTTTTGAAATGGGACAAAGCACATGAGGAAAATGGTAAACATACCAAATTCCAAAGACTATGGGTTGGCCCTTTCCAAATCATTGAGAAAATTGGTCAATCAACATTTCTTTTACAAGACTTGTCAGGTAGGGTGGATTCCTTGCCCGTTAAGGGGAAAATTCTGAAAAAATACTTTTCCTAGAAGATAACCTCTTCTAATTTTGCACCATATCTCCTTTTAGATTCTTAGGAAAATGAAGGTTAAGTAGTATTTACTTTTGGATTCTCAAAATAAATCTATGATAATATTTCGATTTTTTGCTTCTATAAGTAGGAAAAGTTAAAGAAATAATTAGGACATTTGAGTATCAAAATAAACCTGATTTCTTTGGAAAAACTTGACCTTGCTAAAACATTTATTTTATGAACAAGCTCTTATCTTTTTAAAGTATAGATGTTTTGTTATCAGTCAAGAAAAGAATCTTTGACCTAGTAAGGAATTTATACAGATAAGTATCTCAAAACTCTATCATTATCATATAAAACTCTTAAAAAAAGCCCATGATTCACTCCATCTGATAAACTTTTCCTTTTTCAGAGTGTAATTCTAAAATATGCAAAACTTAGAAGATAATAAGTCTCATTACAAGCTTGTTTACCATGATCATAGGGGAATAATTAAACTGATATTACCAAAACTGCATACCAAAATAGGGTAATAGCCAATGATCTAATCAATCAAAAGACAAGGGGTCTCATCAAGAGCCAACTTGTTCAGTTTAGTTACAACCAGTGAATGGCATTGTCATTATTAGGTTACCAAGCCTAGACAATGTCTTTTAAGGAACTTAAAAAGAAAGATTATATAAAAAAGAAAAAGGACAAGATCCAAATGAGATTGAAAGAAAGTGAATATCATTTTGAATTTTGAAAATTGCTTCAGATGGGACAATGAATCATTATTGGTTAAAAGATAACCCTGTCGAGGCTATAAATGCCTGCTGGTAGTAGAGGCTCTATCTGTGATAAATGAGTAAACAATAAAAACTAATCTGTGGAAGACACCTGCTATATCTCTTTAAATCTTAATATTGACTGATGCAAACATTTATATTTTTATCACTACAAGAGCAAAGTAGTTGAATAAACAGGTTGAGTAAGTGATTATGATTCCAGAGAAATGTTGTTTAGTTTATAACTCATGTAATTATTATTCCTATAACTCTTCTAATTTTGAAAGTTCTAGAAATTTCATAAAACCATTAGAGATAACTGGTTCTCCCAAGTGAATTGCCAATTGTTGTACTATGTAACAACCCCCCCATTTATATATAGTAATAACTAATATTAGACATATATATGGGGACCCTTTTAAATTTTTAGTCTTTGAAAAATAAATCCTAACTCTAAGAAATTGCCTTGAAAACTCTTAGAAAACAACCCAAGTTTAGGATCCTTATCGCAAATTTCATTTCACATTTTTCATGTAAAACACCTTCAAGTAAATCCAAAATTGTGATATGCGATCAAACCTCTCGCTGTGATATTTTGATCCAAACACCTTGAGAATTCACAATCGAACTTTGCAGAAGTCGCAAATAAATAAGCCATGCCATTGTGTCATCCTTTAACGATTTGCGAAATGCGATATTGCAATTTTCGCAATCACATTTCACATTATAAACAGGCAACACTATATTACATCGTTTAAAAGTTGCGATGCACGAATAAAGCACCAAGCGTGGGAAGTACTTGTGTTAATGAATGGTTTGACAGAGTAATTAATGTTTAGCAGCCCGAGGAGAAGTAATGATGTTTCAAGTTATCGTTAGTTAACGCTGAATATCTCATTTGAAATCCTCCCATGGTTCAAAGTCATTTCGGAGAGCTTTCAACCTTAATTTCCCTATATTGTTTGCGCTGATATATCTCTTCCATTACAGGCAAGCTTCAAAAGGCATGTCATTGCGGAAGGAGATGCAAAAAAAAGAAACATAGCATTATGGAGTCTGAGCTATTAGAAATGTCTCATATATTCTCTAATACAGTCTGCAGTGCCGATGGGGGAGCAAAAAAATGGGAGGTCATATACAATAGGCTTGAGGATGAGTGGCCCAAATTTATTGTTGTAAAGGCAACAACTGACTCAATAAAACCTTCAGGAGTCCAATTTAAAGATGCTTCCTATTCTTTCCTTCACAAAATAGGAGCAAGAGCGAAAACACTCCCATATACTGATATGGTTAGGTGGGTGGTGGAAAACCTCACTATTGAAGATAGGCAATTCAAAAACTCGAGAATGGAACTCATGGGGTCATTCAAGGCTGAAGACCTGAAGCAAATATACCATATACCTGACCCTCAGGACATATATGACAACTCATACCTTGCCAAATTTGCAAAGAAAAATGAAGAGCCTTTCAAGATGATCCAGGGTTGGAGGGTACTAGAGAACAAGTTCAAATTTGATAAAACAGGTATGTATCCTATAGCCTCTTTGGCTAAACCCTACAACTATGCAACTGATATGTTATGTAGGCTATACAGATTACCTAATAATGCTAAGTTTTCCATAGAATGGATTCCTTTGATTGATGCCTGTGTCAATTCCCACATTATGAATTGGGTCACTATCCTATCTGATAACCTAGCCACTGTCATCACTGAGTATCATCAGAAGAGATCCTCCTCCGTAGAAAACCTTCCTCCATTCTATTTCACTGTATAAATCATGGATTCCATTTGTTTTTGCACTAAATTTCCAATCGTGGGTTGGAAATGGACCTTGCAGGACCTCTACCATGTCCATCTTAGCCATAAACAGATTTGGGAATCCCATTACATACCTCATTTCTATAAAATATGCCATGCCGTTATTTTTCCATTGCATCAATTAATTTTTAATAAGAAAGCCCCAGGTTTTCCAAAGAAGCCGCTACAGACCTTCTAGTAGTGGGCAAGTATTTTGTTGAAGAATGGTTTACATACATCAGGGATTTTAGCAGTACAACAGACCTGCATGTCCTCCCTTTGTATGTATATGATAAATTATTAGCAAGAGAAGTAGCCCACTCGACTGTGGGAAAAGGCTTCACCAAAGTCCTAAAAGAAAGCAAGAAGTCATTATGGCTATCTTTTCCTATTTGGTGCGGTTCCTTTTCATTAGCAAATTTTAACCATGCAACCAAAGAGTCAGTAAGCCTAGAAAGCCTCAGGCTCCATACTTTGCTGAAAAGGCAATTCGATCCAGACAAAATAGCACATAAAATTACTACTACAATAAAGATCAAGCCTTATAATCATGAGGCTAATAATTCTGAAGACCTTTTATAGTCAGTTGAATCCTTCAAACAAGCATTTGAGTGGGCAAGGGAAAATCTGAGTCCTAAAGATTTTGAAAGCTTTCAGGAGTTCAGAAACAAAAGGCTCGAAATAATTCCGCTGCATTTGTTAAAAATTGAGGACAAGCCTACACCGAGTGTGACTGTCAACAACGAGGGACCTAATTATCTCATAGAGTCTCAAATGGATACACAGAAAACACTGGATACAGGGAGGGCCCAAGACATCGAGAATACAACTGAATCTAGCAGGAGGTCAGCCGAAAAGCAGGGTATGAGCAACCCACCTAGAGATATCAGTTTTGATATCAAAAGCAACAATTTGGAATAGGAGTGGGATCGATTCAATAAAAACTACAAAACACTCCCAAGACGACAGATACCCATGAAACCATGGAGTATAAAACTCCTCTGCATATTCAGAAAAATACAGAGTCTAGACCGATGGATGAGCAAGTGACGATGTCTCATCAGACTGAAATCATTCCCGCTTTGCCCACATCAGAAATTGTCTTAAAGGTGACTGAAATCCATTGTATAGATGTGTTCTATAGCCCATTGCAAAAGGTTGTAGTAAGAAGACATAGGAAAAGAAGGAGGGTAGAGACACACGAAATCCCACCAGGCAATGAACCGATGGAGATAGTCTGGAAGGACATTCCTTCCAATCCAGCCAAAAACTTGACCAGACTGTCACAGTTTACAGGGGCATATGCAACTTCCACCATGGATAAAGCTACCGAGATATCTATTTTGTTGAAGGAAAAGGAAGAGAAGATTGCACAGCTCGAGCAACAACTCGAAACAGAGAGGGAAAGTGTGAACAGGCAGGCCACTAAGTAGCTAGCCCAATTGCAACAGAACATGGAGGTGTTGAAGATAAGCCATGAAGCAGACATATTGGCCAAAAACATGCAACTCCAAGACTTGTAGCAAGCCATGGAAAAATATAAGGATGTTCCTACTGTCGAGGAATTCATCAAAGAGGCACTAGAGCTAAATTCTCTCCTATTAAAACAACAAGAAATTCTTTGCCAAAAGATGTCACATATTGCTCCTTATCTGATCACCAGTGACCAGCTAATGGATAAGGTGATTGACCAAAGAATTGAATTTACTAATCTAAACACAAGAATCTCAGAATTCATCGAGTGGCAAGAAACAGAAGATGGAAGAAAAGATAATCTTCCTGAGATTGAAGAGACACATAAGGACATTCTATTCACGGATTGGGATGCGAGGATCAAACAAGATGAATTAGCAATGGCAAGAGTAGCCGGGGTGTCGAAGAACATAGTAAAGGTGGTAAACCACACTTTGTATGCCACCAACTTGGTGAAGGAAGGCAACTTGAAAGAACTGCCCGATTTAAATGACTTGCATAAAAGCTGGAAGGAAAGAGCAGAAATCCAAAGGGAAGCAATAAAAAAGATAGCAAAGACTGACTGGGAGGCGTATTGGCAATACCTTGTCAAGCCACACAGCCAAATCATGACCCTTAACTGCTCACTCCATTCAACTTAGTGGATGTTGCCACCTCTCACAGATGCTATTTTCGCAGGACAGGTCAGAACACAGTTTGGGGCACCTCCTCAAGTCAAAACGATGGTTGATATATGTGATTTAAAAGACAAGCTAGTAGATAAAAAATCATTATCATAGCTCTTCTCATCAAGTCACTTTTATTTTTAGAGTTAGTTAACTAGTCAGAAGGAAGGTTGTTTGAAACCTCCTAAAATTTTTGTATAATCTATTTTTGAACATTAGTTAGATAGTATTTATACCATTCTCATGCATTTAGAGAAGGGCAGAATTTTGCCAAAAACATTTGCAAAGAATTCACTTTTGTAAGTTTATGAATGCTTTGGTGAAATTAACATGATCATTTCTTTTAAATGTTAGACTACTATCCTTTGTTGATGCACTATTATATACTTGGAAGATAATTTGATCTGAAGAAAGGAGTTGATCTATGTCATTAGTCAAATGAGCATAACTTCACATATATGGTACTTATATCTTATATGATTAGTTCTGTTTCTGTTTAATTAGTGATAACACTTTATTTTCATGAATTGTATATGAGATATGTTTTTTTTGTTAAGAGTTAATTGCACTACTGTATGATGCCTAGCTGAACTTGTTTATTTTCATATATAAATCATTAGATATATGTGATATAGTTTATACATTTATTTGAATAACTATTTAGTTAAATAAATTATCTTTATATGTTATCACCTCTATTTTATGTGTGATTGATCTTTATTATCACATGCCAAACAGATATATTTTTAGATGGCATATCACACAGAAATACCCGGGTTTATATTAGATTAAGTTAGCTAGAGATTTGCATGATAGAATAGGTCATTTAGTTATCATTATTCTATTGCAATCACTCCACCCACTCTCATTTTAAAACCCAAACTGGGAAACTGGTCCCATCATCCCTAGTCAGAGCCACCACTTTAAATGGAAAAGGAGCTGTCTTAAGGTCCATACCGGGTGGTTATCCCCCATGTTGGCGCAGTAGAAATTTGAGGCTTCAACAAATTCCTAGATTGGTTTTCAAATATCATGCTTCGAGACCATGCTAATTTCTGTTAAACTTAACACTAGTAAATTATTAACCTAGTAGAAGTGAGATCTACTATATAAATTACACAACTGGGTTCTTAACTCAGTCAGCATAAGCAAAAATAAATAACCAATCTCATATAAAAACACACATATTCTTCCCAAAAAATATTTTCATTAATGATCCAAACTTATGTGGGCTCTCTTCTTGGGGTAATCACCCAACTAAGAAAATACAAAATACAAATAGACTTGGATTTGACCAAGTAGATATTCCCTAGATCTCCAACCCCTTTGCACTCCCTCAAACCCAACACACCTGCTCACTGAGACTCCTCTATTATTCTTGTGCTAATGTAGTGTGTCTTTCTTCTCTCCTTAGCCTTTATTTTATAACTTTACATTGAGCTAAATCCCTAACCCTAACCCTAATTTCCAAATTGATTAATGGTTGAGATTGGATTTGGCCTCACTTGAGATCAACAACTAATATTCAAACATAATCACTAAAGTAAATTATTTACTTTTCCTAAGTTTATTTTAGCTCAATAAACCGACATAATTGTAATACCCTCAACAAGGACCTCAAAGTGTGATATACATGTACATGTGACATTTAGGTCGGTGAGTTGGAATGTTGAATATGCTGGTAAGTTGGAATCCTATTGAGGTTTCCACACCTCCGTATGTATAGATATGTTAGGCTAGTGGGCCAAGGAACTTATGTGTTTTAAAGCTGATGTGCTTGTGTAATTGGATAAGAGAACCCATATTATTAGGTTGGTGAGCCGAGTTCCATTAAGGCCTGTGTGCCTAGGTATGTATGATGTATTAGGCCAATGAGCCAACATACTTATGAATTTAAGGCTAGAGTACTTAGGGAAATTAAGCCATAGATCCTATGTGATGGTAAGGCCAATGGGCCTAGTTGACATGTCATTTATCTACTTGTAATTTTGCTATGGACTGAGCGACAAAAGAGTATAGGGGGTTGAGACTCCACGATAGGAAAAATGTGTCAATATTTGAAAGTATATTATAATATTATAATATTATAATATAATATTATAATAATAATTATAATAAAAAGTAAAGGGGGCTGTGTCTATGAAAAGGTGGTTTCCCCTATTCAATGAAGAACCATAAGGAAGGAATAGGTGTCCCTGGATGAGGGCCTTGAGGGTACCTAGAGGCCCATGAGGGTCGCAATAATCTTGGTGTTGTAGTGCTATGAGCATCCATGGTCGACCAAGATAAGAGATGATGGGGGATGTGAGCCTGTTTATTGGAGGCTACCGAGTGTGATACCTTGGCTTCGTGAGGTCTTGGAGGGTACATGGAGACCTGTGAGGGAAACATGACTCCTGGAGCTGTAGTGTTGTGAGCATCACTAGCTGACTGAGATAGACACTCTGGAGGTAGTGGAACAACTTGAGGGATTGTAGGAACAAAGAAGGGGGTGCATTACTTGGGTATGGGGCTAATGGGGGGTGTGAGCTTGTTGGTTGGAGGTTGCTGAGTTTGGTACCTTGGCCTTGTTATGTATGGTATGAGGCACATACATGGCTTGAGAAGCTGATGGTGAGTGGAGCCATGTCCCTAGCTCGACTGTGACCGACTACTGAGATATTTGGAGCAACATGGTCTATAGCTAGGAGGAACGTCTGAGGTCTGTAGTCAACCGATAAATTCATCATATTAGTGCTCGAAATATGTTGCGTGCATGTCTCATGGATTTTCTTGGCATGCATTTTTCTGTGCCATTACATGATTTTTGTGTACTATGGCTTGAATGTGCATAGGATTATATGTTATGGTTAAATTATGCATATGTTTTTGGTTATGTTTGATGATGTTGAAATTTGTGAGTGGCATCACCCAACAGAAGGGTTGAGGATGTTACAATAATAATATGTGATTTTTCTAAAGTTATACTCAGGCTAAGTTACATTAGCAATCTTTCTCACACCAAAGAAAGTACCTAAGAAGACTATGGGTGACTTCTCTATGCCTAGACATAAGAGCTATGCCGAAGTCCTTGGTTAACCTACAACCATCAACACACCCTCTTAGTAAGGGAGGTGCTTTTTCCACATAGAACTGGTTCCTATCCTAGACCTGCATCCATTTCCATGGCTACTGCCTCTGATCTGGAAGACTTTCTTGCTACCACCCTCAAAGACCCAATCCCTTTGAACTTGTCCCTAGAAGCCTCCTACTCTTGAACATCCTCTAAGGTCATATTTTACCAAGAGAATCTACTAATTTCGCCTCCCATCCTAAACCTAAAGGTTGACTCCTCTGATCTACTCAACCTTCAGAGATACCTGCTCCTTGTTCTTCTTCATGACTCTGCTTCCCGCCATTGCTCAAATAAGGTAGCCCTTTAGCCCATACAAGTTTCTCTCTCCAACTCCAATGATGTGGCCAATATCTAAGCTAGATTCCCTGGGTCACATTAGTGCATATCCATCCTGGAATGCTACCAAATCACTTCTTCTCAATCATCGAGATTAAGAGAAAACTCCACATGTATTCTGACACCCATAACACATCATTCATTTCCACCCTGACTCCTAATTCAAGTTGGAATAAATTTTTTCCAACCGCTCTAACTACATGATTTGTATCAATACCTAACTTCACCTCCAATTCTAAGTCCCACTTGGGTAGAGTGGTGAACTACTCTCATGCTCTTTTCATATTTCTTGTGACCTCGTTCTCTAGTATTCACACATTCACTAGTAATTTTCTTGAGGTAAGGTATGTTGGACACATATTGTCATTGATGTCAATATGGCAATATTCAAGAGGAGGAGACAGAGCAAAAGGAGCCAAGAGGAGCGGACCAAGCCAGAGGAGCCACATATATCGGAGGAGTGCCAGAGCAAGAGGATCCATATCGAAGGAGTGTCAGAGCAAGAGGAGCCATCGGAGGAGCTACAGGAGCAAACAGAGTGGACCGAGAGGAGCAGATGGAGCAAGAGAGTAGCAATATATATGGAGCAAATGGATAAAATGGACCGAGAGGAGCAGATGGAGCAAGAGGATCCAAGAGGAGCCATATATATATTACAAACAAATAGGGCCATCAGAGTCATATGATTGAAGCCTTGGGAGTCATTTCTTTTTTTATACAGACTCCTTAAATCATTTTACAAGTGCTATATCGAATATCTCTGTTTACACAGAGAATTCAAAATATTTCCCCTTAGGTGGGATAGTGGCAGAGTTGAAAGAATATTAATTTTGGTCCAGACCCATATCGGGTCCGGAAACCAAATATCACATCGGAGGAGAGGCCTCGGAACCGCCGAAGTGTATGCTCCGAAATCCCAGAGCCGAAGTATTATGAAGTACATCGGATAAGGATTTCGGGTCTGAAATCAATATCACATCGGAGGAGTGGAGCCTTTCGCAATCACCGAAGTGTATGCTCCGACAGACCGGAGCCGAACCATTATAAAGGGGAGCATAAAGTAATATCGGGTCCGCAAAGGCCTTTGGGACTGTTAAGTGTAAGCTCCGATTTTCCGGAGCCGAAATATTATAAAACAGAGCCTAAAGGAGCATCGGGTCCGCAGACCCATTACATTGCAAATCTGCCGATAGGGAATTGCCGATAGGCCGGACCTGAAATATCTTTAGAAGGGAGCTTAAAGGAGTGTCGGGTCCGCAGACCCTTTGTGTTACAAAGTCGTCGAGGTGAACTCGCCGAATTGACGGAGCCGAAATTTGAATAGGCTGGATCATAAAAGGGTGTTGGGTCCGTCGCATCAGAGGAGGCTGTTCTATTGTTTACAGCGAACGCCGATGTTCATCGGACCCGAAACAATATTAAAGGGAGTCTAAAGAGCATTGGGTCCGCTCCTCATCGGAGGTCGGAGTAAAGGGATTTATTGTGATCGCCGAAATCTGGACTCGCCGATAACTATAAAGGCGGGTAGATAAGATTTGCAATCCACGAATGATCACTTGAGCAGATTTACATGGGTTCCCGTGTAGTAATGTATATGTGACCGAAATCTTTATAAAGGGGTTTTATAATGTTTCCCATATATTATATGTGGCTGCAGGTTTAAGCCTTAAGACATATATTGAAACGCTTGTGTTGATTGTATGTGTCGACACGGTTGGGCGGTGGCTTCCGATAGACATAAAAGCGGCAATAAAAGGGTGGCTCTGATTCTATAAGTGTGGCGGGTTGATTAAAGCGCTCGGTGATGGTTGATTAAAAGGCTCGGTTGGTGGCTTCCGATGGTTGATTAAAACGCTTGGGTGGTGGCTTCCGATGGGTGATTAAACGCCTCCGATAAAGCCTGTAAGAAAAAATAAAGAAAGCAAAGAAATGGAAGCCGAAGTGTCAAGCGATCAAGTGAGGAGGAAGCCAAAGAGCCAGCACGTAAGAGGAAACGAATGGACAGGGGCATGGAGCATATAAAAGCAGCAAAAACAGAGAACTGTGTTGTCGTTGGTGGATGGCATAACTTGAGCATGAGATAGTGGAAGCAACAAAAGAAAAGGGGGCAACAGAAGCAGTGGAAGCTGAAAAGAGCGCAGCAGCACACCCGTGTATACCAAAGAGGTTGGAGCCTCAGAATTGAAAAGGATTGAAGTCCTTGGGAGTTGGTGCTCCTAAGTCCAAGATTGGTGTCTTGGCAAAATAGAGTTGGTGCTCAGGAGGTTGGAGCCTCACCAAAGTCCAAGTTGGAGCTTGGAAACCAATTGTGACATTCTATTTATTGTATTTATTTTACTGCACAATTATATTAATAAAAGCATTTATTCCTGCTGTTCATTTTGTGTTCTAAACATACATGTTTTAACTAGTAAAACAATAGTGAGAAAAAGAAATACTGATTCATCCCCCTCTCAGTATTTCCAACAAGGTAGTAAATAAGTGCGAATATTATCTCAAACTTCCTAGAAAACTTCTCTTGAGCTTCTGTTTATGCAACTACAATTGGTTGCATACCCTTTCCTCCTTTCTTCCTCTCTGGACACCATCAAGCACAGTGTCCCATCTAATGACATGAGAAAAACTTGACCTTAGTGATGTCCTTCTTCTTTAGCTGTGAGGTTGAATCCTCACTTGTGCTCGATATTTTTATTTTACCTTTTGCAATCAAAGACATGTTCTTGTCATCTACCCGCTTGCTAATCTTTCCATTTGAATGTAACCTAATTTTATATTGTATGCAATCTTCCTTGAGCCTATCAAACATGGGTAGTTTATCTCTAGCATAGAGTCCTCTGATGAACGAATCCCATGTCTCTGAGAACCCATTCAATGCCACATTAATAGTTCTAAGTCTTCTACCTTTTCTCTCACTTTTGTAAGTTGATTTCGAATCTGCGAGTTCTTCATCAGATAACTCATCACTAAAGATGTGATCATATGTGTAGTCCAAATCATATATTTCAATATCAATTTCTTATTTATTGTCTTGCTCTGGTATAAACCTAGTAGTACTTCAAACATCTCCTTGGCTATGTCCTATTTAGTTAAGTGGGAGATCACATGATCCTTCATGACATCCATAAGTACCTTCTACACTTTTATATCCTTCTTTGTTAGAATGACCGTCTCTTAAGGATTTGATAACTCCATGATATCAGTCTAAAATTTTTTGCAAAGATCATTTCCTTGATTACCAAGGTAACCCTAGCCTTTGAAGGTAGGAAGTTTGACTTTCCATCTAAATTTTCTTCATACCAATGACCCAATGTGGCCCTTTTTAACCAAATATTTCTGAAGAATAATTTCCCCGGTCCTTTAGGCACCTAGACCTAAAATTAATGTTGTCAATAAATGCTCTCTTCCTCTACAATTTTTTTTTAATTACTATTGGTCAAAAATGGTATGTGCCAGTAGCCTACACTTTCACAAAGAGTACTCAGTTAAATTTATGCTACTGGCGGTTGTTCTCCTTTGCATGAGCTTGTTTCGGCTATAACACATGGGTTAAATATTTAGTGCAACCATTGATGGCTTCAGTTAGTCATGTATCTTCCTGTTGACTACAACACTTATTGACACCCTACTCTAGGTTGTCTGCTGTTTCACGACTAACCTTTAGCTCGCACTTTACCTCCCTCTTGATAGGCTTATCATCCTTCACATTGCACATGACAACTTCACTTCTTAGCCTTGACTGCCAAGCTTATACTAGCCAAGTTGCATCCATGCAACACTGTCGGTTTCTGTCGACCTTTGTTTTTCCACAATAAAATTACCTTGCCTACACTATTGAGTTATCTAATGCAAGCTCCTACTATCAATCCACTCAAATTGCATTTTCTTCCTTGTGATCAGATCCATCCCTAGTCGTTTCACTGCATAGACTCTGCTTCAGCTGTGGCTTATAGTGGGGTATTAATGTATTAGTTGGTTGCGGTCTCCCCTGATAAGCTTCACCTACTCTATTAATTTCCTTTCTACTTTTGTCCCTAATTCCGTTGGATCCGATTCAGTCTCTAATGATAACTACAAACACTATCCCTTTCCCACATTCTTCCTTGGCCGGATTCAACTGCCCTTTATTCCCTATCATCATAGTCAGTGATCTCCTCTATGGGCTGCCAGTTGCAATCCACCATTGTACACAAAGTTTTTCCCGTCAACTAATTTCCTGTGGCCTTCCCCTGTTGAAATACTTGTGGTGGCTAGGTGGGTTGTCATAAATGTTAGCTACATAGTCGCCCCGCTCACTTTTCCTTTTTTATTTTTTAAATTCTCTTTAAAAATTTCTTCTTGGGATGATGTATGATATGTTCGATTGATTTCTACCCTCTCCATAAAAATATTCTACCTCATACCATCGCAGGTGAATTTGGCCTTTGTGATCTTACAAAAATATGGCACCTGTAATTCCAATATTAATTTTCAGAGATCATGCTCTCATATTGTTGTAATCTAGAAAAAAGTATGCATTGGTTAACAATAAGATGGAGAAATGAGAAATATTAAAGAGTTATATTCATACATGGAAGAGTAAAGAGACACAAAAGTAGTAAAGAGCCCTTAAATGTACACTTGTATTAATATATCCTCAACAACCAACTAGTAGATAGAGTTGAGTACATTTATATTTGTATGTCTGAGTATACAATTATAGGAGTTTAATTATCCCAACTAACTTTGTCAGTCGACTAGACTAAATAGTCAGCTGAATTACAATACATCCTTTGATATGTCGACTTGACTAGGCTATTTGAGTGAGTTAACTAGCCCCTCCAACATCTACCCCACCCTCAATGCCTTCTTCATCCCAAAGAATGGGGATACTTGGAGTTTATAAAATTTAGATAAGTATAATAGAAGAGTATAAAAGAAAGAAAGAGATAATAAGAAAATATCATGTTGGTTGAATGTTGATAAATCATTTTGTAGTCGATGAAATAGGTTATTCCCTTGTATGTTCCTGCATTGGTCAGTTGAACGATTCTTTATGCTGATCATCCTTTACTCCTCGTACTCCTCTCAGGGGCCTTAAGATATGAATGCCTCTTCTTCTCCCCGATGATCAATTAGAACCCTCGACCTATGATTTTGGGATGTTGAACTACTATTGTGGTGCTAATGGACCGTTTCCGATGCGCTTGGCTAAAAAAATTGGAAATTATGTCGAGGTGACATTAGATGTGTTGATGGCGCCGGGACATGGGTTTCTCCAAATGTTATCTGTTAAATTTTAGGTGCAAGCATTTGGAGTTATTGATCAAATATTGACCAATATTTAACAGACTATTGGGCTTGCACCTCAAGGGTTTTCATGTCTACCAAAGATTTGATTTTTTCTGTATAGAGTTTTCTTGATTAAGAAGCAAGTTAGGAGTAACTTATTTCTCTAATTAATAGATTTTTTCATTGATATTCTGTAGGTACTCAACGACATTGGAGGCTTAAATTTGTGCTTTATTCCTTCTTTGAGCCACTACCTTTAATCCTACGTAAGCTTGATTTCAATCTTCTTTTCTTGTGCTATCTAATTTTCTAATGCAGTCTTGGACCGACTTTCAATTGTGATATGCTATCGTGATGATAAGCCTTGAATTAGAGTTTTCTATGCATGTAGATGACTGCATGTATTCAAAAGATAGGTCGACTAATTGTTAAGAATAGTGCTAAGTGTTGTAACCCTGTCCAATGTTCTTTCCAACTTCTATTTAGCTTGCATGAATGCCATGTATCCCTACTGAATAATAGCTGACAATAATTGATTTCCTTGTTCTCTTGCCTTTTGTTGTAGCTAGGAAACCTGTTAATTTGTTTACAAAGTGTGGTATAATAATTGGTAAAACAATTGTTGAATAATGATAAGTGGATCATTAATCTGGGAAGGGATGTGAAGTTTAAATTTTCATGTTGCTAGGCTCATGCAATATGACCGGATCTCCTCTTCTTGTTGCTTCCTTTGTATCAACATTTCATTATCAATTGCTTTCTTTTTCCGTCTTCCCCTAGCTTTCTTCACTGTATATTGTAAACAAGAAAAAAAATCTATCAGATGCATATGTCAAATCATAAGGTATGATATTCGATTTTTATTGTTCTTGTACTTTTGGTCTTTTGCATTTCTTTACGTCCTTCTGGTCGAGAGGCCTCTTCCTAGTGTTCAATAATCAAGGGAAATTAGGTGTAGTGTTGTTCTTCTTGACTTGATAACAATTTGTGAAGCACTTTTACAATTATCTTATCTTGATCTTATTCTTATTATTAGTGTGTGTGTTTGATCCAATTGCTACCAATAACATAAAGACAAGAACACAGATGTTGGCTCTTTGCCAGGGACAAAACCTCTCTCTCTTATAGAGGAAAATCCTTTGGTAAGTTTCTATTATTGAAGCTTCTTATTGATCAATGCCAAACCCTAGACCCTTGACTAGGATGTCCTCTGAGCACAAGTCAAGTACTTCCTCTATTCTGCACTTTGTTCCCAACACATAGACTTCCTCCTTTTGGCACTGTTCTCCCCAACACGTCGTCCTCCTTCTCTGCTGCTTGTCTAGAGATAAACCTTCCTTGAGCCTTATAGAAGAGATGTTCTCCTTCTATCCTTTACTCAAGTAGACTTATTCTTTTGTTGACCAAACAAGATCCTTCTTGAGGTATGGTTGTAATACTATTCTGCTGCCCTAGTTTTTCCCATGTGTGGTATGTACCCTAGAGAATTAGGGTCCTTTCATCTTCTCTAGAGGGATAGACTTCTTTGCTTAGCTTGGGAGGACTTGTAGGCCTAATTTCTAGCCCAAACAATAATGATTCCTGAACTATTTTGTCACTGTTGTTATATCCGTAGACTGTCCTCTTCTACCTCGCATGTGTGACTGTATTATGCCCTAGAAATAGTCCCTTCACTTCACTTTTTCTTCCTTCCTTATTTGATTCACTTGGAGATCCTTAGACTTGTCTTTTCCTCACTTTTCCTAGCTTCTATATTTCGCTGATATCAGAGATTCTTGGTTGACGTTGTAAGCGAGTGGACAACTTCTATATATAGAGGACTGTCCCTCCTTTAGGCTGACTTGAGGCTGACATCATGACTGTAGGCTGACTTGTTGACTTTTCTTGGAGGTATTATCTTGACTCTAATACATAAACATACATGGTGTAACATGCCCTTAAGGTCTTCAACATTTTCTTTTGACTCCTTGACTCACCTATAGCACTTAACATGTTGTTGGCTTGAGGGCGCCTAACCCAGGTTCAACATTAATTAGTCAAACAAATCCCTACACTACTAGCCCTTTCAGCATCAGCCCGCGGAGGACAGACCCAAGTATCACCTGAAGTAGTATGGGGGGATGTTGGAACCAAGTTTCCGCACCTTGAGATGGTTATGATGTCGTTTGATTCCCTCTATCCCTGACTTCGCGCACGTGGCTTCACTCTAGGGCTTGTAAGACAAACCCTCTATTCCAACCTTCGATACCTTCACGAAAGTATACTATTGACCTTCTCGCATCCCTAACCTATGGCTCAGGTACTTTTGCGCTGCTATGGTAGTGTGCCATGCAGATTCCCCAATTATTCTAAGTGGTTTTCTTATCTCGTCAAATACTTAAAGCTAACACTGCGTAAACAGATATTCGTAATTGTGTTCAATTATTCAATGTAATTGCATTCATTCGTGCATCGTATAGGCATAATAAAGGAAATTCATACATAAAATATCCAAACGCATTAATAGAACAAAGACACAGAAATTTCAGAATAACTCCTTTTATTAATATCCTCTAAGTGTTACAAACTTTGTCCACCTTGTGCACATAGTTGTTGGGGTCCACGCACTCAGCTGTGGACTTCTACCCTAGGCCTCTGCGCACTCAGCTGCAGAGCCTCTACCTATGCTATGACCCAAGGCTTAGCCTTCTTACTTCAAAGCTATCACTCTATTACATGATCTGCCATTCTATTCCTTATTGCCTTAACTACTTAGAGCTTAGCTCTTTTTATACAATCCCATGGTTCGCAGACCATGGGTAGGTCTCTTACAACCGATTTTACTTTACAAAACTAAGGGAAGACTACCCATTTTGATACATAACACCTTCACACTCCGCAACCACAAAATGTAGAGTCTTTACAATTATATTACAAAAATTGACTTAACATGGGCTCTTAGCCCCAAAACTGCCCTTGGGGGATCCCGCTCCTAATAGGCCCCCAACAAAAACATCATGACTCGCCCTCGAGTCACTCAATAGGTGCGGAGATCTTTACGCGAAGCCCATCCAGCTTGACCCAGATGACCCCAACTTTGGCCATGCACTGAGCTGCTGCCTGCTTCACATCTTCAATTGTCTTCTCAGTTACTGCTCCTGCGCTTCCAGCCTGAAGCTGTTGTTGCATCGCTTGCATAGTCGCAAGCTTGCCTTCAATGTTTCTTATGACTGTGTAAGCTTCCTCTAGCCAGGGTTTTAGTCATGCCTTCAACATTGCTTCCTTGTGCAGCGCTGCGTCCACTTGTTCCTTGATCTACTTGGCTTCCTGCAGCTTGGATAACCTTTGTGTTAGCACGATGGTTCGCGTTGTGCCCTTAACTTCATCATAGCATTGTTGGGGTTTGTATGCTTCCATCTCTAGCATCTAGATGTTTGGGTCCTTCTGCAAGTTGGTCAGGACCTCAAATGATTGCTCGAACAACTGTGTGCAGTCTACTACTGCACTCTCCACTGCCGCGACTGCTTCAATGACATCAGCCGACCACTATTCCTTTACCTCTGGTGGTGTTGAAGGCTGGGACCTCAACTGGAGCTCTGTAATCTGTAGGTTCAGCTCCAACTGAACTCACTCCATCTCTGTCCAAGTGTCGCACACCCCTGTGGCCAATTTGCGGATACGGAACTCGACTGACTCCTCCTTCGGAATGGCCAACTCTGGGACCATTTTACACCGCTCCTCCATGACCTATATGATCTTCTTGCTTTGGATGGTCACCTCGGCCTCAGCGGCGATCGAAACATTTCTCTGTAGGGCCATTTGTTTGTTTTTTATCCTCTATTCGCTGATCACCTAGAGGGCGCGGTGCTCACGGGCCCTCAGCTATGCAATTACTCCATCCTACAAGAGGTGGAGTGCTTCACGCGGAAGTGCTTCCAGGTTCAGTCTAATTCCCTTCAAGGTGCTGACAATAGGTTTGTAAGCCTCATTTTCCATGGTCAGTGCTCCATTTGGCATCACTATCGCACTGGAAGCCTTTGTGCACAACATATCAGCAACCTCTAACATGCTGATAGCCAAGCTGGTAGACAACGTACCATCTTGCGACGCGCGGGTTTGAAACTCCTCCAGCCTAGTCTGGATGGCCCCTAGGATGATCTGATGTTGCTTTTCAAATCGCTACAGGGCCTCTGCGATGACATCTCTGACTTTGTCATCAATGTCATATAAGTCGCTCTCCATCAATGTGATATGGTCCAATGACATCTTGGTCGCTTTAGATTTCTTTCTGGACACTCCCTTCTCCAGCTCTCTCAGGCATTTAATGTGGGCGGACATCTCCTGAGGGTCCGCGCCGTGTTGCTCTGTGTCCTCCTCTTCGGTCTTAGGTGAAGGTGACCGTGCGCTTTGTTAGAGCCCAGCTATGTGTCACTTGTCTGTTTTCCTGCCTATTCCACCTAGGCCTTCTCAACGGCCGCCTTTTTCCTCTTTTTGACCAGCTACACCATCTTCAGCTTGGCCTCTTCCTTCTTCTTCTGTGTGGCGGACTTCTTCCACCCACCGTCAAGTCTGTGGTAGTGTGCCACTCTGCCAGCCATTTATCAAGCACCACATCGATGGTATCATCTATGGCTAGGTATGACAAATAATACCACTTTTGTGTAGGGTCCTTCCGCGCCCTAATTGATATTTGATGGAAATTAACTTTAAACTTGGCATAGATTTGCAGGTTAGCGTATACCGTGGGTGAAAATTGCAGCTTGCGATTGATGCCCATCCTGATATTCATTTCCATCAAGATCCAAAAGATCTTGCTATCCTGAACTCGCTCCACGTCCTTGGTCGCCCACAAAAAAGCGTACTTTGCTGCTTCAGGAAGGTCTGGCGCAACCAAGGGGAACTGGCTCTCCTCTGGTAGCTCCCATGTTACCAGCACGATAGACAGCAAGAGCCACGCGTAGTGGAAGGTCTTGCTTTTCTCTTGCACTTTGTGATAGTTCACCAAGAACTCTCTGCAAAGGTAGTCCGACCAGTTAAACTGGACTCCTTCTACGCACTACTGTGCGAGCGTGACAATAGGCACCAACACCTCATCAGTGCGACACTTCCGCATCACCTTCCCTATAAGGATCTACATTTCCACCTTCATAGCGGGGTCACAGATGCTGGAGATAGCGTACCCGCACGGCTTCTTCACCAGTTTGAACTTCTCTTTCATTGATTCTGTGAGTGCATGCTCGCCACCCTTGTCGCCAAGGATCATTGCTAGATTCTCGCCTGTATACGACATGCACGTTATTCTGTGAATCAACATATTGGTGATGGGTATCGGCTCCTCCAACCATAGGCACCCATCATGCACCCAGCATAGCAGATGCTTGATGACCAAAACTATCACGGGGTGGGGAGGTGGTTATAGTGCGGCACCTAGAGCAGGTTCAGCAATCCTGTAGAATTTTCACCTGTATATCAACTTGATATATGCAGTGTCCTAAAGCATAATACTTGATCTACTTCTACCATAAACTTTGCGGAAGTTTAAACAGATATGAGCATCATCAAGCATGAACATATATAACTGAGAATGAGAAGTAATCAACCATAACACAGAAGATATATCACTGGGGAAAGCACCAGCCTAAAACCCCGACTCTATATTATCATACAAGTGCAAATCTCGTTCAAGTTACAAAAAGAATTAGCTCTCAAGCTATCCTGATCTCTCTGCACTCAAACAATACAACTCACAGATTCAATAGACATAGAATATATCTTCCTCAAGCCCTCCAAGCCTCCTATTTCCTTTCACAGTTTTGATTGGGGTCCAATGATATCACATGTGTGAATTGGCCTCATCACACTCATTGTAACCTCAGGTCCAACTGCGCAATCCATAAGGAATAATATTCCTTCTGCATGCAAGGAATATTCACCAAGGAATATCATAGCAACTGATAGTACACTGTCCCTCCATATGATCTCAACTGGGTCTCTGACTGAACTGACATGCATGAGTTATCCATGAGTGAATCTTCAGTTATCTAAGTTACAGTAGTTACATGCATGAAAGCATTAACTAATTGAACTCTCATTAATTTAACAAACTGTTAAATTAATCTAACTGGACTTGACTAAGTTAAACTAAGTCAACTAATTACAACTCAATATTACAACTCAATATTACAACTCATCCTTATCTCTTTAACTAAAGGTTAAATTCCTCAATCAAAGGAGAAATTGTTGCATCCCCTCACATAGACTTCAAGTTTGATTTTCCTTAACTAATTAACTCAAGATGAATTAATTAATTAATTTTCAAACTGCTGTTGATATCAAATTCGAATTTTACTTCCTATGTTTAGTCCAGGGACTGACTAAAATAAGAAGGGATCCTGAAATTCTATTTTTAGAAAAGTTATTTTTAGCACTTTCACTTTTCACCCATTATTGCTAAGATCACCAATGGTTGAACTGCTATTTATAGCCTGGTTATTTATAGCAGTGCTATTTTTAGCATTTCTTGTTGCAAATCTCAACACTCCCTCTCAACAAGAAAGGCATTATCAACAACCTCGATCCTGTCTCTATGGAACTCGAACTTGCATTTTGACAATGCCTTTGTCAAAATATTTGCATCCTACTCCTCGTTCAAAACATACTGTAACATCATGATCCTCTTGAACACACAGTCCCGTAGATGATGGTAATGGATATCTATATGCTTGGACCTATCATGAAACACTGGATTCTCAGAGAGTTTTATGCAACTCTGACTATCATAGTATATCACCGTAGGATCCATCACTTGACCAAATAATCCCACTAGACTCTTGCACATCCAAATGGCCTCACATGTTGCCTGACTCGCAACCATGTATTCAACCTCTGTTGAGCTAAGTGCAACTGATCTCCGTTTCCTGCTATACCAAGAAACTGCAGCTGAAACAAGGTTGAATATTCCTCCATAAGTGCTCTTTCGGTCTGATGGACTATCAACCCAATCCGCATTCGTGAAGCCTTGCAGTTTCACTCCCTCTGTCCGTTTGTATCATAATCTGTACTATGTAGTGCCTCTGAGATATCTCAGCACCAGCTTTGCTGCCTTCCAAAACAACTTGGTAGGCTGAACCATAGCTTGACTCTGTTGGTTCGTTGCAAAGCATAAGTCAGGTCATGTTTTCACTAGATACATGAGTGAACCCACCAGTTGTCGATAAACAGTAGCAGCTACTACCTCACCTGAAGTAGCATCCTCCTTTCTCCAGTTCCCAGCTAGAGGAGTCTGCATGGGCTTGCACTTTTCCATGTGAAAGCACCTGAGTATCTCATTGGCATACTTGCCTTGAGACACAAATACTTCCCCATCTTTCTGCCACACTTCCATGCCTAGAAAGTATTGCATGAGGCCCATGTCCTTCATCTCGAACTCTCTTGCAAGGTCCTCCTTACAAGATTGTATCAACTAACGCCCAACCCGATGAAATAGCTGTCGATCCTGGTATACCAAGCACAAGGTGTTTGCTTTAGCCCATACAGTGCTCGCTTGAGTCAGTAGACATGCGACTCGCGATCGAAGGTCTCAAATCCTTCAGGCTGCTCAATGTATACCTCTTCCTCAATCTTCCCATTGAGGAATGCCGTCTTCACATCCATCTGATGGATCTTCCAACTCATCTGAGATGATAGAGCTAGCATCGATCTGATAGATGAGAACCTTGCTACAGGAGCAAAGGTCTCATCGTAGTTGATCCCCTCAACCTGTGAGAAACCTCTGGCAACAAACCTTGCCTTGTGTTTCTCAACACTGCCATCAGTTGCCTGCTTTACCTTGTAAAGCCATCGGGAAATAACCACTGATTTGTCCACAAGTCTAGGGAAAACATCCCACACACTGTTCCGCATGATAGAATCGTACTCTTCTACCATTGCATCAATCCAGACTAGTTGCTGCACTGCCTCCAGAAAAGAATAAGGTTCGGTCGCTACACACTTCCCAACCAGGGCCATGTAGCCAATGTATCTATCGAGAGATCTCCTCTGTCTTCGATGAGAGGATGGCTGCCCCACATTCTCTCTCACATCCTGCATCAATTTGTTAGTTTCCCACGAGCGTTTCCGCCCGTCTCTGGAAGACTCTCCAGGAGTGGTGGTCTCCACTACTGGATCCTCTGCATGTGGCTGATCCACATCATCAGGAGGATCCTCCCCCTTTGGAACTAAAAGTTCCTCATCACCATGCAACTTGAGCTCCCTCTCAAGTGACACTCGCATGGCTCTCTGCTCGTCGAACTTCAAATCCCTGTGCACTACAGTCCTTTGACTAGCAGGCAGAAACACACGATAGTTGTGGGGTGTATCTATGTACCCCACAAGTATCCCCAATTTAGCTGTTGGGTCTAGCTTTTTCCGAGCATCTTTGGTCACATGATAGAAAACTGGTGATCCAAAGATGCGGAAGTGACTCACATCTGGTCGCTTCCCTGAAAAAGCCTCCATAGGTGTCTTCATCCCCAAAACACGATGAGGACTTCTGTTCTAAAGGTACACTGTGTATTGCATGCCTCAGCCCACAGATGAAGTGGCAGGCCTTGGTCATGCAACATTGCTCAAGCTGCTCCCACAATAGATTTGTTCTTCCTTTCGGCCACCCCATTTTGTTGTGGGTTATGGGGTGCCGTCAGTTCCCATTTAATTCCTTCTACTGCATAGAAGTCTTTAAACTACTGGGAGATATACTCTCCACCATTGTTGCTATGCAAGGCTTTTACTTTCTTCCCAGATTCTTTCTCTGCCGAGGCTTTAAACTCACAAAACCTCAATAAGGTCTGATCCTTCTTTTGCATAAAGTAGATCCAACATCTACGAGAAAAATCATCAATAAAAATAACACAGTACCTTTGTTTAGTGGTGGAGGCTGTAGAGAATGGTCCACATACATCTGAGTGAACTCGCTCTAGGATTGCTCCAGCTCTACTATCCCGATCCTGAAAGGAAGCTTTCGCATACTTACCCAGGGTGCATCATTTGCATGTGTCTGTTTTCTCTAGTTTCCCTTGGATAAGCCGGTAGAAAGTTGCTACATGATATTCAAGGCCCCGTGATGCAAGTGGCCCAGTCTCCTATGCCATAGCTCGCCAACATCTTGGCTTTGCACCACCTCTGCTTTGGAACTCAGTGCAGCACAGTCATCTACCTCTAGCTTGTAGAGATTCTTTACTCGAATCCCTATTCGCTTGGTTTGTCCAAAGCCGATATGCCTTAGGAACACTTTTCCTTTACTAAAGACTACATCATAGCCTTTATCTTCTAGGATAGCAACAGACACAATATTCTTTTTCAAACCTGGCACATATTTAATAGTAGATAGGGTGAGAGGAGCACCATGCTCCCTCTGAAACACAACTATACCTTCACCGGAGACACAATATTTTCCATCATCGCCCATCTCAATCTGCATCTAGAGATCCTTCTCCTCCACTGTCCAGGTACCAAACACATCCCACCATGGATGAAACCATGCATGCGATAAGCAAGAAATCCAGCTCAAATTGTGAAGCTAGTGCATCACCATCAGATCCCTTCGAGGAACCCTTCTTGGATTTCTTCTGTGGACAATTCATAGCATAATGGCCCACTTCATGATAGTGAAAGCATCGCACTTTCGACTTGTCAACCTTCTTCCCACCATGAGAAGATTTGGATTAGGACACCTTCCCTTTCCCTTTCTTAGCTTTACTCGTTAAAGCTAGATTTTCTTCATCATCTTGTTTTGATGAAGATCCATCCCTGCTGCTCCACCTTATCTCCTCCTGCATTACGTCTGACCAAAGTTGTTCCCAATCTGGAAATTTCTCTCTTCCATTAACTGAGTCTTGGTTGCTATGCCAGCTCTTAGCAAGACCGAGGAGTGCTAGACTCACCATGTCGTCATCAGCAGTCATGACCCCTACACTTGTAAGCTCATCCCTGTAGGCGGTGAGCTTGTTCAACAACGTAGAGATTATGTCTCCCTTTTTGCACTTGATCTTTCGAAGTTTGTCCTTTAGCGCCAACTTCCTCTGATCGTTGCTATTCTGATAAATATCTTTCAATGTTTTCCACATCAAAAACGGAGTCTCCTTCCCATGGAGGCTCGAGACAATGTGATCTTGAACTCCCTCCAGGAGGATTCTCCTTGCTCTAGCCACACACTTTTTCCATTTCGCCAGTTGAGTAGCATCGGTCGGCTTTTGGACTTCTTGATCAATGAAGTCCTTGAGACTATTATCTTCCAATACTGCCTCCATGCGATCCTTCCAGGCTATATAATTTGAATTTCCATCAAGGGAATATTCGAATCTTAATCCACTTAACACCATCGGTGAAATAGATGTGATAAGAACTCAATTCAATATCCTGCTTGTATACTATTCTGACTCGATCACGTTTGCTTTGATACCATGTAGAATTTTCACCTGTAGATCAACCTGATACATGCAATGTCCTAAAGCATAATACTTGATCTACTTCTACCATAAACTTTGTGGAAGCTTAAAAAGATATGAGCATCATTAAACATGAATAGATATAACTGAGAATGAGAAGTAATCAACCATAACATAGAAGATATATCACTGGGGAAAGCACCAGCCTAAAACCCCAACTCTGTATTATCATACAAGTGGAAATCTTGTTCAAGTTACAAAAAGAATTAGCTCTCAAGCTATCATAATCTCTCTACACTCAAATAATATAGTGCACATACTCAATAGACATATAATATATCTTCCTCAAGCCCTCCAAGCCTCCTATTTCCTTGTGCAGTCTTGATTGGGGTCCAATGATATCACATGTGTGAATTGGCCTCATCACACTCACTGTAACCTCAGGTCCAACTACGCAATCCATAAGGAATAATATTCCTTCTGCATGCAAGGAATATTCACCAAGGAATATCCTAGCAACTGATAGTACACTGTCCCTCCATCTGATCTCAACTGGGTCTCTGACTGAACTGACATGCATGAGTTATCCATGAGTGAATCTTCAGTTATCTGAATTACAATAGTTACATGCATGCAAGCATTAACTAACTGAACTCTCATTAATTTAACAAACTGTTAAATTAATCTAACTGGACTTGACTAAGTTAAACTAAGTCAACTAATTACAACTCAATATTACAACTCATCCTTATCTCTTTAACTGAAGGTTAAATTCCTCAATCAAAGGAGAAACTGTTGCATGTCCTCACATAGACTTCAAGTTTGATTTTCCTTAACTAATTAACTCAAGATGAATTAATTAATTAATTTTCAAACTGCTGTTGATATCAAATTCGAATTTTACTTCCTATGTTTAGTCCAGGGACTGACTAAAATAAGAAGGGATCCCGAAATGCTATTTTTAGAAAATCTATTTTTAGCACTTTCACTTTTCTCCCATTGTTTCTAAGATCACCAATGTCTGAATTTCTATTTATAGCCTGACTAGTTATAGCAGTGTTATTTTTAGCATTTCTTGTTGCAAATATCAACAAATCCTGCCTTCACTACCCCCTTGATCCATCTCCGTGGCTCCAACGCTATCATCCCCATATTCGTGTCTATGATGCAGCACATCAGCTGTTCAGTTGCTAGGTGCGGGAACTTCTTGTGGTTTGCCAAGTCCCAATCTTTGAGCTTCAATATCGGCACCCGTGCCAAACGTGGACCGTCAAAAGCAATTTCATCCGGTAGCAGAGGGGTAAGGGAGTCTTACTTTCATCAATTTCCTTTGGGACCTTAGACTTAAGCTTGCACGGAGGGACATACTCCGACAACCGTGTAATAGGGTCCGTACCCTGGGCTTCAACCTCCTCTATTTCCACTCCCACATCCTCATTGTCCATCGGTATGTCTTCCATATCCTCCTCCTCTGCTTCTACATTTATAGCCTTGCCTTTCTCTTGGGTAGTGGGCTTTGGAGGGTTTCATCTTGGCAATGCACGCACCGGTATGGCAGGTTTCTTGCCTTTCTTGTCCTTCATGGTCTCCTTGGTTGGGGTTGGCTTTAGTCTCAACTTTCTCGAGGATTTAGGGACCTCTGCCAATACTTTAGCTACTTCTGGAGCAGCTACTTCTGCCTCTCTCTCCGTTTCCTGTGCCGTCTCTTCTACTACTTGCTGTGTATTGATAACTTCTAGGGGCACTGACATGATCTTCTACAAGAATTCCTGTGTGTCCGCCGAAAAGGTCGCAAATACCCCAGAAACTATCAAAAGCTCGTATTGCTCACAATTCATAGGTGCTTGAGAGCTCAACAACTGAATACTCAAAATGCCAAGTGTTTTTCACTGGACAACCACTTGTAATTTATAGGGAATTTTGAATTCAAATCCGACCGTTCCCCCCAAAATCGGTTCATTAATGCCGGATTGGCAGAAGATTTTCAAGTATTTAAGCCATAAATTTCGTCTTAAATGCCGGCCACTCACTCCATTTGGCTTCACTTTTGTCTTCTTTTCATGAACAGTGACTTTAATGGTCACTTTCCAGCTGACCTGCACGATTTATCCCTGGGTAGCGCAGCTCCTTCTGCATTGTCGCGGACCCAATGACACGTCCTTGCTTCGCACCATCTTGCAATCATGCAGCTCCCCAACCCAGGCAGTGTAGTTTATAGTCTCGCGCCTCCTTTCTGATGCCTGGAGCGCTAAGACTGTGCTACTTTCATTTAGTCACATGGCCGGAACGCAGGCGTATGGATTCAAGTGACTGCCATTCACCTTTCCTAGGAAGGGTTCTCCATTTAATTTGACTAGTTGTACTGCTCCTTCGTCGGTAATCTCCTTAATAACATAAGGCCCTAACCAGTGAATCCTGAATTTCCCTAGAAATTTATCAAACTTACTATCATATAACAAAACCAAATCATTTACCTCAAATGTGCGTAGCTTGATGTGTCGATCATGCCATACCTTTTCACACTTCTTTTGAACCTCTTGGTGAAATCCAGCCAAAAATATTTCTTCTTCGAGCTCATCCAGCTATGCGAGCCTCTCCTCTAGGGCTCTGCAATCCGTCATACCTATGAGCACTACTATGAGCAAACTAGGCATGATGTATTCCGTAGGCATTACCGCTTCCACACCATAAACAAGCCTAAAATGGTTTGTCCAGTCAACTTCTTGCATATTGTTCGATACACCCACAATACTGTAGGTATGCGTAGGTCTCAATAACTTCGCTGAGCATTGCAAACATTGGTCAGCACGTTTTCGAACACTTTTTTGAATGCCTCCACTGTCCCGTTAGCCTGTGGGTGATAAGGTGTTCTCTTCTGGTGGTATACCTAAAATTCCTCTGTTAGTGCGCTAATCGTCTCATTCAGGAAGTGCGTACCACAATCACTCATAAATATCATTGGATAGCCAAATCGTGTCAGTACATGCTCAAATAGGAACTTCGTAGTAGTCGCAACCATGCAATCCTTCACCAGCTGTGCTTCTACCCAACGAGTCAAATACTTTGTCGCAGTGATAATGTACCTTGCTCCTATCTTTCCTTGTGGCTGAATGGGTCCTACAAAATCTATCACCCACTTCTCGAAGGGTTGCAACGTCATTTTTGGATTCAAATGCATTTCATCACTCCACAATGGCCTGCCCGTTCTTTGACATACATCACATGCCTTGCAATATGATTTTGAATCCTAATGAAGGGTTGGCCACCACAACCCTAGGTGTAGAATCTTCTGCATGGTTTCTCTCCCTGCATAATGTCCTCCTGCAACGCCCCCATGAGTATCCACAAGGATGATGCTTCTTTCAAACTTAGGTACATACTGTCGCAATATCTCATCAGTCCCCATCTTGTACAGATTCCCAACAATGACAAAGAAATCTGCTGCGCGCACCACTAATTCCTTCTTTTGCTGGACAGTGTATCTTTCCGGTGCAGTTCCTGTTGTTAGGAAGTGTATTATATCCTCAAAATGACCATTCGTGACACACAATGAAAATAGTTGTGCGTCAGGCAATCCTTTTTCCAAGTTAGTAGGTTCCTCCCCTGTTTCGATGCACGACAAATGGTCTAGTCTCGCGTTCAATCGTCCAGGCTTCACAACAACTTAAAAATCATACTCCTGGAACAATAAGAGCCGTCTGCAGATTCTCCTCCCCAACACAGGCTTATTGACCAGGTACTTCAGCGTGGAGTGATCCGTATACATCTTAAAATGGCCTCCCAACAAGTAGTTCCTATACTTCTGGAGCGCATTCACCATAACTAGCCCCTCACACTTAGTGGTGGAATAGTTCTTCTCTGCTTTGGTGAAACGTGTGCGCGGATCATCTTTCCCATCATACTTGTTTGTAATTCACATCTTCGACTTCCCAAAGCGTGTTCTAATCATCCTCCTACATTCGTGCCAATCATCAAAGTTTCCCTTGTGCGTACCCCACCATCTTGGGGGCGTAGCATGCAGTGCCCAATCCAATGCCTGGAAGCGCTGCTTTTCTGGTACCTCTCTTTCAAATGCATCCAAAAAGATATCTACCTCATTTAGACCATCATAAGTAGGAAGATTTCTTAGCCCTGACCACACACAATGCAGTGACTAGGTCATCATGTTGCAAGTCAGCGTAGTTACTTCATGTAATTGATTTTGCTAGCATTCGATTTCTTCATCGGAGTCCGAAGTGCAGGAACTCTCGCGATCCCATGTAATCCGTCCATCAATGTTGGGATTCATCCAATACTAGTCTCGCATTGTTATCTTATAGATACAGTCCAGGTCGTCATCACTCATAATTGCGGACAGGTTCAGTATAGCGCGATCCTTCAGCAGGATCGAGGGGTACTATTACACGCAACGATTTCTTCTCAAAGATCATCTTTTGCTTCTTAATATTGATTACCCCATTCATATCAGTAGCGCAGTCAATTCCTAGGAGCACATGATAGGGATTACTCTTATCCGCTATCTCTATTACTTCAAAATTAGCTAGTGCGCTCGCTCCCTCAATATCCACAGTCACCCCCTGTAGCCTCCCCATGGGGATGATGTTCTGCTGATTTTCCATCCTTAGCTGAATCGGAAACCATTGCAGCGCAGGTCTCCCCATTCGCTCCCAAGTCTGCTTTGGTAGGACATTTGCATCTAACCCCAGGTCCAAAATAACCTGATCCATCTCATACTCTCCTATCTGCGCGATCAGTCTCATCTCCTATCCCGTCCTTGTTTTATGATTGCCAATCTTTCGTACTATGCGCAGTTCACCTGGCGTGGTTCCAGCGCATCTATTGATGAGTTCTTGTAACCCTTTCATAGCCTTACTATCGCGCAGTAACTTCATACAGGTCTCCAGGAAAGTTGTGAGCATAAAGGGGTCCATCTCTTGCTCAGGCTTATCCTTGCTTCCTGAGGGGGAGGCCTCAGCGAAGCTCTTCTTAGATTCCATGAAGGTTTCAAGTGCACTCTCCAAATAGAACTTAGTCTCCTTTGCCGGGGCTTTGCAAACCCATGTACTACCTTTTGGCTATTTCCCCTTATCATCTCCTGTCGCGATTCCACTTCTGAGCATGATATTTACGTTTGGATCTTCCTCGCGCGCCTCAGACCTCATCATCTGCAGGTTTTGAGTCGGCGGAGGTGGTAGCACCCCTTTGTCACATATCCTAGCTATTAGCGTAGGATAGTCTTCTATTTCATGATCAAACAGTGTGCAATACTTGCACGATGGACGCGTTGGATTAGTGAAATCGCGGGCATAGTGTCCTGGTCCTCTGCAATTGTAGCAAATCAACTGTCCTCGACCTCTACCAGGTCCTCCTCCGCCTTGGCCTCTTCCGTGCCCTTGAAATCCTGTCCACGCCATCCCTGCGCTCTGGTCAAGGGGCCGTGTTTTGGCCTGAACCCTATATGCATGAGTTCTATCCATCATCAGTTCATAGCTCATCATGCCCTACCGACCTACAAAAGTTGTAGAACAGCTGTTGCAGTGTCTGTACAAACTTCTGTATCAAGTGAAAGTTATCCGTGGCATGTTTTTCAGCTACCTGACAGATAGCGCACCATAATGCAGGCCCCGCACTAGGTCCTACTTGAGCTTCTGGCCTTAAAGGCATCAGTCCTCCTCCTGCAATATAGTTTGAAAAGACTGAGAAATGGTCTTTGTCATGACCCTGACTCTTGCATTTCAAGCACCATACCTCCTCATGTACCTCTGGTCGAACCGTCCTGTCTTGCTTCAGACTTTGCATCTCAAGGCATAGGTTCTTCAACTGCGCATGGATATGTTGAACTCCTATATTTGGATCTTGCATCAGAGTTTCATGTAGTCTCATGGCAATCTCCAAGGCCTCTGCTTGAGTTGTTATCTTTTTCCGCGACAGCGCACTCCTTAAGTGTGGTAGTAGCGAAGCTATAAACCACTCACGATGCTGTCCATTTGTCAAATTCATGTTGGCTTCACGGATTGTACATTTTAGCCTCTGATCTAGTTCCCAAGGTGTCTCACCTGGTTTCATCACGATCTCTTTGAATCCCACAATCGGCTATGCCTCAGATTTAGGCCTACTAAATTCCCTATTCAGTGCTACCTGGATGTCTACCACTCTAGCATTCAGGTTATCGTTAGAGTACTTAATATACCAGGTTAGCGTGTGATCTTGCAGAGCATTAAATATTGTCGCCTTCTTTATATGATCATCTGTAACACCTTGAGCTTCCCATACAACCCTCAAAATGAACTAGAATTGGTTCGGGTCCTCATTTCCCAAGCTTTTGAACAAAGGCAACTTCACTGTATTTTCCATACTAAACCACGGTGGAGGTGGAGGTGGTACGGGTGAAGTTGGAGGTGAGGGTGGTGAAGTTAGAGGTTGTTAAAATTGGAAACCAAGGCAAAACTTCATGTGGGTCATCTTATTCATGGCTGATAATATTTTTATTAGATTCCTCTCGTTGAGAGGTGTAGGATTGATATAAATATCATCCGATTCCGATAAGTATTCATGGAGATATGAATTTATTTTGATTATGGAATTATTATCAAGCTGACCTACAACTCATGTAGGCTCAGAAGCCCAATAGTCGCATCTATTCACCCACCAACGTTGTGTATAAATATAAGAGGACTTTTACTCATTTGGACTCACTCATCTCATCACATCTCTCTCTCTCTCTCTACTGCGCAGAAATGAGTCTCTTCTCTACTGCGCTGAAATGGGTCTCTCTCTCACACATGTGAAGCCGGAAGTTGTTGAATTTGAAGCTGCAACTGCAGAAGTAAAGATTGACTTGCATGGTATAGAAGATCTACTCTTTGGAATTGCACTGTAGGATCATCTGAACCTCCTCTGAAAGCGCAACTTTTGGTGGTGGAATGAAGTCAATCCGACGAACGGTTTGCAAGATATCGACTGCCCTAGTTTGAAGCCGGAAACTGCTGAAACTGAAGCTGCAACTGCATAAGTAAAGATTGACCTGCGTGGCCTAGAATATCTCCTCATCTGAACTGCACTGTAGGTTCATCTGAACCTACTCTGGAAGCTGAAACTTTTGGTGGTGGAATGAAGTCAATCCGACGGTCGGTTTGTGAGATATCGTCTGCCCTAGTTTGATAATGAAGCTACTAATGCTGATGCTGCTGATCTAGGGTTTGCTACTGCTGATATGAATCAGATTTATTGTACTATTTCTCTCTGCTGAATTATTGAAGATAAAAGAATATTTGATCAAAGGATTTCCCCACACATTGTGGGGTTTGTCCCTGGCTAGCCGCCACATCTTGTGTCTCTTGTCTTGGCTTGTTTTCTGTCGATCGTTTAATGTTATATCTGCACATTACTTTATGTATATGTGATTGCTAATTTGTGGAATATAATAAGAAAAAGAAGGAAACTGTTATAAGCATAGAACATACCATAACTTAACATGGTATCAGAGCTGAGGTGAAGACAAAGCCCGAGCAAGAGTAAGAGCAATCATCGAAGAGAAGATTGGCAAGGCTATCCTAAAATAACTATGGGGTCTTCAACACTCTTTCCTGCCGAAGACAAGCTCCATGAGAAAGATGACTATCACGGATGGAAGATGTATATCGATCTAACCGTTGAGAATCAAGGAGTGTTGGATCATGTGAGAGGCGATATTGTTGAGCCTCCATCAAATGCATCCGCTGCTGCCTGGAACAAATGGAAAAATGGAGAAGTCAAAACAATAGAAGATCATCTGGGACTCTATCGACAAGCACTTGGTGGCCTACATCTCTGAACTAGACACCTCTAAGGAAATCTACGATAGACTGGATTACCAACCGAATGGTATGTGTTCAGGACTACTCTTCTACTATAATGTAATTCTTGGTTCAAGGAATTAACGGCTATATGCATGCAAGAAGAAACAAGGGAAGAACAACAAGAAATGCACATGCCTAAAGGTCCTCCTGCTGCCTTTTCTTATCATGCTAAGAAAAGAAATAATTCTGGGACTAAATCAAAAGGAAAGGCTGGAAGAAAATGACGATGTTACATCTGCGATAAATCAGGCCACTATGCAAGGGAGTGCCCTGATAGGAAGGACTCACACCGAGACGATGATCAAAATCCCTCTCATGGTAATTGAAGGGATGGAAAATTTGATAGAAAAGGTAAGAGGAGAGCTGGGAATCGAGGAAGAGGACAACCATTCAAGAAGGCTATAAAGTCTAGGATGTATTAAATGCACCTTACCTCAAAAATAACCTAGTGTCCATATCGGCAATGGAAGACAAAGGCTACAAGGTAACCTTCAGCGACGGCAAGGTACGTATATGGAAAAATAATGTTAAAGATGTCTTTACTCTTGGGTTTAGTGTTGATTCATTATATCAGGTCGATGGAAGTCCGCTAGGTGTCATGTCTTATGACACATCTCTTCAATCCAAACTTTGGCATTGGAGGTTTCCCCCCTTCATTGTAAAGCTATACTCAGTGTAAGACAAATGGTGACAGGGATGCCCGAATTCTGAGTAGAGAAAGAAGGTGTATGTCCAGGATGTGCCGAAGGAAAGCTCAAAAGGGGACCATTCCCCTCAAGCCAAAGCAAGACCTCCAATATATTACAATTGGTTCACTCAGGCATACCTGATGTTGGCATTAAGAGGGAGACTACTACACCACATACTCCTGAGTAGAATGGTGTGGTGGGAAGGAAGAATCGCACGATGATGGAAGCTGTCCGGGCCATGCTACATGATCAAAGACTTCCGAAGTTTCTATGGGCTGAAACTACAGTCACCATGGTATATGTACAAAATCGATGCCCTCATCAAGCATTGGGTTCCAAGACTCCTAAAGAAAAGTTCACCATAAGGTGAACAATCTTCCGACTTTGAGGAGCTCTCAAGAAGCCGACACCAGGGAACCGAAAGAAAAGGATGATGAATCAATGCCTGATGTAGAAGAACCCATGGATCTGATTGATTCTCATCCACATGAGCCTTCCTCTTCTAGGAAGAGGCCTTCATGGCTTATGGGGATACTTGATGATGCTGAAGGACATGCTGCACCCTGAGGAACCTTCCGTCAAGGTAAGAAACAGAACAGGTATCAGGGATACCTGACCATCATGAGCACGATCATACAAAATGAGCCTTCATCATTCTCAGATGTCGTCAAGAATTAACTATGGAAGGGTGCTATGACCATAGAATATGAGTATATTACGGAGAATGATGTCTGGGAAGTAGTTCCCAGACCCTGGACAAGACAACTGTTACTTCAAAATGGCTTTACAAGATAAAGCATGCAGCAAATGGAAGTATGGAAAAGTATAAGGTTCATTTTGTTGCTCGTGTTTTATCCGAGAAGTAAGGTATAGACTATGATATTTGCACCCGTTTCCAGATATACGACCATCCGCTTGATCATAGCCCTTGTGGCTTCACAAGGATGGAACCTACATCAGATGGATGTCAAGACCACGTTCTTGCATGGTTCTATCAAAGAAGAGGTCTATGTGGAGCAACCTGAAGGATTTGAGATTTATGATTGAAAATCTCATGTATGCAGGTTGAAGAAGGCTCTCTATGGGCTGAAGCAAGCACCCCGAGCATGGTATGAGAGGATCGATAGCTACTTGATGAAGCTGGGATTCACTAGGAGTGAAGCCGATCCTAACATTTACTTTAAGGTTGAAGATGACAAGCCTCTCATACTGGTGTTGTATGTGGATGACCTCTTTCTAAAAGGTACAGACCCTCTCATTCACAAATGTAAGAGGGAGCTAGCTTCTGAATTTGAAATAAAGGACCAAGGACTTGAAGTATGGCAGAAGCCAAGGGAAATTTTCCTATCTCAAGGAAAATATGTGGTAAAGATATTGAAGATATTTGGTATGATGGACTGCAAGCCTGTGACTACCTCGAGGATCTTAACTTTTAGAAGTTATATGGTAGTGATGTCGGACCTGACTTGGGAAATGCCTCTGAGTTTAAAAAACTCATTCGCATTGATGTTCTTGGTGAACCTCCGTCCAAACATATGCTTTGCAGTTAGCACTGTGAGCTCATATTTGGTTGAGCCTCACTGCATTGATGCCAGGAATCTTCTGATGTCTTCAGGACACAATCTCTCATGGATTAAGATACACTGTCAGAGATGTGAGACTACTTGGATATACTGATGTTGATTGGGCAGGCAGTGTGGTGGACCGTAAGAGCACTTCCAGGTGCTGTTTCACCTTGGGATCTGCTTCAATATCCTGGATGAGCAGGAAGCAGAAGTCGATGGCTTTGAGCACCGCCGAAGCAGGATATATTGTTGCTAGCATGACCTCATGTAAGGCATTCTGGTTGCGAAAGCTCTTCAGTGAGCTGTTTGGATTTACATTGGATACCACTGTGATTCTCTATAACAACCAGAGGTGGGATTCGATTATTGAGGAATCCCGTATTCATCGATTGCTCCAGCAGATAGACATCATCTGGGATATGGTAAGTTGATGAGCAAGGAGGCTCCATCACATTAAGATGATGTACAGGTTGATACACCTTGTCAAAGCCCCGAGGAAAGATCTAATCTGTGATTTTCCCAAACGACTTGGAGTCAGCAATAAACCCTTGTACAAGAGTCCTGGATGTTGCATACATTGAGCTCTGGGAGCTTTGAGGGCTTGCGGTTATTACTAGAGCACCATACGACCATAGGGTGACTCACCCTCCCATGGTGGTGCGCACTGGAACAAGATGATTCGCTCTCTTGTGGGACAAGATGATTTGCTCTCTTGTGGAACAAGATGATTCGCTCTCCTGTGTAGCAGGATGATTAGTTCTCTTGTGAGGCTTGCATTGATGTGTTCTCCATGGCGATTGTAGCAGGATTGATGTGTTCTCCTGTGAGGATAGGATTGATTAGTTCTCCTATCGAGGCATTCTACCCATGCAGTCTAGGACTCATGGGAAGTACCTCTCATCTGATCAATGAGCAGGGAAATGAAGTTAGGGACCATAGTAGTACCAATGGACGCATCGTTGTATCTACCATACTCCCTACGCTAGGATGACCTCAATTGATCTGGGATCAATGATACTGGTCTGGGACCAGTGGTAGGAGTTGTACCATACTATGACGCTGACTTCGGGTCTGATGAGACTGGTCTAGGACCAGTGGTACATACTCCGAGACTGACTTCTTGTTAGTGCAGTACTGGTCTTGGACCAGTGAGAGTGGTACATACTATGACACTGACTTCGGCTCGGTTGAGACTAGTCTGGGACCAGTGGTACACTCTCTGAGACTGCGATACTGGTCTGGGACTAGTGGTAGGAGTTGTACCATACTATGACGCTGACTTCGGGTCGGTTGAGACTGGTCTGGGACCAGTGATACATACTCCGAGACTGACTTCGTGTCAGTGCAGTACTGGTCTGGGACCAGTGAGAGTGGTACATACTATGACACTGACTTCGAGTCGGTTGAGACTGGTCTGGGACCAGTGGTACACTCTCTGAGACTGCGATACTGGTCTGGGGCCAGTGGTAGGAGTTGTACCATACTATGACGTTGACTTCGAGTCGGTTGAGACTGGTCTGGGACCAGTGGTACATACTCCGAGACTGACTTTGTGTCAATGCAGTACTGGTCTAGGACCAGTGAGAGTGGTACATACTATGACGTTGACTCGGGTCGGATGAGACTGGTTTGGGACCAGTGGTACACTCTCTGAGACTGCGATACTGGTCTGGGACTAGTGGTAGGAGTGGTACTTACTATGAAGCTGACTTCGGGTCGGCTGAGGCTGGTCTTGGACCAGTGGTACGCACTCTGAGACTGACTTTGAGTCACTGGAGGATGATACTGGTCTAGGACCAGTGGAGTTGTACTCACTATGACGCTAACTTCGGGTTGGTTGAGACTAGTTTGGGACCAGTGGTACATACTCTGAGACTGACTTTGAGTCAGTATGATACATCCTTGATCATTTCTTCTTCTTCATAATTCAAACAAAAGCAGAGCAGAAAATAAAAATGCAAGAGCAGAGCAAAATAGAGAAAAACAGTACCGATCAGTACAGGGCAGAACAAGACAAAGCAGAATAGGTAGAATAGAGCAGAGTAGGGCAAGGGTCAGGCTGTACAGGGCAGTGCATTTGATTGATGAATAGTAACGACAGATAGACAGATTGGAGATAAAGTTCTCCCTGGTTGAGAGGGAGTGTTAAAATTGGCAACCAGGGAAAAACTTCATGTGGGTTGTCTTATTCATGGCTGATAATATTTTTACGGGATTCCTCTCGTCGAGAGGTGTAGGATTGATATAAAGATCATCCGATTCCGATAAGTATTCATGGAGATATGAATTTATTTTGATTATGGAATTATTATCAAGCCGACCTACAACTCATGTAGGCTCAGAAGCCCAACAGTCGCATCTATTCACCCACCAACGTTGTGTGTAAATATAAGAGGACTTTTCCTCATTTGGACTCACTCATCTCATCACATCTCTCTCTCTCTCTACTGCGCAGAAATGAGTCTCTTCTCTACTGCGCTGGAATGGGTCTCTCTCACACATGTGAAGCCAAAAGCTGTTGAATTTGAAGCTGCAACTGCAGAAGTAAAGATTGACTTGTGTGGTCTAGAAGATCTCCTCTTTGGAACTGCACTGTAGGTTCATCTGAACCTCCTCTAAAAGCTGTAACTTTTGGTGGTGGAATGAAGTCAATCCGACGAACGGTTTGCAAGATATCAACTGCCTTAGTTTGAAGCTGGAAACTGCCGAAACTGAAGTTGCAACTGCAGAAGTAAAGATTGACCTGCGTGGCCTAGAAGATCTCCTCATTTGAACTACACTGTAGGTTCATCTGAACCTCCTCTGGAAGCCAAAACTTTTGGTGGTGAAATGAAGTCAATCCGACGGTCGGTTGTGAGATATCGTCTGCCCTAGTTTGATAATGAAGCCGCTAATGTTGATGCTATTGATCTAGGGTTTGCTACTGCTGATATGAATCAGATTTATTGTACTATTTCTCTCTGCTGAATTATTGAAGATAAAAGAAGATTTGATCAAAGGGTTTCCCAACACATTGTGGGGTTTGTCCCTGGCTAGCCACCACATCTTGTGTCTCTTGTCTTGGCTTTTTTTCTGTCGATCGTTTAATGTTCTATCTGCACTTTAGTTTATGTATATGTGATTGCTAATCTGTGGAATATAATAAGAAAAAGAAGTAAACTGTTATAAGCATAGAACATACCATAACTTAACAGAGGTGGTGTGGGCGGATGTGGTATTCGTGGGAATCCTTGTCTTATTAACTGAATAGCACTTCGCGGAGAAACCTTCACTATTCCTTCTTTCTTACCTCACAGAGGTGAAATCAAGGGACTATACTCTGGACCCTTTTGTCCTTTGTTCCTGTAAGTTTTTCTACTTTGCGTAGTCCCGAACATCAAGGTAGTTGCATGACCCATTTTTTGCACAATAGCATTTTAATCCAAGTATTCAAATATTTTACGTACTTACCTCGTGGTCCTTTGAAGAAGCGCCGCTCGGTCTCGCTGTAGCTGATTGAGGTGTCGACCACGAATTTACTCACAAATCCTCCTATGATATGATCGAGCCAATGATCGACAGCGCGGGTGACCTTATCCTCCAATTCTTCCAACCTTTGCACTAACTTTGGGGTCCACACAATAGCACTGCCAAGTTTCCACCTTCCTTGGCTATCTGCTAGCTTCGCGATCCACTCGTTTAGCTCAATAGGGAAGGAGCAGAAAAAGGATCTCACAGATCTCTGTATACAGATATCTGTCCAACCATTATTCCTTTGTCAGTCATGGGTTTCTTTTCTCTTGCACCGCGAATTCATGGATCTTTCTATCCAACCAGTCTCCAATCTCCTTCTTAGTTGGATTCCAGTGATACAACATCACACATCTCTTATCTATATTCCAATCCCAGCAACAGAACCATTTTTTGGCTTGAGGGGGTCTGACCCAGGTTTAGCGTTAATTAGCCAAACAAATCCCTACACTATTGGCCCTTTCGGCATCAGCCCGCAGAATGCGCATCGAAGTCTCACCCGAAGTAGTATGGGGGGATGCTGGAACCAAGTTTCCACACCTTGAGATGGTTGTGATGTCGTTTGATTCCCTCTATCCTTGCCTTCACGTAGGTGGCTTCGCTCTAGGGCTTGCAAGACAAACCCTCTATTCTAGCCTTCAATACCTTCACGAAAGTATACGATCGACCTTCACGCAGCCCTAACCTGTGGCTCAGGTACTTTCGCGCTGCTATGGAATCATGCCGTGCAGATTCCCCAATTATTCTAAGTGATTTGCTTATCTCGTCAAATACATAAAGTTAACACAGTGCAAGAAGATATTCATAATTGCGTTCAATTATTCAATGTAATTGCATTTATTCGCGCATCATATAAGCATAATAAAGGAAATTCATACATAAATATCCAAACACATCAATAGAACAAAGACAAAAATTGCATAATAAATCCTTTTATTAATATCCTCCAAGTGTTACAGACTTTGTCCACCCTACACACATAGCTACAGGGGTCCGCGCACTCAGCTGCGGACTTCTACCTTAGGCCTCTGCGCACTCAGCTGCAAAGCCTCTACCTACGCTACGACCCAAGACTTAGACTTCTTCTTTATATCTATCACTCTATTACATGATCTTCCATTCTATTCCTTATTGCCCTAACTACTTAGAGCTTAGCTCTTTTTATACAATCCCATGGTCCGCGGACCATGGGTAGGTCTCTTATAGCCGACTTTACTTTACAAAACTAAGGGTGGACTACCCTTTTTGACACATAACACCTTCGCACTCCGCGACCACAAAATGTGGAGTATTTACAATTATATTACAAAAATTGACTTAACATGGGCTCTTAGCCCCAAAACTGCCCTTGGGGTATCCCGCTCCCAACACATGTGCTAGACCTATTTCAATGAACAATAAACTCATTGACATATATTATAAAAATAATATTTCTTTTCTTGAATAAGTACAAATATCAAAAGTACATTTATGAAGATCGAACCTAGTTACATTTCCTTCAACACTCCCTCTTAACTAGGGAGGTATTCATACAACATTACAAGGTGTTTAGCTATGTTTCAATCTTAAAGAATTCAAATAAGAGAAACTGGATTTGCAATCCATCTATTATAGCGTCATATCAATTAACATTGTCATAGTGCAAGGCCTTGACTAACAACTCCATCTCTCCATGAGACCATGAGCTACAATGTTGGTGAGACCAATGATTTATAGACACCTTCATCATTGTCTCTCAAGGTACATACCCACCTGGGTTTTCAATGGGTATGACCTTCTAGGACTATTCTTATCTTGGTTTCCAAATCCTCAAAGAATATCAGTCCTCTTGCCTACTCTTGTCTTGGATGCCATACACATCCTCAAAGAGTATTAGATGCCAGATGATTACCCAATCCACCCATTCTTTCTTCCCAAGTGAAGAGAAGAATGTGTGTCTATCACTTCCTCTCAATTGAGGAAGACATGCCCAAATATCCTATAACAAGGTACTTGTCCAAGTTCCTTTGTTATTGGTAACTTGTTATAACTCCCTATTCTTGGCATATATGCTTGATGTGAAGTTGCCCCAATCCTCAGGTAGAGCATTGAGTACTACAATTGTCATTTCTCTATCAGACACGACTTCTTCTAGCTCTTGAAGTTGAATCCTCATCTTAGATATCTTCATTAAGTAGGGATCTATTCTTTCCTTTGATATCTTCATCTTGTACAATTCATTTTGTAGAGATATCACTTCTCTAACTGTGGTTATTGAGAATAGCTCTACTAGTTTGTCATAGAATTATTTTGATGTTTCAAGTTTGGAGACATAAGGAATGAGAGAGTCCTTGATGGATTCTATTAGAATCCTTTGAGCTCTTGTCTCATCCTTATTGTACTTGGCTAAGGCTTGAGTTTGTTCCTTAGCAGGAATAGTAACATTCTCTTTGATGTGTTCTAGGAGTTCATTTTCCTTGAGAAGTAAATTAGTCCTCTTCTTCCATGCAAGAAAGTTATTGGTACCTACCAATTTATTGCTTTCCTTGCAAAAAGACATTGATGTATATTCAGAAGGGGACATATACTTACTTGATAGATTTTGAGATGTAGTAGACTTTCTTTCTCCTTGAAGACTTGATGGCTTGCCTTCCTTAGATCTTGATGTTCTTCAAGTTTCTTTCTCCAAGTGGACTTGACTTGATGATGAGAGTTGCTTGATGACTTGTAGCTTGATGTAGGTCCTGCTTTGATTTTCTCTTCTTGTATGTGCCTATGTGTAAGGATCTTCTTCTTGCTTTATAGTATTCCTTGATGAATGATAGATGATAAACCTTCTTGTCCTTGGAGTTATTGAGACTTCTTGGCTAGATGCTTCAACTTTTGTAGATGTCCTTCCTTGATGAGTGTTCTTGAGATTCCCTTTCCTTGATGTGTCACCTTAGCTCTCATACCATGTTGAAGAATCAAGGGAAATTATATGTAGTGTGATTATTCTTATCTTGATAAAAATTGTGAAGCAATTTTACAATTATCTTAGCTTGATATTATTCTTATTATTAGAGTGTGTGTTTCTTCAAACTACTACCAATAACATAAAGACAAGAACACAAATGTTGGCTCTCTGCCAAGGCCAAAACCTCTCTCTCTTAGAGAGGAAAACCTTTTGGTAAGTTTCTCTTATTGAAGCTTCTTATTTATCAATTCCAAACCATAAACCCTTGACTAGGATGTCGTCCAAGCATAAGTCAATTCATTCCTCTATTATGCACTTTGTTCCCGGCACATAGAATTCCTCCTTTCAACACTTTTCTCCTGAGCACTTCGTCCTCCTTCTCTGTTGCTTGTATAGATATAGACCTTCCTTGAGACTTCTAGAAGATATGTTATTCTTATATCCTTTACTTAAGTAGAATTATTATTTATGACCAAATGAGATACTTCTTGAGGTATGACTGTAATACTGTTCTGCTGCCCTAGTTTTTCCCACGTGTGGTATGTACCTTAGAGAATTAGGATCCTTTCACCTTCGCTAGAGGGATAGATTTCTTCGCTTGACTTGGGAGGCCTTGTAGGCCTAATTTCTAGCCCAAACAATAATGATTATTGAACTATTTTTTCACTGCTATTATACCTGTAGACTGTCCTCTTCTAACCCACAAGTGTGATTGTATTCTTCCCTAAACAATCCCTTCACTTCGCTTCTTCTTTCTTCCTTCTTCAATTCACTTGGAGACCATTAGACTTGTCTTTTCCTCACTTTTCTCGGATTCTATATTTCGTTGATTTTAGAGATGTGTGGTTGACATTGTGAGGGAGTGGAAAAACCCTATGTATAGAGGACTATCCCTCCTTTAGGTCGACTTGAGGCCAACATCATGACTGTAGGCCAACTTGTCTATTTCTTCATCATTTTGCTGCTCGAAGGATGTCGTTCCAAGGAGGAGACTTTTTGACTTTGCTTGGAGGTATTATATTGACTCTAATACATAAAAATACATGGTGTAACATGCCCTTAAGGTATTCAACATTTTCTTTTGACTCCTTGACTCACCTATAACACTTAACATGTGCTAGACCTATTTCAATGAGAAATAAAAACATTGACATATATTATAAAAATAATATTTCTTTTCTTGAATAAGTACAAATATCAAAAGTACATTTATGAAGACCAAACCTAGTTACATTTCCTTCAACACCTTGATCCTAACCTTGCTGTCATAGAATATTTTTCGACTGTGGTCGACTAAGTAGTTTTCTCTTGATCTTGTGTCATGATGTGTACTTCATGTGATTCTGGATTGAATTTAACTGGAGTGTGCTTGCCTTTGTCTGCTTGTTTGACACGTTGTGATGATATCTCCTAGGGCTCGACCTAGTTTTCCTTTTGCACTTGTTGTCCATCATTCTTTGCTACCACAAGTGAATCTATAGTTAGGTTAACATCAAGGTTCTATACTTTTTGCATCTTATCCCCACTAGATTGACATTGCATTTGTTTCTATGGTGGTGTCCCCTTTGGTACACGCGATTATACTGTTGGTTCCTTTTGCTAAGTTCTCATTCCTATTTTGCTAGCATCTTTTGTTTCATAGTCTCAATCAATATTTCTTGTGCCTGAACTGATGACTATAAATTGTCCGGCCCGAATGATGACCCCAAGAATTCTCGTGTCTTATTTGCTTCCTTAAGGAATTACCTTTGGCTCATGTTTCTTCTAATACATGTTTTTCTATGGCATCCAGGAATTTTTGTAGCTTAGGATTGTCAAGAGTGATGTCTTTGAGGATTTATTTCCAATTTATCCCTGTTTGTAATAATAATATATCATTGAATCATGAGTAATTTCCTAATCTGCAACCAATACATACCAATACTACCACTATCTATGCCATTGAAAAAACCACTATCTTTTCCATACAACCTGCAACTATTACATTGTCATGCAACCTGCAATCATCATCTCATCTATAATTACTGTCACAAAATATATGTCAATCTCTATTGTTGTATGTCATACTTCAATCCCAAAACTATGCTCCAATCATAACTACAATCTGGTCACTGAAACACTTCCTTGGCACCTGTTTACTTAATGTATCCAAATCACCTACAAATATTATAAATTTACCAAACACACACAAGAGGTTCCTATCATGAATATTAATGATTAATAAACTTTAGTTAAGACACATGGATGAAGAAATATATTCGTTACTAATTTTAAATTAGTTCTCAATCAACAATAATTGTGAAAGCATAAATCAATAAATGATGTTGAATAAGATGTAAGCTTCAAACTAAAAAAATAGTTCATGAATTCTCAACACAAATAACAATCACATATCATTAAACCACTATAAGAATAGTCTTACAATGCCCAACAACACATGAATGAATTGCTTTCCTTGGCCCAAAATAGCTTCTCAAAATTATGCTAAAATATCCAATGCACCATTACATAAAGCATCCATCAGATCCGATAGTGGAAATGCTAAACTGTTATTTCATCTTCAAAAGGGATGTACAAGTGTTCCTCTTCTAAGGTGCTCAAGGGAGTTCAAAAATAAAATTCCCTTCCAACTAGCCATGAGGGTGTATTTATACAATATGGGTGATTTTTCACCTCCTGTGACCTTTCAACTTCCTTCATGAATTTTCACTTTTCTCCATATTAGAATTATATTTCATATCCAATTCTAGTATTATTTTATTTAAAAATTACATGAAAATCATAATAATGAAAATAAGACACTTTCATGGTACTAACTTCATAATGGCTAAAGAAGAAGCTTCAACATGCAATTATTGATGTAAGCATGCCATGCTTTATATTTAGTTTCAATGGATCAAGCTCTATTTGTGATGATCCTATCGAATCCAATTTCACATTCCAAAGAATTCAACATGAAGGTCCTCATATCTGTTTGTACTCAGTTGAAAACTATGGTGAGCATTGTGTGTAATGTAGCTGGTTCTACCACATGTTTTACAATGAATTCTTTTGTGGGCGCCATATCCTTTTGAGTCATTCCATGTCTTCCTTTCATCCACTATCTACTAAATTTCTTGCCACATTTCTTGCCCCGGTATTGCTAGTCTTGGTGCTCCAATGGATGCCATTTTGTGAGTTTTGGCGAGCGATTCCAATACAACATTTAAATGTCAATATTTGTTCAATGTCCTGTCGACGTATCTCCCTAAATTTTCTTGTGTTTGCATTAACATCCTTACTTATTCTTTTTCCTGTTCTTTTCCCATTCTACTCTTCTTTTATAATTCAACTAGTGCATCTAGGTATTTTGTACCCCATTCATGCATGAAATCTATTGCATTCATGTCCTATCTTAATAATGCACCTTTTCCTTTGAGTTAATTTTGGATGTCTATCAATTCATATTTCCTCTCTTGAACAGTGATCATTTCCTCGTACAGTTGTTTCATGACATTTTCCAACACTTTAATTTCTTCCAAAGCTACTGCTTAGAAATCTTGCGGGAACTTAAGGTGGACATAGTTTGGATTTCCATGCACATGTTTTCATTATCTTGTTGAGCTTCGGCTACGTTGCTTTTCAGTTCCTTCAATTCATTCATTAGACACTCAACATTCTTCTCTATGGAAGTAGTGAAGGAAATTACCATAGAATCTATTACTATTGTATCGTTTGTAGTGTCTGCTACTATCTCCCATTATGTGGTGATTGAGAACGGTTTGGTAGGTTCTCTAGCTAATTATTTCCACCTCTCTCGAGTAATCATGTTTCTGACATGGTTGAATTAGATACTTGAGAGACCCAACACTCGATCTTCCTCCACTTTTGAGATGCCCATTTCTCTAAGCGGGAAATTTCCACCAGTGAAAGGTATAGGAGGGTCAATATCCATAAGACGTCATATGTTTTCTTCTTCTTGTAGAGATTTCTCTTTTAACCATAATTCTTCAACTTTATTTTCTTCCATTTCCTTTGTAATTATCTCTTCCTCAAGTTTCTTTGTTTCTTCTTCCTCATGTTTCCTTATTTCTTCTTCTTCCTTTAGCTTTGCTTCCTCTTCTTTCCACCTTGCTTCCTCTTGCCTCTATTTTTCTTCTTCTTCTTTATTTCAAGCTGCTTGTTCTTCATGCTTTCTCCCTTTTTCTTATTCTTCTTGTTTCTTTGCCTCTCACTCAACTTTATGTTTCTCAACCTCTCTTTCTTTGTTGCTTCCTATTCCTTTCTCTTTTCAGAGAAAATTTCTTTGCTTAGGTTTCCATGATTTGATAAGATTGTTTTCTCGGAGATTCATGATTTCATGTAGGTTGAGAAGTATCATGCCATTTTATTGCTTCCACAACCTTATTAGCATGGTATAATCTCTTCACCTCATCTTCCTCTTCCTCAATGACAGGGGTGTATGGCCATCCATACTTTATTAGTTTGTAATGCTTTGAAGTAATACCCCTTGAATCATATTTGTGAAAGCTAAGTGTGTTGAACTTGAAGTGTTCTAAGTCCTTGGCCTCAGCCTTAGACTCTTTGAAACTTCAAACATAGTAAGATCCTATACATAAAGGAAATGTGGGCCATGTAGCTTTCTTTTCTTTAACTAATATGCCAATAAGCCCTATTATAGTCTAGTAAGCTACCTCTTGCAAGACTATCTTATTTATAAAAAATAAAGGAAGTTGACGGGGCGACTTATAAGCTCCAAATACCCTTATATATTTTAATGTTATGTAATCAACTCACAAAATAGAATAAGAGATAGATCAACAACTTCAACATTAGCCTCTTCGAGGGGGCAACCTCCTTTACATTACACAAATGAACAATTCTTGATGATACAAATGGAAAAACCTCCTTTCTATATATAGGAGTCTAAGGGGCCACAATATAATCAGAGCCGACATAACAATATTAATTTAAGGGCACAAAAATAACAATAGTGGGCTTCTATGGGGCATAATAATAACAATATGGGGACAACAGGGGCACAACAATAACAACAAGGGGCTACAATGACAATAATAATGGTGGAATACACTAGTATTATAGGGACCTAACATGCCCCTCTCCTTCAAAAAAGTGTTGTCCTCAACAATTGAGTAGTTCTAGATGCTTCTATATAAAATTATCATCCTCCCATGTGGAATCTTCAGTGGGTAAGTTCTTCCACTTGATGAGATACTCTGAAATTGATCGATTTCGTAGCTGTCGAGTTCTTGTTTCTATGACTGCTTTAGGTTCCAATATGGTTTTTCCTTCCTCTTCAAGTTCTCAAAATATTGTTTGAACTGGGAGATTGTCACCTATAACCTTCTTTTAAGCATCAAACATGGAAAACTAGGTGCACTCGGGAAGATGCAGGAAGCTCCAATTTGTATTCCATGGTACCAATCTTTTGCAACACCTTGTACAAACCATAATACTTTGATGATAATTTATTATCCTTTTTAGCTTGCTTGAGGGACATTTGTTTGTATGGTTGTAGTCATAGAAATACGCAGTCATCAAAAACTTCTTTCGCTGTGATGTTGATCTGCATGCTATTTCATTCTATTCTGCACCAAAGTGAGGTTATCCTTTAAGAGTTGGAGAACTTGTTTTTTATGCTTGATGTGATCTTCCACTGCTTGAACCTTAGAATTTTCTCTTAAAGATGATGTGATGGATGGTGGATGATATCCATAAAGTTCCATAAATGGGGTCATTTTTGCTACAATATGGAAGGAAGTGTTATACCACCATTCAACCAGAGGCAACCACTTGACCCATTGTGTCTGTTTAACAGATACAAAGCAACAAAGATATCCTTCCAAACATTTGTTCACTATCTCATTTTTCCCATCAAATTAAGGATGATAAGATGAGTTATGAGCTAACTGAGTACCAAGACAAGAAAATAATTCCGTCCAAAAATTTCCAGTGAAAATAGGATCTCTGTTGCTTGCAATAATCTTTGGGTTTCCATGTAACTTTTAGACTATTTCCATAAATGCAGTAGCAACTGTAATGGCTTTAAATGGATGAGATAATGCACAAACGTGTGCATACTTGGTAAGTATATCAACTACCACCATGATGACACTCTTTCCTTCGAACTTGGGTAAAATTGTTATAAAATCCATTGAAAGCTCCTCCCAACGTTGACTTGGAATGGATAAAGGTTGTAACAGATTTGGGGTCTTAATTGTCTCAACTCTATTTTGTTGGAAAACCAAACATTCCGCCACAAACTTTTGAATATCAGATTTAAGGCCATCCCAAAAATATTCCTTCTTAACCCTATGGTAAGTTTTTAAAAATCCCAAGTGCCCTCCTAAGGGAGAGGTGTGAAACTCTAGAAGAATCTTTTATTTTAGTTGGGAACTCTTACAGAGGTATACACAATATTTGTACCACAAAAAATCATTTTTCTAGCTAAATGTATCAGATGTACTGGGATCTTGCTGCAAATTTTGAATGAGTGCCCACACTTCTCCGCCATTCTTCCATTCATCTCTTGCTTCATTCATCCAATCTGGTTGGATGATAGAAACGACATAAAACAATTCTTTCACATCCTCATCCTTTCTTGAGAGTGCATCTGCAACAAAATTTTGCTTCCCATTTTTGTAGATGATTTCAAAGTCATAACCCAACATATTTGTGACCCATTTTTGCTGCTCTTCTGAAGATTATATTTGTTCTAAAATGTATTTAAGACTATCATGATCCGTTTTTACCTTGAAGTGTCTTCCCATTAGGTAAGGTCACTATTTCTTAAGTGCATGTAGTATTTCCAGCATTTCCTTCTCATAAATAGCTTTGCATAAATACTTTCTTTTGATTGGACAACTTTCAAAATCAACAAGTCTTCCTTCTTGCATTAAAACAACACCAATTCCATTTCTCGAGGAATCACATTCCACAATAAATGTTTTTGTGAAGTCTGGTGTAACTAAGAGTGATGCTTGACACATTGCCTCTTTAAGATGTTAAAAGGCCTTAGTTGCTTCTAGAGTCCAAGAAAATGCATCTTTCTTTAGTAATTTTGTTAGAGGTGCTGCTATTCTCCCATAATTCTTAACAAACTTGCGATAATACCATGTCAACCCGAGAAATCCTCACAGATGATTTATGGATGTGGGGATTTTCCATTCCTTAATGGATTTAATTTTTCCAGGGTCTACCTTAACACCTTCATGAGATACAATATGAGCCAGATATTCCACCTCCTGTACTCCAAAGAAACATTTGGAGGTTTTTGCATATAATTGTTTTTCCTCCAATAGTTTGAGCACCCTGTCAACATGTTGAACATGATCCTTCCAATAATTACTATAGATTAGTATATCATCAAAAAATACTAACACAATTTTTCTAAGGAAGGGTTTGAAATCGAATTCATCAAACCTTGAAATGTAGAAGGTGCATTGGTAAGGCCAAAAGGCATGACCAAAAATTCATAATGACCCTCATGAGTTCTAATGTTGTTTTCAGAATGTCTTCATTCTTCATTTTGATTTGATGATATCCTGAATGAAGATCCAACTTGGTGAAGTAAATTTCTCCATGTAATTCATCCAATAATTCATCAATGACAGGAATTTGAAATTTATCTTTAATAGTGAGCTTTTTTTAGCTCCCTATAATCTGGACACACATGCCATGATCCATCCTTCTTATGCACCAATAATACTGTAGCAGAGAAATATCTTTGACTAGGTTGAATTATACCAGCCTCTAGCATTTCTGCAACCATACATTCAATTTCACTCTTTTGGGGATAGGGATATCTGTAAGGTATGATGTTTGGAGGAACACATACTAGAATCAAATGGATAACATGATCATGATTAGGAATAGGTGGGAGGCCTTTGGGATTCTTATGGAGATTTGGAGAAATAAATGATTTCGATGTGGGAATCTCTAGTGAACATAATTGTGCAATTATGCCCTGTTGTTCTTTCTTTAGAAGTTTTGTCATACAATTAGAGATGATTATATTTCTTGGTTTCCCTACGATACCCCTTAATTCAACTTCCTTTCCTTCCCAAAAAAAATTCAAGAAAAGTTCTTGAAAATTAAAAGCTATCGAACCCAAAGACTGTAGCCATTGGACTCCTAGTACAACATCAACACCACCCATTGGAATGGAAAGCATTGGACTATTCAATACATATTCTCCCATGGATAGCTTGATATTATGGTACTTTCTAGAGAAATTTATGGTTCCTCCATTTTCAACCATTACTTGACACTCCGGTGTTGGATATAAGAAGCAATTCCATTCCTTGGCTATCTTACAATGAATAAAATTATTTGAACTACTTGAATCAATCAACACTATTACCTTTTTCTTCTTGATATGTCCTTCTTTCTTGAGAGTTTGAGGAGTGGTAATTATTGCCAATGCATTACGAGATATGGTCAGATTCATTTCTTCTTTCTCTAGGATTGGTTCCTGGTGTATATCGTCTTCTTTTGAAGTTTATTGCTCCTTTCTTCCTCCTCTTCACAATCTATGTAAAATAATTTCCTCTCAGCACACTTATGAACTTTAGTGTGTTTTCTATCACAACTCTAACAAAACCCATTTTCTCTTTTTTCTTCCAATTTTTGTGGTGTCAACCTTGTAGGTTGTGGAAGGCTAGGGGCAACAACACTTCCATCTTTATAGTTGTGAGTGGTAGGCTTCCTTGCCATAATTTTTCTTTCAATTTTTCTTGCCAACCTGAATGCCTTCTCCAATGAATCAGGTTCCCAAAGGCGAAACTCATGTAGGATGTTATCCTTTAAAGTACCTATGAACACATCAATCCTTTGCTCCTCTGGAATATCATTTACCCTTCTATTCAATTTTTTAAAGTCCTCAATGTTGTCCACCATTGAACCCTTTTGTTTGAGATTTATCAATTGGCTAAAGAAGGTGTTTCTCTTTGTATCCTCATAATGTGCTATCATTTCCTTCATAAAAATTGACCAAGTGACAATTTGTTTATGAGATAAAATCCATTGATACATACAAATTGATTGGGTTCCAAATATAAAGTTGCAATGTGTACCTTTTGTGTGTTTTGCACATTATGGAGATTGAAATATTGCTCCATATGTAGTATCCATGTTACATGATCCTTTCCATCAAACTTCCTCATATTGATCTTTGGAATGTGGCGGGTCTTCAATCCTATGTTAGAGTCTATGAAATCATGATTAACATTTCTTTTGTTCTCATCATGAGTTTCCTCTATTACCTTTTCGCCATTAGGAAGTCTTTCATGTAGCAACTTTGTCAAACCGTCCACTTTTGCTTCTATACCATCGATTTTAGCTTCCATGCCATTCTTCAAACCATTCATCCTAGCTTCAATTCCATTCTTCAAACCATCCTTCTTAGCTCCAATTACTTTTTGTAAGAGAGAAATTTGTTGCATTTGGTCTTGTAATTTTGATATATCATGTTGCATTTCCTCCTTTTCTTCATGTGTCATAGTAGATATTTCAGGCTTCTTACTAGGTGTTTCCATTTTATTTCTTCGGTTCATCAATTAATGATAATTATGCTTCATAATGCCCTTTGAATCACTTCAAACTAATTTCTCAAACAAAACTTATGAATATTTTAAAAAATCTACACACTTTTTATTTCCACTTTATAGGTGCTCGATATTGAATCTGATGTATATTGGATTCTCCAAGAAAGAGTTATGCCCAATCTCCCACGATAACCTAGTTATAGACTGGTTCAATGGAGTGAACTTGTACAAAGTGCCACGTGTCACTATTTCGACCTTCGGCAATGAAAACGATATCCAACAAACTAAAGTCCATCATATTTCTTTCACTTTTTAAAAATCTGAATCTGATGTTCAGAGAGAAAGTTATGACGATTTTCCGAAGGTCACCCATTTGAGATGGAATTCTAGAGCCTGCAAAAACCCTAAATTCCTCAGATCATATCTCCTACAATATAGTGATAAAAGATCTGAAATTCGTATACGAGGTTCACCAATATTTCATTTCAAATGGGTTTTAATTTAAACTTCTTAAGCTTCATATAAAAAAAGTTATAGTGAAAATTCCACAATTACTTGTTTGAAGCAGCGAAACCCTAGAATCCAAAGGCTCCATTTCCAAATGTTATGCAACCAACTCACAAAATAGAATAAGAGATAGATCAATGACTTCAAAATTACCCTCTTTGAGGGGGAAACATCCTTTACATTACACAAATGAACAATTCTTGGATGATACAAATGACAAAACCTCCTTTCTATATAGGAGTCTAAGGGGTCACAATATAATCAGAGCTGACATAACAATAATAATGTAAGGGAACAAATATAATAGTAGTGGGATTCTATGGGGCATAGTAATAAAAATATGGGGACAAAAGGGTCACAACAATAATAATGAGGGGTTACAATGACAATAATAATGAGGGAATACACTAGTATTATAGGGACCTAACATTGAATCCGTAGGAGTGAACCAATTGACAACATCTTGTAGTGATGCTCTAAATCTATCCAACATTCAAGGGGATTTTGTATCGAACAATCTGTGATATATGGGCGAGATTAAATTTTGGCAATCTAATGGTATGGTCCCCTGTAGCTAGTATCCCATAAAAGGCTATAATAAAGGTGCACATGTGGTATATATGGAGTGAAGTTGCATCTGATCCATCCTAATGCCTCAAACTGACATTTGGAACATATGAAATCTAGCAAATATGATGCCATGTAGAATTTGGGTTGCTTTCCCTCACACAAATATTTGAATCACTTTACATTGGCCTTGATAAAGGCTTCTAGAATGTCTTCCCAGTTAAGTATTTTTCCTTCTTGAGCAGAGATGTACATTATTAGTATCCAATCTTCTTCAAGTGTTTTGAATCTTTTCTCCCATATAAATTGCAACATATCATTGCTAGCATTTGATATGTTTTCCTCAATAATTTTGTCTTATAACTACCATCAAATCAATATCTAAACTTACCCAGATCCTTCCAGCAAGTCTTGAAGATATCCATACTAGCCAATGGAAAATTGTCATAGCATTTGGTAATAAGGGCCAACTAGTGATGTGGCATCTTGTAATATTCCACGATGTGTGAATATGTATATGTTGCTACCTCTACACCACGAACATTTCTAACAATCATATATTTCACATCTATGCTTTTGTTTATCCACCTAGTGGTTTCAGTACATGGCATGAAGACAAGATGCGCTGCTACCTTGTGAAACCAATAATTATTGACATTAATATAAATGTCATGACCTTCTTCATCTTCAGGTCTCTCCTTGTGAGCAAATTTTTGATAAATCTCTGACCAGGTCATCAACACTAATGTCTATATAACAATCCGTGTTTGCATAGATGGGAATTGATATGATGGGACTTTCAACCACCTCTTTTACACTGCTTTTTGCAACCTCTTTGCCTGATATTTTATTTGGAGGTGGAGTCATGTCTCATGTTGATGAAGAAATACTGAAGCACTCTAGATCCATAGTACCTAACATCTAAAGATATTCACGATGACAAAATAATGTTAGACAAACAAACTCAAATTAGTGTGTTTTGTTGAATGTATTAAGAGAGTGGGATACTTTGTCATGTAGGTTGTATAGAAAGGTTGCGATAAATACAAAGATAACATGGCGGGGTATAACTATTGTAGGAAGAGAGATTAAATCATGATAAGGAATTGTGCTATTTCATGGAACAATGTTAGGGTACGACAAAACGGTGGGTGAAGTTTAGCGACGGTGGAAGGTTAGCTACAACGGAAGGTTAGTGGAGGCAGAACGAGGAATATCAAAGAAAATAGGCTTGGATGCACTATTTCATAGGGAAGGGGCATTTAACTACTAGCACAAATTCCACCACTATGAAAAGGTGAAAAAACTTTGCGAATTCTCAAAGTTAGATGGGAAGTGTGCCATATCACAAGGATTCTTACGTTGTTGCATTATGGTAGGGAGTAGAAGTTGGCGAAAAATCTAAGTACGTAGTGAATACAAATAGAGGGAAGGGATGAAGGAGAGGAAGTGAAAGAGCGAATGTATGACATAAAGTGATCATATATATAAAGAGATTTGGGTAGGTGGAAGGCGAGAAATCAGAATGTGAAATGACATGGGAAGATGAAACACGAAAATCTATAAACAAACAAGGAAAGACACAATGAATTACCTTGCACAATGGTCAGTCTCCTAGTGGCAACACGACTTCCAACAGTAGATCGTGATAAGTTGTGCTTTCTTGCACCAAGCTATCGAGGAATCAACATAGCGAAGAAGCAAGGTGAAAATGAAATTGCGGGAAATCCCTTATATATATTTTCCACACGTGCGAAGGGAGATGGTGCATTAAATGCACCTTCACGAATATTCTTCCAAAATGGGTTAAGTTGGTGTGATGAGGTGTAAGGGTTTACTCTATTGTGAATGGAAATGCAATATCAGAATTTAGATTTCAAAGAGCCGCTTTGAGAAGAAGGATTTTGCAATGATAATGATTATAGTTGCGATGCGATAATGTGAAACACAACATGACACACTTGAAAAAGGTATTGCAAAACACTAATGAATAGCGATGTAATGCACCAAAGCCAAGTGCGATGCAATAAAGCACATAATATTGCTAAAGTCATGTTTAGAAACTTTAGCAAGTGGAAACGAACTTTTCTTAAATTACTTTGGAAATGAGGGAGGTTTATTACTTGAAATTTCAATGTAGGGGGACTTCAAATTTTAAAATACGTTGAAAATTTGGGTTATTGTAGTGGCTACACAACCTAATGTCCTTCTTTCTCAACCATGGTGCAACTTATGTGAAGAGTACCATAATGAAAAAACTTGTGAAGTGAAGAACGATGCTTGAGAAAGAATATTTGGTAAAAGGATAGATTCCACGATTGCAACCTTAGATTGGGTAGGTGATAACAAAATAACGATGGCTAAAACTAGAAGTGCTTATAGATTTAAAAAATATAAAATCCACCCTTCATGGATATTGATAGTCGAAAAACCCCTGATACTATACTCTCACATCCAAATGTGAAGTCTAGATCTTCTCCATCTCCAACTTTATCTCAATTTAGCATCCTAAAATAAATGGACAATATTAAAGCTAATGGTTCATTACTAGACATGGCCACCATTCCCAAGCAAAAAAAACATCTAAGAATCTTTCTGGAACGAAATGTATCTACTCCTATCCATTTTTCTAGAGGTAAGGATGGAAGAGGACTCCTGAAGACAAGTTCTTTACTGTAAATAAACCAAAAAACTTTGTTAAAAACCACCCTTTATATGTTTCCATGAAAGTATTTGACAAAATCACTCATTTTTTTCTAGTAGGTGGCATATTAGGTCCTAACATTATGCCTAAAATCATCATGGAGTTAGGATTGAAATGAACCAAAGAAAGACCTAATAAAATTCTAGCCTACAAGAATTCTCAACAAGTAACTATCAACAAGATTAAGGATTCCACCTTAGTCTTGTATGTCCATATTGAAATCAAAACCACTTGTAGTATCCAAATGATGGACATGTCGGCCAATAATTATTTGATTATTTTTGGTCAAGATTAGTAAGCCAAAATGAGTGGATATATGTCTTTATGTGGAACTCATATGACCTTTCCCAAATATGGCAAGATAATTATTGTTTTAAGGGAGGGAAGGATCTTGCCTTATAGTGAGAGTATACCAAACCCCATGTAAACCATGTTGAAGAAGAACTAGGAGTTTACTCTCTCTTCACTAATGAAGAATCACCTCCTCCTCCTCTTAGGTTGTAAACACCTGCCCACTTTCGACAATTCTGACCTTATTGTCAATCTAATTAATAAAGTGTATTCTCCTTCAAATACGTTGATTAAGTGTTACACTCAAGTCACTTGGTGGAACTTTTTTGACCTACTTTAATTTAAATTACTCATGTTCACAAGGAATTGAATGCCTTGGATGATTGCTTGGTTGTATATGCCACTGGTCCTTAAAGAAAACTTCTTTCAGAAAGGGTTGATTTCATTTTACAATCATTATATTGGACTCATATACCAAATAATGAGGATTAGAAAATGCTTTTAGATTATGAAAACATTTTCTTTTTCATTCATGATCAATCCTCCAACAAGAAAGATATTATTTTTCTTCGAGACAATAGGTATCCTAAAGGGATTTCTCCTCTTGAAAGTTCATTGTATTCCAAAGATGTATCGAATAATAAAGAGGAATAAAAAATAAATATTGGTGAAACCATAATTTTGCATATTGACCCAAAGGTTTTACAAATTAGTTTCCAATATTCTGAAGATTTTTTTTGTTTGTTTTTTGGTTTGTTTCATGAGTTTAGGGATGTATTTGTTTGGTCTTACAAAGATCTACAAGATTTTGACTCTAATATCATCCAAAATGATATTCAAATCAAGGAAAATTCCAAGCCTCTCAGACAAAGACAAAGACTTATTAATCCCCCACTTGAAGCAACAATCATCAAAGATATAGAAAAATTATTTCCTACTCATATCATCTTGCTTATTATGTACTCAAAACAGGTCGCAAATCTCATTCTTTTTAGGAAAAACAATTGTGACATACACTTGTGTGTCAAATTTTGTACTTTGAATAAAGAAAACATTAAAAACAACTTTCATTTTCCTCATATGGATAAAGGTTAACTTATTTTATCCTCACATTTTGTACATACAATTTTGTTTTTCTTTACTTGTTTTTATTTTTGCATTATTTTCATCTTAGTTATTTTTCTATATTTTTCTTTTATTAGTCATGTTTTGAGTACAACACTATCTTCCCTGAGTTTGGACTGGTTGTTAGATGTTACTACTACAAATTCTATACTAATTCCTTTTAACTAGCTAATTTGTTAAAAAGAAGGAAAGCAAAGTGAATTTTTATTGGTTCGCAAGATGATGTTGCTATAGCACTTGTCATTCCCAGTCCCTTTTTCTTGCACCCCTTGCTTCCTTCCTTGCATGGAAACTAACCTTCCATCTCTAATTGCTGCAAGTCTCATTTTTCTAAAATCCCAAAGATTTTGATTTCTAGCCTGTTACACGTAGTCCTCCTTGTGAAGTCACCAGATGTTGGCTCATGACTAGTTCATGGCCGCACCCCCCCCCCCTAACAAATATGTGCAAACCATTACACTTGATTCATGTTCCTCCTCTAAAAGACAATAATGACATATTAAACAAAAAAAAAATTATGAGCCTCAGTAGGTGGGTTTGTTGGCATTATGATGCATGTGTTGTACTTGATGGCAACCCACTCGTAGAAGAAAAACTCACTTATATACATATAGATGAATCTACAGAAGAGATATCAGATGTGACTGAATGCATGGGATGCAGGACAGCTCAAAGGAATCAGATGACAGTTCTTAGTATGACAAGTTAGCTTTGCCATCAAGTCCAAAGGGGGAGATTGTTGGCATCCTTGATGGCAAATCAAAAAGATGACAGATCATATTGCAGCAGATCAGTAGCAAATATTTGGCGATCAGACTACAAAGAATGATGAAAGAAGAGTATATATGGAGGTTCAGAGTACATACAAAGGTTCACTATATACCAAGTAGGGTATATAAGCAGGTTATACACAGGTTCACTATGTACCAAGTCACGTATATACGTAGGTTTGCTATATACCAAGTAGGGTATACATACAAGTTATACACGTAGCTTCACTAATACAAAGGCGTGTATACACGTGGGATTGCCGACCAAAAGTCGCGTATGCGTATGCACACACTTTCATGCACGGAAAAGCGTGTACATGTGCAAAAGCTTATTTTTGGGTCCGTGATATTTAGACCTATGGTTTTGGTCCTTGGTATTGCGTCCGAAGTGTTGAACCCAGGTATTGGGTCCCTAGTATTGGTTCTCAATGGTTTTGGACCATGGTTTTGAGTAAGGCCTAAGACTATAAAAGGAGAAGAAGATCATTAGGCAATTGCATGGAAAAATTATTGAATATCTGATGAAGCATGAGATCCGGTATGCAGGTTATGGGTTTATGATGCATTGCTTGATCTAAGCTAAGGAGGGATCTCATTGATTGATGGAGAACAAGATCTAAGGATAGATCGGGATCAAATGGTTTGAAATGAACTATCTCTATATGGTTGATTATGCTTATTCTAGATCTGTATACTGACACTTGTAATGTTCTGACCTGGGTATAACTTAAGTTTGAAATAGCTGCAAGTCATGATTGAATATTTATAGATCTGTACGCAGGTTGGCTTTGGTGGAAGCGCGTATGTAAGCGGGTTTGGTTCATTGTAGTAGCGTATACATTATGAATTATGATATTTGAAGTTGCAGTTGGGTCTGATTGTTATTGTAGAGTTCTGTTGTCTGCTCTGTGTTCTGGTGACTGTGTTGTTGATAGGGTTTTAGTGTTTCTGTGATTCAGAGATTGATGATGCTAGTATTGATTGATTTTGTGCTTCAATGATATTGATGGGTCCAGTATGAAAATTGGATGAAACATGGCATTCAGATTATTGTGTTGTGCTTCAGGAGTATTCAGTCTGAAAATGTATGAAATTTGGTCCCTGGAGGATGAAAGGAGATTGTAGGCCGGCACCTACATACTAGTACATCAGCTAGTACAAGAGCAAAGGGGGTGGTAGCTCCCTTCTAGTAGTAGTTGGAAAACAAGTAAAGGTTGGAGCATTTCAGTAGGCCAGCACCTACGTACTAGTAAATGGATCGGCTAGTACAAGAGCTTAGGGGGTTGTAGCTCCCTTCCAGGAGTGTCTGGAGAACGAGAAAGGGTTGTAGCCCTCTGCAAGTAGAAGCCTGCATACTGGTATAAGACTGCACCAGTACAAAACTATTGTAAAATGAAGTTTCTTATTAAAGGAAGATAGAGACGACTTGCAGTAGGTGGTTTTCACCCACATTGGGTTTCCACCTTATATCATGGTGTTCATGTGTGATTCTTATGTGTGGTGATCTGTTTTGTTTTATTGCACCTGCTTACTGTACATATGGTTAATGGAGTTCTGATGCACTAACTAAAGATCAACATTTAATGGACTAACTGAATCATAAGTATTCTGGATATACGCTAGTTGCATTAGACACAGTTGCATATACACGCGGGTTCCCTTAATTGAAGTAGCGTATATGTATCTAAGTATGGAAATGAAAAAGTTTTAGTGATTTAATAATACTGATTCACCCCCCTCTCAGTATTATTTCCAACAATTGGTATCAGAGCAGGTCCTTTGGTAGAAGCTTGATTGCTTGAAGGAGATCCTTAGAACAATGGGAAAGAAGCTTAAGAAGAAAGAACCTAATAAGAAGAAGAACTATGACAGTGGGAGCATCGATTGGGGATTATGTGGAAGAAGCACGTCAGATTCAGAATCACTTCAGAATGAAGATGAACAAGATCTATCAGGTATGAATTTGCTATCCTCTGGTATCCATCCATGTGAAGATGATGAAAGTGATAGCGAAACAATTGAATTTGCTCTAATGGGTGAGCAAGAAAGATATCAAATAGAGGTAGAATTTAAAAGGCCTCCCCTCCCCCCATATTCTAAGTAGGTTGAAGTGGTAAGTAAAAGTAAGGTCTAACAGGTGGATGCAGCAAGATCTATTGAACAAAAGGGAATGTGCCTTCAAAGAAGTATCTACCAAACTAAAAGCTCAACTAGAGGAAGGAAACAAGGTAAGGAAGCTATTCAAGGAAAAATATCAAAAGTTGCAGGATGAAGTGACATCATTAAGAAATGAAGTAAATGAAAGAAGCACAACAATCAAGAAACTCAGAGATAGATCCAGTTACTATGAAAGGCTTGAAGCTACGATCCTCTCGCTAAAGGAAGATCTTGAAGAATCAAAGAAGCAGAATAAAGAACTACTCCAAGCTCTTGAAAAACAAGAAAACGAACTAAGACATCAGTTGGAAGAAGAAAGAAAAGTTGAAGAAAACATGAAGAAGCAGCATCGTGAAAGTGAAGAGCAAATTCAGGTTGAGGTAAATGTTCTAAATGATAAATTAGAAGAAAAGGATAAGCTCTTACGATTTCAAGATAGTACTAAGATTTTGGATGATATTCTTAGTAGTCAAAGGTCTCCTGCTATCAAAACTGGTCTTGGTCTTCATGAATCTATTGAAGGTGAATCTAGTTCAGAAAATAAGACAAGGAACACTAATGCAAAATCTGAAATTCTCAACAAGGAGATGAAAGGTCGACCCCATCAATAGCCAAGGAAAGAAATTCTTCAAAGAAAATCTCTTACTCCTCCGATGAATAATGTTGAATGTTATGTATGTCATAATCTTGGACATGTTGCAGCCAGATGTAGAAGGAGAATGGATCAAGACCATCACACAGAAAGATCATCACGTTCCAGGTACTTTAACGGATATTTCTTTGCTTTCAATATGTTTGGTCACAAAGCTATTGATTGCTACAGAAGGAATATGAAACATATGAGATGTTATGCATGTAACAAGCCTAGACATATAGCAAAGGAATGCAGGAACAAGGTACGGGCACCACACCAAAAGGAGAAAACATCATCACGCTTGAAGATATGGAAGAAGAAGGAAGTTTAGTCAGAAAGATGTGGCACCGCACAATATACTCAGACACAACACAACACAGACATAACAGACTCAGGGGGAGCTGAAAGTGTAAAACTTCAGTGTCCTAAATCTAATACGCAAGTTTCATAAAGGGAAGTCGCGTATATACGCGAGTTAGACACTGCAAAGTCACGTATATGTCAGTCTGAGGAAAAGCAGTGGGGACAGGCTCAGGAAAAGGGTCTGATATGATTCAGTCCATTATTTGCTCTACTTAATAATGGTTACAATCTGCTAATGATGTGTGGAAATGTCTTGATACTCATAAAATGTTTAGAAGTGTTTTTGATCCTAACTTGATGATGATAATGCCTTGATACTTCTTGCTGATATATGCATGATCAGATCTAACAGTAAACAAGATGGCACAGGTTCAGGGGGAGCATATACTTTCAATAATGCATTGTTGGCATTATAGTTGGTAGTCCTTGGTGATGATGCTTATATGGCTTAATGATACATCTTGCTATGGTTATGACTTGTCAATGATACATAGTTGATGTTCAGATCAGATTTGTGGTTGATTCTCTGATGATGCATATATGGTGTTTACATGGTGTAAAAAGCGTGAATACACATCTTCTTTATTTGATGATGAGTCACTCATATGCTGCTGTCGTCATATGCATAAAGATCATAAAATACAGTTATGATGCATGATTCCTATAGTTCTTGGCACCAAGAAGTCTTGATACATAGTGCTGGATACATTATTGGAGACATGATGATGATGAGTTCTTACCTACATGAGGATAGGTTGATACTTACATATGTTGATTGATGCAGATATTCCCAAGTGATGATACATGGATGATATATAAGATCATCTTGTTGATGAGATGGCTATGGTGTTTTACACATATGATATAATGTGAATGATTTTATGATGATGTTCAAAAGGATGAGTTGATATCTACAGGTTGCTGATCTGGAAGTGGTTGTATGCGAGTTTCATGAGGAGGATCCACGTATATACGCCTGTTTCTGTGGATACAGTCGCGTATATGTTGATTTGAAGGAAATAAGTGGGCCAAACTTAGGATGAGAAGAGTCTGATATGGGTCTGACAGAGACCATCTGGCACAGATGGAACAGGTACAAAGGGAAAACATGATTGCTGGTCTAGATGTTGTTGACAGATGCTTATGGAGCAAATCATACATTATGATAGTTGTTGATGACTATCATGGTCTTATTTAGATGTTTGGTCTCATGTAAAGGTCATATCAAGACTCATGATGTAATAGTGTGTCTCTATCTATTGTAGTCATTTGATGTAATTTGTACCCCCTCTATGCATAAGAAGGATGATGAAATATTTTAGTCATGTATTTCTTTTATCAAGGTCATGTAACGGCCTATGTTGGTTTCCCCACTATGCCTGGGATGAATGATGTTATACTCTTGTATTATCATGTGTAAACTTTTGGTATATCCCCACTTTGATGGGAGATGGATGTATGTATGAGTCCTTAGTGATAGGAAGGTCGAGTCATGTTCTTCTTGTAAAACATCTTTTTGTAGGCCTTGCTTACAGTTAGGGGGAGCATGAACAACACTCTTCAGCAGAGCAGAGACTTCAGCATGTACTCAGAGGGAGCATGGACAGATTGGTACACCTTGGCATATACAAAGGGGGAGCTCATTCAGAGATTTCAGCAGGTACTCAGGGGGAGTATGGACAGCGGAATGTTTATCAAGGAAAGAGAATATCTTGGTCTGCCCTTTGCCCTTGATGTCAAAGGGGGAGAGTGATTTGGTGTTGTTGCCATCAAGTCCAAAGGGGGAGATTGTTGGCATTATGATGCATGTGTTGTACTTGATGGCAACCCACTCGTATAAGAACAACTCACTTATATACATATAGATGAATCTATAGAAGAGATATTAGATGTGACTGAATGCATGGGATGTAGGACAGCTCAAAGGAATCATATGACAGTTCTCAGTATGACAAGTTAGCTTTGCCATCAAGTCCAAAGGGGGAGATTGTTGGCATTATGATACAAGTGTTGTCCTTGATGGAAAATCACACAGATGACAGATCATATTGCAGCAGATCAGTAGCAAATATTTGATGATCAGACTACAAAGAATGATGAAAGAAGAGTATATATGCAGGTTCAGAGTACATACGCAGGTTCACTATATACCAAGTAGGGTATACAAGCAGGTTATACGCAGGTTCACTATGTACCAAGTCGCGTATATACGCAGGTTTGCTATATACCAAGTAGGGTATACACGCAAGTTATACACGCAGCTTCACTAATACAAAGGCGCGTATACACGCGGGATTGCCGACCAAAAGTGGTGTATGCGTATGCACGCACTTTCATGCACGGAAAAGCGTGTACATGTGCAAAAGCTTATTTTTGGGTCCGTGATATTTAGACCTATGGTTTTGGTCCTTGGTATTGCGTCCGAAGTGTTGAACCCAGGTATTGGGTCCCTAGTATTGGTTCTGAATGGTTTTGGACCATGGTTTTGAGTAAGGCCTAAGACTATAAAAGGAGAAGAAGATCATTAGGCAATTGCATGGAAAAATTATTGAATATCTGATGAAGCATGAGATCCGGTATGTAGGTTATGGGTTTATGATGCATTGCTTGATCTAAGCTAAGGAGGAATCTCACTGATTGATGGAGAACAAGATCTAAGGATAGATCAGGATCAAATGGTTTGAAATGAACTATCTCTATATGGTTGATTATGCTTATTCTAGATCTGTATACTGACACTTGTAATGTTCTGACCTGGGTATAACTTAAGTTTGAAATAGCTGCAAGTCATGATTGAATATTTATAGATCTGTACGCGGGTTGGCTTTGGTGAAAGCGTGTATGTACGCGGGTTTGGTTCATTGTAGTAGCGTATACATTATGAAGTATGATATTTGAAGTTGCAGTTGGGTCTGATTGTTATTGTAGAGTTCTGTTGTCTGCTCTGTGTTCTGGTGACTGTGTTGTTGACAGGGTTTCAGTGTTTCAGTGATTCAGAGATTGATGATGCTAGTATTGATTGATTTTGTGCTTCAATGATATTGATGGGTCCAGTATGAAAATTGGATGAAACGTGGCCTTCAGATTATTGTGTTGTGCTTCAGGAGTATCCAGTCTGAAAATGTATGAAATGTGGTCCCTGGAGGATGAAAGGAGATTGTAGGCCGACGCCTACGTACTAGTACATCAGCTAGTACAAGAGCAAAGGGGGTGGTAGCTCCCTTCCAGTAGCAGTTGGAAAACGAGTAAAGGTTGGAGCATTTCAGTAGGCCGGCACCTACGTACTAGTAAATGGATCGGCTAGTACAAGAGCTTAGGGGGTTGTAGCTCCCTTCCAAAAGTGTCTGGAGAACGAGAAAGGGTTGTAGCCCTCTGCAGGTAGAAGCCTGCGTACTGGTATAAGACTGCACCAGTACAGAACTATTGTAAAATGAATTTTCTTATTAAAGGAAGATAGAGACGACTTGCAGCAGGTGGTTTTCACCCACATTGGGTTTCCAGCTTATATCATGGTGTTCATGTGTGCTTCTTATGTGTGATGATCTATTCTGTTTTACTGCACCTGCTTACTATACATATGGTTAATGAAGTTCTGATGCACTAACTAAAGATAAACCTTTAATGGACTAACTGAATCATAAGTATTTTGGATATATGCTAGTTGCATTAGACACAGTTGCGTATACACGCGGGTTCCCTTAATTGAAGTAGTGTATATGTATCTAAGTATGGAAATGAAAAAGTTTTATTGATTTAGTAATACTGATTCACCCCCCCTCTCAGTATTATTTCCAACAGGCTTACCCCTGGAGTAATAATTATTTGATGTCATTTGATCATTTTCATCATGATTCTATGCCTATATAAGTGCTTGACGATACAAGGAGTAATATGTTTGATACAAGTATGTATGGATGTATGGATGTGGTAAAAGGTTTGAAGACTTGGTTGTACATTCAACATTTTGATATGTATGTCCTTACAAAATTACTATAATATGAAATTACTTTTAGCATCACATGTTGGTGACAAAACTACATTTGTTTATTGCAAAGATTTTATGAGTATTGCATGATCAATCATGTTGGTTTTTGATACTTATGAGTAAAAAAATTAAAATAGAAAAAGAACCTAACACCTTATAAAGTTACAATGCTATGCAACCAACCTATGTAAGAAATTGATGGATAATAATAAATTGAAGACATCAAAATGAAATAAATAATAGAGGTTGAATGTGAAAAGCTTTTGTTTCAATGGGTTTTTGAGAAACACCATGCAATATTTGTCATATGTTGGTAGTGATGGTGTAAGCAACAAAACATAATATGCTACCCTTCTCAGGTGAACATAACATAGTTCAAGTGCAAATAGTGCAACACATGTTATTAAACATATGGTTTGATATGGCATTTGAATAAGTATATTGCATGATTTTATATTTGTTATGACCTATCTATCGACGTATTAAGGATTTATTTGTGTATTGCATGAGAAATGTGGTATCAATACAATAGAACATTTAGTTTGTATGGTATTAAATTTGGAAATAACATATTACAGGGAGGGTGGTGGGTATGGAAGTTTTATTTTGATTTGAAACATGTTTAATACACCAAATCCCAAGGCACACTTTAGGACTTCAAACAATGTAGTGGTAGTTGGAAAGTAGGACACCAACTCACCACTACTGTGATTGCCATTTTTGGAGCTCCTTTTGTAGATTTGAGCTTGGAGATTTGGTTGAAACCTTAGATCGACACTCTAAATTGTTGGAAGAAAATGTTGATAACTGCTTGTAGAGTCCTATGGAAAATATAAAGCATTTTGTTACAACTTCCTTTGTTCATATTGCATAATGAGTTTCTTTAACAGAGGTTTTCGAGGTGGCTGTAGAGGTCTTGATAGCTAGAAAAATGTATCTTGGAGAGAAAAAAAAAAACAAAAGGATTAATTTATCTATATACTTTGATGTAGATTCCAAAGAAGTAAAACAATTAACACAAACATACCACCTCTACCTGGGGGGGCCTCCTCCTCCTCCCACTCCACATGCATCACAAAATCCCCCCCCTCCACATCCTAGTATTATGGAGATATCAGAGCCTCACTTACCTCAACAACAACCCATGCAACATGATGATTGGGAGCCCAATCCTGATAGGGTTGCATCAAGTTTTATTCCCTTTGCTTTTACTTCTCATCATTCAACTCCCCCACTGATTGTTGCACCTTAGGAACTTTCTACACTTTCACAGGCTATGCCCTCCCATGCCCACCAGCCCATCCACTCACCTCCTCACATTATGGTAGGAAAGCTTCATTTGCCCCTGTGCCTACAAACTCACCTTATGAGGCCACATCAACACACTCCCATACTAGTACATCAAGAAGATGATGAGGGAAAGAGAGAAATTACTTTCCAAGATATGTACCTAGAGATACAAGGGAGAAAGGGGTGTGAAGGAAAAGAGCATAGGACAAGTTCTAGTAGACATCCAAAGTTATCATGACATTTAAGTTTTGTTTATCTTTATTGTTTTGTTGATTATATATGGATATATTGCAATTTACAACACATATTATATAATGGACAATATGTCATTTTTTTAACATGCCATAGTTTTGCTGACATTACTATTTATGGGAGGCACAAGGTTATTTTATATGGTTGTTTATGTGATGATGAGTAATGTGATTTTTTACATGCATGGTTTTATTATGATGATATTATGTTATAATGTCATATTCATACAACCACAAATTTTTACGAGAATATTTAATGACAATAGACATTATTGAGGAACCTACCTACTAACATAAATTAAATTAATAGAAATACTCCTGCTAGATGATCCTCTCTCGAATTTAAAAATATATATATATATATTTTAAATTAGTGAGAAGATTAGTCATTAAATAGTTTCTCTTTCCAACTACCCAAGGAGGATACAAAATCAACTAGAGGGAACATAAGGGGGGATGGAAAACCTAAGTGAGGAGAGGTATGCTTAAGCTATAATAGTTTTCATTTTCCCTTGGTAAACTTTATTCTTGAGTACAAGGGCTTACCTATTTTGTTTACATTAGAATCATTCAACGAGTGACAAGAAGGAAGCACAACTGTTAAAAATTGATTTGATCAAGGTTTTCCTTTCTTCCTTGCATTATTTGTGCTGTAAGGTCTGATATGCTTTATATCAGTGCTAACTAGTGCAATTTTTGTAGAATTACTTGTTGATTCAATATCATCAAAGAGATCCAAGTTTTTTCAACCATTCTGTTTTATTTTGGGCACTTAGTTGTCTATGTACAAGTCTGTAACATCTTGGACATCTAGAATAGATTTCTAGTCTAGATTCTTGCAGGATTCTACCAAAACAATATGTTGTACTTTCATATTCTTTTCATTAAAATCACATTTGATAGAATCTATTTTTTTGGCATACATCTTTGAAAATTATGTCTGTCATTTCCTACATTATATGAACAAATTTATTGGCATATATTGCTTAAATTGTTGGTTAATTTGTGTTAGTTGTTAAGGTACTTGCGCTATCTTATGGCTAACAAAGTGCAATAATAAATATTCCAAAAACTTTACTTGTTAATTTTTTTTTCACTTTTTTAATTCATAATTTGGCTATGCTATATAGTGCACATATCGTATAAGTTCCCTATTTTAATTTATTTTCATGTTGTACATAGTTTCTTTCTTTATTTCAACATTCCAGTTTACTGTACAAAATTAGTATTGACACACTTAGGGAATTAAGCATCTGGCTTTGTCCCACTATTTCACCCGCCCTATGAGATACATGGGTGTTGTCAACGAAACATATACTTCGCTTGTCAACACCATACAAGAACTCTAGCCTTAAAACACATCAATACATTGGTCTACTAGCATAACACATCTATACATAGAGACACACAAATCTCAATATAATCCATCTCACAAGTCTAATTAACATATAACGACTCACTAACCCAAGTATCATATGTACATTTACAAAACCATTCAAGGGTTAAGCCGAGGGTATTACATTTTCCTCCCCATTATTTAGGCATTGTCCTCAATGCATCCAGTTATTGGTAGAATTTAAATTTACAACCAATTGCATAAACTATGAGTGCATGATCGTATTTTTCACCTTGAAGTTTGTAATAGGATTGTTGAACTTCAATTAGGCTAGCATAATTATGGAATAACTTAACCTTGTTATTGAGCTACAAGAAAAATATTATCATCGTTTTAAACCTCCCTCCCATCCTATAATTTTTGGACTTCATCTACTAGGTTTTATTCAAGTTAGTATAACATAGATCACCTTTAGAATCAGATCTCCCAAACTAATCTTGAAATACAAACATATGAAACTTTGTGCATGTGTGCTTCATTTTATTATAAATATTGTCACAACTTTGAGAACACAACGTTATAAACAAATAATAATGGCCAACGAACACTACTTTAATGAGAGGTAGAAATAAATCACAATGGAAGGGTTTCAACTACCCAAATCCCTATTTGGCAAGGAGCAATAGGAGGACATGGGAGCTGAATGGAAAGATTTCTCTAGCCAAACTATTAGGAAGGTACCCTAATTGGTACAATAATTCTCTCTTACTACTTACTATACATTCTAGGTCACAATCATAAAATTCATAAACCAACTTAATTTATGACTATTGATCAAACATGAGGCGATAAAAGAATCACAGACTGGGATTATCTAATATTCTTCAAGCTAAAGAATAGTAAGACAAAATATATGTTTATTGGTGTCCAAGCACTACTTTCCATATCAATTAAGTTCATCCCATGTCTTTATAAGAGGTGGGGTAAAATCTATATTCCAAAATGGTCACAATGTGGCTAATAGTTTCTCACATGTTGTAGTTCCTTTGTATCTGTCGGGCCAAGAGAGTAACTCTAGGAATGAATTTGTGTTTTTGCATTAGTAGAAAACATGGATATATACAAGGAGAGAGACTATTGGGATTCATCTTCCAATGTCTCCCCATATTTAATTTCCTTTATTTTTTCTATTTACAATTTTTACATGGATTTTCCTAATCCCAAATATTAGGTGTCAACATTCACCCCCTTGATTTGAAGGGATGTTGGTGAGTCCAACCATCATTCTAAGTCTTTAAAACTTTTCTCTTCCAAGCGCTTTGGTAAAGTTGTCTTCAATATGATCATTGTGGATCAATGATGTAGGTGTATTGTATTGGCCTCAACATGATGTCGAATTAGATGATATTTTATATTAATGTGCTTGGTTCGATCATGGAACTTTGGGTTGTTGGCTAAATTTATTGCAAAAGTTTTATTAATCAAAAGAGGAGTTGAATGCACTTGTTTTTCTTGCAAATATTCCAGAATTTTACTGAGCCACACAATTTCCTTTGTTGCTTCAGTTTCTGCCACATATTCTACCTTAGTTGTGAAATTTTTTAGAAATGATTGTTTGCATGACCTCCAGGAGACAACTCCTAATCCAAGACTCATAACATAACCTGAAGTAGATACTGTAGTTTCTTTATCTCCATCAAAATCTGAATCAAAGTATCTAATCAAGTTGAAGTTTCACCTATGTATACTAGAGTCCAAAGCCTTGAGTTCTCTTCAAGTACTTTAGAACTATTTATGCAGTAGACCAATGACCCTCCCTAGGCTTTTTCATAAAATTGGAGAGGATTCAAACAACAAATGAAATGTTTGGTTTGGTAGTAGTCAGGTAGTTGAGACTTTATTATGAGTTGTCTATGATTTGTTGCATCCTCAAATTATTTTCCTTCAGTGGATGTGAGATTTAAATTCTATTCCATTGGAGTTGTTGAAGGATTGCACTCAACCATGCCAAATATGTACTTCAACAAATATCTAATGTACTTCTTTTGAGAGAGGAATATAAACTTCAGATCTTGGGTTACTTCAATACCAAGATAGTAGTGAAGATAGCTCAAATATGTCATTTCAAAATATTTCCTCAGTTCTTTATTTATGGATGCATTGTAATTCTCATTATTCCCTGTCATCAAAAGATCATCTACATACACCACAAGGTATACAAATGTTTTTCCAACTTTCTTAACAAAGTTTCATCATCAAGATCACAATGTTTGAAATTGAGTTTCAGAAGATTCTCAATCAATTTATCATACCAGGCTAGCGGTTATTGTTTGAGGGCATACAAGGATTTGACAAGCTTACATACTTTATGTTCTTGACCCTTCACAACAAATCCTTTTGTTTGGGACATAGAAACATTCTCTTTCAGATCTCCATTGAAGAAATGAGTTTTATTCATCCATTTGATGGGCTCTACAATGATTCTGAGTTGTTGTTGATGGTGCTATAAATCTATCAACCAAGGGGGTATCCCTAATGTGAAGTCCCATTTAGACCTCACACTGTGGAGTAGAAGACCCATCTAGAGTATCGGCCCGACTACCATAACTCTAAGGTTTTCCTTGGCTGCAATAAATGACATAAGAGAATACACACATATCCTTTGAAATAAATAAGTAAGTTGACATTGTGAAACACCAATTGTAATGCATAAAAGAAGAATTTCACTAGAAGGAAGTAAGAGTGAGTCTCTAGAAGGAAAGTAATAGTACTATCCTAGGAGAGGCACATGAGAGAAAGGAATGATTTGTAAGTTATCTAGCGAAATATTTCACATAGACACAACGGACATTAAAGAAAATACAACATAAATTCAATAAGATAAGTACTAAAGCCAATGAAGTAGTTTAATTTCCTTAGTACTCATGAAAAAACATATACCAGAAACATCTAAATAATATATTAAAATATTCATGATACATGCATGAAAATGTGTTGGATTAGAAAGCTTCTGATTATTAGGTTAAAGATCCAAGTACATAGTTAAAATGGTGAGACACTAGCTCCAATAGTGGAACATTAAGTCACTCCTTGCTTCTCCAAAGTATGATATTCTCTCCTATTCCAAGCCAGAGAAGCTAAGGTTAGCTGTCCAAAGTCTATGGCTCCCAAAAACCCTTTGCATCAGTTATGAGGGTGTATTTTATAACAATAGGAATGATCATTCATATCTTCATAACTCTTGAGCTTCCCTCATGACTATTGGACTTCCAAGTGACTCTTGAGCTTCTACAAGACTCTTGGAATTTTCCTATTGAATATTTAATCTACATGTGACTTTTCATATTCCACATGTGACCCTTGGACTTCCACACATTTACATTTTTTCATTTTTGGAAATACATAACTATACTCCACATCATGTGGTAAGACACATTAACACATATGACATTGTGATGACACTTATAGAAGCCATGACTTAGCAAAAGATGACTTGGATCTTCATGATGATGTGGCATTGCCAAGCTACTCTTCTTTCTTCTTTCTTTGTATCTTCATGATAAATGTTGCATGTTATTCCTCTTTCTCCTCCAAAAGGATTGAAGATATAAAGTATTATATATGATCTAGATCTTGTAACTTTTCTCGTGATCTAGTGTCGCTTCATCTTTGTGTTCAATGATCATTCAGTCTTCAAAAATTCCCAAGTGTCATATAGCATAGTCCCCTTCTCCTCTTGTCTGATTAATCATATTTCCATGTTAAGATATAGTACCTTCAAGTGAAATCTACTCATGAAGAGACAAAATTGGTTGAGAAATTTCCTAGTCTAACTCTCTTAAGGAAATCCATCGATTGACCTATAAATGAGTACTAGACAGGTAGGAAGGCTCAAGGATTACGTAGTGTGTAGTTCTAGAGGACATGGATGAGGGACTGATGAATTCAATTGTGCAATGTGTAACAACTAGAGGCATGAGAAGCAAGAATTCCCAATTGAGGGTCACAGTGAGGCAAATTTACCCACTGTAAATGCACAATTCACAATTTAGGGGAGAGAGAGAGCCAATGGATTGGACAGTTGCATAGTTCAGGGAGATAACAAGATAGAATGCTGCTTGAAACTGTGTAATGCACAAAAATAGGCTGACTTGGAGGAAATATTACGCAGCTCTAGGGAGAAATAGGTAATCCTTGAGCACTGTTATTGTGAATCTTCAGGACAAACACTATTTGGTATTTCCAACCTCATCAAGATGAACACTATCAAGTGTCTTTTCAGCCATTTTGGAGGACCTTTCGAAGATGGCCCAGGCTGCTCAGTTGAATGAGATGGGGCCGAAATATTTAGCCTCCCAATTCTCTCATTCAGATCACTCAAAGTTTCATCTTAATGACTGGCTGTAGCTTCATGTGGAGGACATAGTGCTTAAGAAGGAGATTCCACAGATTGATGCAATGTGGGGATCCCCCCTTCAAGACATGAAATCTTATTATGAAACTCTTGAAAAGAAAAGACTTTTCATATCAGAATCTATCCAAGTGATCAAGCTACCACTCAACAACATTGTCGGTCTTGGAAGATCAAGAAATATCACATATATAAATATTATAAAATTATTATTTACTTCATCATCGAGACGATATGCTTTGGAGGTATTTAAGTACCCTAAGAAGATACATTTTTGACTCCTTGCATTGAGTTTTTTTCTTCGTTCCTTAGGTATCAAGGCATAACAGGTGGAACCAAAAACCATGAGATGCCTCACCAAAGGAATGTGACCATACCACATTTCATAGGGAGTCTTTCTTTTCAGATCATTAGATGGACACCTATTCTTTATATACACAACACATAGAACTCCATCAACCCAAAACATCAGCTTATCATTCTTAAAAAACATCATTGAACATACCAAATTTAAGATTGTCTTGTTCATCCTTTCAGCTATTCCATTCTATTGGGGATTATAAAGCATGATTATTTGATGTTTCATGCCATGATGGTGAAGACAGTTTTCAAATTAATTTGAAGTATATTCTTTTCCATTATCAGTATGAATAGAGCCAATATGAGATTGTGCATCGTTTCAATTCATGCATGGAATTTCTTGAATGTTTGAAAAGCCTCAAATTTTTTCTTCAACAAATAAACCCAACACATTTTGGTGTAGACATTAATAAATGGCAATCATATATTTATTACCATTTGTAGAAGGAAAAAGCATTGGGCCACACAAATAAGAATGAATGAGTTCAGGCTTTTTGTGCTATCTGGAATGAGAATAATGAAATGATTGTTTGTTGTGCTTTCCTAAGGTACACACATAACTGATGCAGGAGTATAGTCAATTTGGTGGCTAATGAAAGGGATATTAGTCAAAGTCATGCTTCATGGCTATTTATGAAGAAATCCAAAAAAAACTTACAAGCAAAGGGGTTGGATCCTTCAGCTGTCAATTTCAATTTCTAAGGATAAGGTAGAATCCATTTGTAATAGCTAGATATAATTTGTTTTTATTTGGTTTAAATAAGCTCATCGTTGATATTTGAGCTATTCTTGGTTGATCTGATCCTATGCTTATGGATCTGGGTAAATCTGGAAATGATATATATGTAAAATTTGTAAAATTTCCAGTTAGTGTGTGAGGAAAATAAAGAAGAACAGGACTCGAGGGATTTTTTTTTGGAATAAAATATATTTCTCCATACATGTGGATTCCTCTCATTCTCTATAGAAATTGATTTCTGAGTCTGTTTTCTGGTCTGTGTCTGTGGGAAAATATAAGAATATTGGTTTTGCATCAGATTTCTCATTTTAAATTTTAGTTTGCAAACACGAGAGAAATCGTAGAGGGAGGAACCATCACCTATTTTGTGGCTCGATTCTTGAGAAAATGAAAACGAATTTGAAAATTCTGCGATCTGGGTTTTGTGTAGAAGGGGGTCTATTATGTTAAGAATGAGTTTTTTCCCAAGAAAATGCTTGGTTGAAGAGATTCGTAGAGTTCTCTAAACTATTTTTTTTTATAGGATTTCACCCAAATTCACCAAAGCTAGCCATCTAATGGTTAGGTTATTCCTGCATTGGGTATTCTCTATTGAAGGGTCTATGGAATGAATGCAACCAAGTCAAAGAAGAGGACCGAATGATTCTAGATCGTTTGAGACATTTAGCCTTGATTCATTCAAATTGATGATAGTTGTAAGTTTATGTTCCATTTTAAAATTTTAGTTTTAAGAACAGAATCTGTGAATGTCTGAAGATGAACATGAAACATAAGAAATAAATCCAGAACTTGGAAATATGGTTCAATCTCTAAGGAGATTATCAATTTCTGCTATAGATGCAGTTCCAGGAAGGGAACCTGTGTCAATTGTAGTATTAGAGTAGGTTAAATTAGGAGAAGAAACCCCTAAAAAGACCTTCAAGAGCAGAATATCAGGATAAAAAATGTCTTTCAGGGAGGAGGATGTAGTAGAGGTTGACGAGGAGGTAGACTAATTTTAGCATTGGAAGTTATACGACAGTTGGAAGAAAGACTTGCATCAATGGAGGCTGAAAGGGTTCCTAAAGGAGATCTCAGTGAATCTGATGAGGAAGAAGATCATGAAGAGAAGGAGGCACCTACACCTGAGCTCAGATTTATGAAATCTTTGCTAGGATCTACTTCAAAGCCTAAACCTGAAGTCCCATCCTACAGTGGTAGTTTAGACCGTGAAGAGCTGATTGATTGGATCAATGAGATGAAAAAACTCTTTGACTATGAAGAAATGGAAGGAGAGAGGCAGGTAAAGTTTGTTGTCACCAGATTGAAGGGGCATGCATCTCTATGGTGGGATGGAGTACAAGATGAAAGGAGAAGATCAGGTAAGAAACCCATAAAAAATTGGAACATGATGGTTGCAAAACTTAGAGAAAAGTTCTTGCCAAGTGACTATCAACTTACCTTATATAGACAGATGCAAAACCTTAGGCAAAGGTTGATGACAGTAAGAGAATAGACATAAGAGTTCTACAAGGTTAGTATAAGAGATGGACAGGTTCAAGACACAACAGAGAAGACTGCAAGGTACATTAATGGATTGAGAATGGACATACAGGATGAAATCAACATGTTATCTCCTAAAACAATAGATGAGGTTTATCAAATGGCCTTAAAAGTTGAGGAAAAACTTATGAGGAAGCAATATGCCAGAGGGAAAAGTACTCTCAGAGGAAGAGGAAGTCAAGGTGGTAGAGGGAGATCTACAACACCAAGAGAAGGAGCTAGCAACAATAACTCAAATAAGCAGACACCAACAAGTGGTGATGCTAGAGGCAGAGGAATTTTTTCTAGAGGAAGAACAGGCAGAGGTAGAGGCAGAGAGTTTAGATATTTCAAGTGTGGGAAGCTAGGACATAGATCTTTTGAGTGTCCATAAAATGAAGATGCGAGACAAAGAAATGCAGTTGTTTCTCCTTTAGCAGAAGAGGAAGCAAGAATAGTATAAGCATAAGTTGTACCTGAAACAGGAGAATCCTTGGTGATCAACAAAGTGTTGATTAAGTTAGAGAAGGAAGTTTTAGAACCAGCACAAAGAAAGACTTTGTTCAGGACAATTTTCAAAGTTGGAGGAAAATGTTGTGAGATGATCATAGACAGTGGAAGTACATATAATATAGTCTCTACAGAAGTGGTGGAGAAATTGAAGTTGAAGACCATTAAGCATCCTACACCTTATAAGGTATCTTGGTTGCAAAAAGGTCATCAACTATTGATAAATGAATAGTGTGAGATAGAGTTGCAATTGGGCAAATACAAGGATAAAATTTTGTGTGATGTGATGCTAATGGATGTATGTCATATTTTTCTTGGAAGACCTTGGCAATATGACAGGGGATCTATGCATGATGGGAAGAGAAATGTATATAAGTTCCGTAAGGATGGTATAGATCATAGTTTGTTGCCTATGTAGGAAGAAAGCACATCAAAGGTTCATAGTCCAAAAGCCTTGTTGATGAGTGGGAAAGAATATCTTCAACAAATGGAGGAAAATAAGGTAAATTTTTCTTTAGTTTGCAAACCTAGTGTAGTTCTTACGACAACTACAATTGATGATTTTCCTGAAGAAATTCAAAGGTTGTTGAATGAATATTGTGATATTACTGTGGATAATTTGCCTAATGAGTTACCACCTATAAGAAGTATCAGTCATCACATAGACTTGATACTTGGATCAAGTTTTCCAAACAAAGTTGCATACAGAATGACTCCAAAAGAGAATGAGGAAATTAGGAAACAGGTGCAGGAGTTATTGGATAAAGGACTGATTAGGGAGAGCTTAAGTCCATGTTCAGTACCTACTATATTGACTCCAAAGAAAGATGGAAGATGGAGAATGTGTACAGATTCTAGAGCAATAAACAAGATTACTATCAGGTACATATTTCCTTTACTGAGAATTAATGATTTGATGGATTGTCTTAGTGGAGCAAGATATTTTTCTAAAATAGATTTAAAAAGTGGATACCATCAAATCAGGATAAGAGAAAGGGATGAATGGAAAACTTCTTTTAAAACCAATGAGGGACTGTATGAATGGCTGGTTATGCCATTTGGTCTGTCGAATGCTCCAAGTACTTTTATGAGACTTATGAATGAAATTTTAAAGGATTTTATAGGGAAATTTGTCATAGTATATCTTGATGACATATTAGTGTATAGCTAGTCAAAAGAAGAACATCTAGTGCATATGAGGAATGTTTTTAAGAAACTGCAGCAAGAAAAATTGTTTGTGAATTTGAAGAAGTTTTCTTTTCTAAAAAGGGAACTTGTTTATTTGGTATTTGTGATCTCTGAAGAAGGATTAAAAATGGACCCTAAAAAGGTTAAGGCAATTGTTAATTGGCCTACACCTAAAAGTGTCACTGAAGTTAGAAGTTCCATGGATTATCAAGCTTCTATAGGAAGTTCATAACAAATTTTAGTGAAATCAATGCACGAATCATTGAGACCATTAAAAAGGACAAACAACCCTTTTAATGGACAGAAAAAGATGAAAAAGGTTTTCAGTTTTTGAAGAAAATGATCACAGAAAAGCCTATTGATCCGAATGGAAAATGGCATCAACCCATGGTACTCATCCACCCATATTATTCATCGACCCATGGAATTTACCCATGGTATTGTAAATGGCATCCACTCGTGGTATTGTAAAATCCACCCATGGTATTCATTCATCCATGGAATTGACCCGTGGTATTGTAACTGAAAAATACTATAAGTAACAAGTCACATTTTGTAAAAGGACAGGTTGTCCACCACAATGTAGCCTTTACAGTTCAGAGGCATGTAGCCACCACATCTCTTCTCAGAGATAAGCTACCATCGCCCTAGCTGGTTTATTTCCATTTCTATTTTAAATAAAAGTTTCTTTGTGGTTTTGTTTATTGGGCATTCTCCTATTTTTCTTCTAGCATTGCAAGTTTTCAGATCTTGGGGGTCTCTCCTCCCAAGATCCATTTCAATCTTTTAGATCTTGGGGGCCTCCTCCCAAGATTCGGATCAATGGTATCAGAGCAGGTTATGATTCCATGGGAATGAGGGTTTGATGCATATTTCAGTTTTAAATTTTGCAGCAATATTCAACAAACTTCAGGCATGTGCTACAACCTCCATAGAGCACTTTCTTGGGTCAAGCAGGAAGAATTTTTCTTTTCTCATTTTTTTGCAGGAATTCTTTTTGGGAGGCGACTTTGCAGATCAGATCTGAAACATTTGGTACAAAATTTACAAAACAAATACCAGATCTGGATTCCTCTCGAAAAATCACCCAATTTCAAAAAAAAAAAGGGTCGAATCGGAGTTCGGATGTGGGAGATATCGTTGATTTAAAATCAGCTATTTTATCAGAATTTTTGTAACGGCAGAACTATTGCAGCGCGAATCTGAGATCTCAGAGTGTTCAGATAAGGATTTCCAAGTCATGGGAAGATGCAAAATGATCCTTCTGTTTCCAAAAACAGGTTATAATAAATATTCTGAGTTATATTGACCGAGTTATGTCCATTTTAATTTTGGAGCAGCATTCGGAGTGGGTTCCCATTGGAGACATGCCCTCCCACCCCACTTTAGTAGGCACCTGCTTCACATTCATTAGTTTCAACATAGAAGCATTTGGCTTGGGTTACTTGGAGACGTGCCCTCCCACCCCAAGCTATGTAGGCACCTGCTACTTCATCAGCAACCAACATCATGGTTATGGGTTAACCGCATAAAATCCTTGTCATCGAAGTCCATTTGCCAGGCCGCACACTGTCAGAATCACAGTTGGTCACAAGCATTACAGGGTATCTCTATCATCGGATCTTCGTTTATCAGGGTTTTGGGTTAACCACATAAAACCCTTATCTTCAGTGGCTCTTCATATTCCACAAAGGCTTCGTAGGAGGGAACTTTACGCAATGGGGACCATTGCTTCTTAAGGAGGGAGGAATGATCCGAATGGAAAATGGCATCAACCCATGGTACTCATCCACCCATATTATTCATCGACCCATGGAATTTACCCATGGTATTGTAAATGGCATTCGCCCGTGGTATTGTAAAATCCACCCATGGTATTCATTCATCCATGGAATTGACCCGTGGTATTGTAACTGAAAAATACTATAAGTAACAAGTCACATTTTGTAAAAGGACAGGTTGTCCGCCACAATGTAGCCTTTACAGTTCAGAGGCATGTAGCCACCACATCTCTTCTCAGAGATAAGCTACCATCACCCTAGCTGGTTTATTTCCATTTCTATTTTAAATAAAAGTTTCTTTGTGGTTTTGTTTATTGGGCATTCTCCTATTTTTCTTCTAGCATTGCAAGTTTTCAGATCTTGGGGGTCTCTCCTCCCAAGATCCATTTCAATATTTTAGATCTTGGGGGCCTCCTCCCAAGATCCGGATCACCTATTTTGACATTACCAGACTTTAAGAAACCTTTTCAAGTGAAATGTCATGCAAGTGGAACAACAATAGGGGCAGTTTTGTGTCAAGAAGACAAACATGTAGCTTATTTCAGTGAGAAACTTAATGAGTCCAAGCATAAATATTCTTCATATGTTAAGGAATTTTATGTTGTGGTTCAAACTCTTTAGAAAAGGAGGCCTTATTTGATGTCACAAGAGTTTATTTTATACACTGACAATCATGATTTGAAATATATAATGCAATAACCCAAGTTGAGTCAAAAACATGCCAAATGGGTGGAGTATCTACAAGGTTTCACATTTGTATTGAAGCACATAAGTGGACAACAAAACAAAATTGCAGATGCGCTTAGCAGGAAGAATTTGGATATTCAAGAAGGACAAATTCAAATATTGGGATTTGAATTTATGAAAGACTTGTACAAGGAAGATGCAGATTTCAAAGAGGCATATGAAGCCTGCATAAATCAGCAAACAATGAACATGAACAAGTGGGCAGAATACATGGTACAAGAAGGACCATTATTAAAAAAATGTCAACTATGCATCCCAATTTGTTCCATGAGGGAGAATCTCATTAAGGAAAAACATAGTAGAGGTTTAGCAGGTCACTTTGGTTATGATAAAACTTTAGAACAACTACAACACTTCTACTATTGGCCAAAGATGAGGAGAAATGTACAAATATTTGTGAGCAGATGTAAAAATTGTCAATATGCCAAAGGGAGAAGTCAAAACACTAGTTTGTATACACCACTACCTATTCCATCGAGACCATGGGATTTTATAAGTATGGATTTCGTCTTAGGATTTCCAAGAACGCAAAGAGGTCATGATTCTATTTTTGTAGTAGTGGATAGATTTTCAAAAATGGCACATTTCATTCCATGCCATAAGACTAGTGATGCTATAAATATTGCTAATTTGTTTTTCAAAGAAATTGTCAGATTATATGGTTTTCCTACCAACATTGTCTCTGATAGAGATAACAGATTTTTAGGACACTTTTGGAGGACATTATGGAAGAAATTGGGCACAAAATTGAATTTTAGTTCTACATATCATCCACAGATAGATGGGCAGACTGAAGTGGTTAATAGGAGCTTGGGAAATATCATGAGAAACTTAGTAGGAGAACATCCAAAACGATGGGATAATGTGTTAGCTCAAGCAAAATATGCTTATAATGACTCTTTCAATAGAAGCACTGGAATGAGTCCTTTTTAGATAATGTATGGTATGAATCCAAGAGGAGTGCATGAACTCAAAAATTTGGGCAAGGCAGAGTTAAGGAGTGTTGAAGGTGAAGATTTTGCAGAAGCTATGCAAAGCATACATAATACAGTGAAAAAAAGACTTCAAGAAAGAAACAACAGGTACAAGAAAAGAGCATATTTGAGGAGAAGAGAGGTGAATTTTGAGGTTGGTGACTTAGTAATGGCTCATCTCAGGAAGGAAAGATTTCCAACAAGAGAATACAATAAAATCAAATACAAAAAGATTGGTCCTTGTAAAATTTTAAAGAAATTTTTAGCCAATGCTTACGAATTAGAGTTACCAGCAAGGATTGGTATATCTCCAATCTTCAATGTAGCAGACTTGTATAAATATCAAGCACGTGAGACAAGTCAACAAGAAGAACCAGAGGACATCTTAGAACCAGAAGTACAATGGACAACCCAAATGCCATCTAGAACAACACAAGAACCTAAAATGATACTAGACAAAAGGGTTTATAAAAAAACTAGAGGTAAGGAATATTGGGAGTTTCTAATCAAATGGAAGAATTCTCCTATATCTGAAGCAACTTGGAAAACTGAAGCTAGTTTACAAAGGGAAGGATTTGATTATACTAAGCTCATGGACAGGAGCCCATGAAAACTTTTGTCCTTAGCAGTTTGATGTAGGATCATAGTCAATTTGGTGGCTAATGCAAGGGATATTGGTCAAGTTCATGCTTCATGGCTATTTATGAAGAAAATCTAACAAAAACTTACTTGCGAAGGGGTTGGATCCTTCAGCTGTCAATTTCAATTTCTGAGGATAAGGTAGAATCCATTTGTAATAACTAGATATAATTTGTTTTTATTTGGTTTAAATAATCTCATCATTGAGATTTGAGCTATTCTTGGTTGATCCGATCCTATGTTTATGGAATCTAGGTAAATCTGGAAATGATGTATATTTAAAATTTGTAAAATTTCCAGTTAGTGTCTGACGAAAATAAAGAAGAACAGGACTGGAGAGATTTGTTTTTGGAATAAAATATATTTCTCCATACTTATGGATTCCTCTCATTCTCTATAGAAATTGATTTCTGAGTCTGTTTTATGGTTTGTGACTATGGGAAAATATAAGAATATTGGTTTTACATAAGATTTTTGATTTTAAACTTTAGTTTGCAAACACGAGAGAAATCATAGAGGGAGGAACCGTCACCTATTTTGCGACTCAATTTCTGATCAAATGAAAATGAATTTGAAAATTTTGCGATCTGGATTTTGTGTAGAAGGGGGTCTATTGTGTGAAAAACATGTATTTTCATGAGAAAATGCTTGTTTGAAGAGATTCATAGAGTTATATAAACTGTCTTTTATAGGATTACACCTAGATTCGCCAAAGCTAGTTGTCTCATGGTTAGGTCATTCCTTCGTTGGGTATGCTCTAGTGAAGGGCCTATGGAATGAATGCAATCAAGTAAAAGAAGAGGAGTGAATGATTCCAGATAGTTTGAGACATTTAGCCCTTGATTCATTCAAATTGATGATAATTGTAAGTTTATGTTCTATTTTAAATTTTGTTTTTTAATAACAAAATATGTGAATGTCTAAAGATGAACATGAAACAAAAGAAATAAATCTAGAACTTGAAAATCTGGTTCAATCTCTGAGGAGATTATCAATTTCTGTTGTAGATGCAATTCTAGGAAGGGAACCTGTGTCAATCACACTGCTTAAGTTTCCTAGGAATTGTAGGAAAAACAGTAACACCATTTTTGTTCAAAAAACGAAGGATGTCATAGTTCAAATGTCCAAATATTACATGCCATAAAAGACTTGATGGAAGTGTACCTTCATCATAATGATAATTGTATGGAAAATTCTATGCATGAGAAGAGGTTTCTTGTAGCTTCAAAAGTCTTTCTTCTTCTATCCTAGTCATGACAAGTGAGTTATCTGATTCTTTTCTGACCTCAACCTTGCCATAAATATGTGAATGGAGTGTCCTTGCTAGAATATGTGGACCACAGAAAACAAGTTTCTCCTCAACTCTAGGAGGTAGAGTACATCATGTAGAAGAAAGTCTGGAAGACCATGCAATTTAAGCCTGATGGTACCAAGCCTTGATGGCTTGAGTTTTGAATTGTCTATAAAGTAGTTTGGTCCATCAACATTGTCAGTAAATTATTCAAACAACTCTGTTTTAAAAGTTATGTGGAAAGTTTCACCTAAATCAAGAAACCAAACATCTTTCCATAAAGAAAGTGAAGCATTAAATAAGTCTTCAATTACTCCAATGTTGCAATGTGCCACAACATAATGAGTAGACTCAAATGATTTTCCTCTCCATTTATCTGATGATTTTACTTTCTCTTCTTCTCTTTCCTGTCTAATCCTATCCCATGAGAGCTTACATGTGGAAGCATCATGACCATTTATGTTACATAATATGCAATGAAGATCAAACCTTTCTCCTTGGAAATGTCTTCCCCCCTGCCTCCAAAATTATTCCTTCCTCATCGTCTTCGACCACCTCTTCCTATAGAAGAATTCTATCCCCGATTCTTGTATTTTTGTGCAAGGCATACAACTTTTTTAGGAAACTGAATAACTGTCTTCTTCTTCCAAAAAGTCTTCTCTCTTTTAGCAAACTTGTCCACAAGAGAGTCAAAAGAAATCCTGAAAAGTTTGCCACTAGCTTGTAATGACTCAAGATAATGGGAATAAGTGGGATGTAATGCCTTGACAAAATTAGTGAGAGAAACATCCATTTTAACACCAATGGCTTCTATTTCATGCATAACAACTCTTATTTCAGAGGCTAAGGCAAGGGGATAATCATCCTTCCATTTTAAATTAAATGGTTTGATCATAAATTGAACAACTTCTAGCTCTAAGTGCGAGTCATATAATTCTTTTAGATTCTTTAAGGCACCAAAAGCATCTGTTAATGGCATATTATGACAAATCACCTCTTCATTGACAGATGTTGCAACCAAGGCATAGGCCTTGCTATTCTTATTTTACTAGATGGAAATATCCTTGTTAGAAGTGGGCTTCTTAGGAGGATTGCATCTTTCTCATTCACAAACTCCTTTCCACAACTCATTGAAAATAAGTTGTGTTTTATCTTCCTGGACCACTCATGGTAGTTCTCTTTTCTAGTGAGAACTACTCCCGCTATGGATATGAAAGAATGCATCATATAATCTAATCTATCCCCAAAATAATTACAATTGTTGCAACAAGATATTTATGTCTTTGTAATAAAATTTATTGGTTATGTCTTAAAATAATCACCAATATACCACCATACACCACGCTTCAAATAATATTTGACTTTTCAAATATGTCTATATAAACTAGCGCCCCAATATAATATATGAAGCAATATATATATATATATATATATTAACCAACCTCTCAATATAATGTATATGAACAAAATAAGGTTTGACAAAATATTATAATTTAGCTACGACCATTCACCATAATCCTTTCAATATACCATGTAATATATATCGACCCTATTAAAAAAATTCATCTGATAATCAATAAAATATGACCTGTTCAAAGTATTAAAAAAAGATACCAACAAACCATGCATAGTCTTCAACATATATATCAACCTTTTAATATGAATAAAATTTCAAAACATCACACCTGGTCGAGCCCTCTAAATGAGTCAACACAGGTGCAGGTGTATACAAATTAACAAAAATGTTCATTTGTTACAAGCTCCCACAACATATGAAAACATTCAACTTTCCATCACGACCTATATAACTACCACACCATACACATACTAGATTATAATCTTTAAAAATTTGATGATTACACATGCTAGATTACACAGACAACGTCATCTCTCGTGTTGAATGGGAGAGGTACGAGTCAACATAGTTTTGAGACCACGACCTTATCATCCTCCAATGCAACAACATATTTACCTCAATGCCACATAGTTATCATCCTCCAACACAACATTCATAGTATTTACAATCTCAACAATGCACAACGAAATTGCATGGTGTTTGGAGATGGAAATGTTTCAGTGTATTTTTTCATTCTAATAGACAGTGAAGGAGTTATTGGGAAGCAGAATGCCTACGGACAAAGTGTTGATCAATGGTTGTCATTGATGTCAACCCAAGAAGCACTAGGGGCTACCCCAATCTTGCAAGGGAATTTTGACTTGACAACTCATATTATATTTCATCAAAGATCTTCTTGATGGATTCTACTCATCGAGATGTTTCTGTTGATATATGGTACACCTCCCAGTTCTTCACGGTTTGAGAGTTATTTGCATTTGAAGTTAGTAACCCCAGCTAGTGGGCTAAAATCCTATGGGGTTGTGGCATGACACTCATAATTGGTTGTGGTCATTGAATAGTCAACAATTAATAATATTTTTTTTCTCCTAAAATCCCTCCAATGTTCACTTGTTGAGGACCCTCTCAACTCAAGACATTCATATAAATAATGACCCTCATATCCTCCTCTTGTAGGGATTTTGTGGCTTCAAACAGGTCATCGTGGAATGTTTGCTATAACTTTTTTCTGCGAAGCTTCGGAAGCTGAAATTAAAATCCTATTTGAGCTGAAATCTTGATGAACCTCGTGACCGAATTTCAAATCTTGGTTCGCTATATTTTCGGCGATATGATCTAAGGAAGTTATGGTTTTTGCAGGCTCTTGAATTCCATGTCAAACAGGTGACGTTGGGAAAATCGTCATAAATTTCTCTCTGAGCATTAGATTCAAATTTCATAAATATTCACAGAAAGATGGCAGACAACAGTTTGCTGAGTAGCATTTTTAGGGCCGAAGGTCGCAACAGTGACACGTGGAACTTCGTACAAGTTCGCTCTACTGAACCAATCTATAATCAGGTCATCATGGGATATTGGTCATGAATCTTCCTTAAAGAATCCAATCTTGATCAGACCTATGGGGTTGGAAAGAGGAATCTGAGGGCTATCACAGGACGAAATTGTAGACCCTGGAGATCTGTAATTACATAGATACATCAGATTCAATATCAAGCTCCTAGAAGGCAATAAAAAGCATGCACTCAAGGATCACTGCAGTAAGGACCACACATCAACAGTCAAGGGTAAGTCTCCTACGGAAAAGTATGTATGATTTGTGTTTACATTTGAATTTTGGGTATCATCTCTGACATATGTTCTTGTAGGACAACGTAAGTATATACAGTGTCTCGGTTATATCTATATATCTCTATATGTCACAATTAATTTTTTGTATGCCCTATTCTTGATACTACACATTTTATGATACATATTCTTGATGCTACACCAAATTTGCTAAATCTATATGATGTTGTAAGTTCATGTTACTTGTCTTGTCATAGTTGATGGAATGGTCTATGTTGTTGTACTTAGAACTTGGTCCATCACAAGTCTAGGGTCTGTCATCAGTTTTTATTGTATATATCTTTAGGTCAGTTTTGGATATAGTCTTGCATAGAGTCCAGGCCTATATCAAGTGTGGTAGTATTTTTCTATTGCTGCAATGATTCAAAAACAAAAGTGACAAGCACACTTCAGGTATGCATTGTAATTTTGATTTGTATTTATTCATTATTATGCACTTACATGTGTTTTGTAGGTAGAGGTAAGTTGAAGGGTATATTGTTTTGTTTTGATATTGGTTTCGCTGAGCAAATTTTGCATGTAGGTAGAAGAAGATTCAAGTACAAATTCAAGCAAGAATTCAAGATCTGAAGTATCAAATCAAAGGAGGCATTGCAGCGGGACATCCTTTGAAGACATGACAACCATCTGCATATTGTGAAGAAGTATCAAGGTCAAGAGTCAACGGGACATCCTTTGAAGACATGACAACCATATGCATACTGTGAAGAAGTGTCAAGGCCAAGATTCATCATTGTAAAGTTGTAAAAGTGTCATCATTGGAAGAGTCATTATTGTAAAAGAGTCAATATGCCTAGAGTCGAAAAGGCATTATTGGGAGGTATAAGAGTCTTTTTTGGGATGATGTCATGGTTTGGTTGCAAGTCATAGTGTGATTGGGTGTTCGGTCAAAATCATTGTAAATCACATTGTATCGTGGATCGTTGTCCCTGGTATGGGAATCCACACTCTTGTCTCATTTCAATCATTATAGGGTGGCAGGGAGGTGCTAGGTTGGTGCATGAAGTCACCTACAGGTTGGAGCCTGTGAACACTTCAGGGTGGTAGGTTGGTCTAGGATGTTGGGACATCCATTCAGTTGACTATTGAAGAAACTAGGGCATTGGGGAGTCCTTCCAGTGGGATCTGGAGAAGAATGATTTTATAAAATTCTAGGAAGTTGTTGCTTTCATTTCAGTTGAGGCTGAAAATTAAAGAATTTATTAGAAAAGAATTCAGTGGTTTTTGACTCGTAGGGGGTTTTCCACCTAAAATTATTCTATCTACTCTGTTATTTTATTTATTGTTATTATTGCATAAACATTAATAATAATTGAAGATTAACTAATCCTCTAAAAAGGTTTAAAAGTGCTAATTTCTAAGGAATACTAATTCACCACTCCTCTAAGTATTTCCAATAATTGGTATCAGAGCTTGGTTCCTTCAGTAACAACTTAACTGCTGGAAGTTAGTTTTCAGAGCATAGAGATGGGAAAGTCAAAGAAGCAGGTTACAAGGATTTCAAAGGAAGGTACAGGTACACCAAATTTTGAAGAAAGTGAGTATTGTGTACCAACCCCTGATTTTGATGCAGATAATTACTAGATATGGGAATCAAGGATGGAAGTACATTTGCAGGCACATAGAGTATGGGAATCAATTGTTTCTAGAGACACATCTATCAGTGAAGCTAAAAGGTACAATTCAAAGGCCATAAATGTAATTTTGAATTTTTTGCCAAATTCTGTGAAAAAAAAGTTGGTCAATGTTCAACAGCTAAAGCTATTTTGGAGAAGCTTCATAATCTCTATTCAACAAATCAATCAGGTCAAGATGTTATTGAAATTTTGGATCCTTCTGATTATGATGAATAAATGGGAGAAATGGGTAAAACGGAGTTTCAAAATCAAGAGATCAAGGTGATAAAGGAACTCAAAAGTCAAAAGGAAAAGAAAAGAATTTTGGAAGCAGAATTGAAGACATCAAAAGAACTCATCAAAGAAAATAAAGAGTCTGAGAAGATGATTAGTAGTCTTAGAACTCAATTGGAAGAAATAAAAAATACAATGACACGAGACCTCAAGAGAGAAGTCCAACAAAATCAACAAGAACTCGACACAATGTTTGCAGAGATTAGCAGGATCACACAACAGATGCAGGAAGCAGAAATTGAAAGGAAGGAATCTGATAAAAGATACATATACGTTGTTGACCAAAAGTAAAAGGAATTGGAAAAATCTTCAGTAGAAATAAGCAGGCTCGAGATTGAAAATGAGAAGCAGAAGGAATAGATACAGGTTCTCAATAGAGAAGTATAGAAGACCACTCTTCTCAAGCTACAGGTTGAGGAGGCAGAAAAAAGAAGGAAGATCTTGAAAAGATGGTTTTAAGAATATCTTGCTCAAAATCAAGAAATTTATGTAACCCGTGATGAGATCAACAAATTCAAGGGATCACGAAAAGAACACTTACAAGATAAGAAAGAGGAAGAATAAAAAATGATGGCAATTAAAGATGGTAAAGCTCCAATTGATGAAGGTACAAGCTCCACACCTTCGCAGGATGATTCTAAGAAGGAAGTTGATCAAGGTCAAAAGCCAAAGAAGAATGTTGCAACTCCAAAAAACAAGAAACAATGTAAACTTTGAAACAGGAATTGATACTGTTACCTGTTTTGTAGAGATAGAAAAAAAAGTGACCCGATTTTGAAAAGGGGTGATGCAGAACACACATGTTTTTTTTAAAGCATAGTTTTTGGCACTATAATTTTTCTTATGTACATTGCATTTTAGAATGGTAGTGATTTTGATGTTGATTTTAAAAAGTGGTAATTCTACACCGTGCCCTTTTTTTAAAAGGTTTTTTTTTTTTAGTTTTAATTTTCTAATGTATGAAATGTAAATAATTATTTTGTAAATTTAATAATTTTTGAAGTGGTTTTCTTCTTCATATTTTCTTGTTTTTATTTTAATTTATTTATTTATTTATTTTTGTAGTGAGTTTTTTTATTGTTTTTCATATTCAAAGAAGAAGGTTGATATTTTGAATTTTCGATATTCTATGTATTTATACATCGTTAATTAATTTTTCAATCCACATGAAATAATTGTCTCTAAAAAAAACAATATTTTTTAACAATTGACATAAAAATAACCATTTTTAACATAAATATGACTAAAAAACTACACGTTTTGATAATTTTTTGCTAGAAATGACATGTCAAAATCACAATTTTTATAGGAAATTTTTAACTAAAAATGGTTAATAATAGTTTTTTTTTTTTTTTTTTGTTAATGAATTTCATGTCAAAAAATAATGATTAACTTAAAAATTTATGAGAAAATCACATAATACAAATATTGAACGCATAACAACCTTAATTGAGTGTATATTCTTCTCATAAAATGTCAAAGTAAAACATTACAAGTATAACTAATTAATAGTTACAAAAAATGCACTTGATTTCCAAGCATAAATTAAATTTAATCAACAATGTTACGTAATCCAAACTCTTCGTCCTCTAGAGTTTCATCATTGTCTTCTTCCACAATATTTTCTGCTTCATTTTGCTCATTTTCCTCTTCTAATGGATCTTTGATGTCTGCGAATCTCCCAATGTATGCCTTCCCAATCATTCTGTGTAATGGTGGTTGTGGTTCCTTTGCCCTTTTTTCCACACGTGATTCACTAAAGTCCCCCTTCTTCAATCCAATTTCTTGCATTGCATCTGGAAGAAATTGAAGAGCATTAATTCTTTGTTGAATGAAATTGCACTGTATTGGATCTTTTTCAATTGCAACACAATTTCTTCGTTTTTGAAGATAACATGCTAGTGTTGTACCTAATTATGAAGCACAAAAGAAATAATGAAGTAAGTTAGTACAACGACATATTAATTAATAAATAACATATTGAAATTCAATTCCATATAATAAAACTTACCTGAGCCAGAAAATAAATCCAAAACCCAATCTCCCTCATTTGAACGTATGTCTATAAGATAATTAATCAATAACTGTTGTCTTTGATAAATGTTAACTATCTCTCCTTTTGCTTCTTTGTCTTCATATGTTAGATTTCTCACAACAAAATCATAAGTCAGTATTTGGCTATGACTCTTTCTATTTACCCGATTAAAAATCATAGACATATAGCTATCATCTTTTGTCCAACTATCAATATGGATGAAGTCACAATCATTTATAAATAGTTGATCTTCACGGTTAAGAAGATTTGACTTTTGCCTGTAACATGAAATAGTAAAAGTTCAATTAACTTGTACATAAATGATTTTTTCAAAATTAATCAAATATACATTTTAAACGTCTTACCATGTAAACTGCATCTTTGAATTTGTTTTCCCCTTGAAGCTTGACAATAACATTGCCAATTGTGTGTCTGAATGAAATGTCACAAATCTCCATAATGGTGATGACGTGACTTCTAGAAATCTCGCAACCACTTTACTAAGAGCTTGATAAGTATAAGGGTCACTATCATAGTCAATGTTTGGAATATTGAAACCATGGGGAATATCTGTAATAACTAGGGAATAATCCCTTTTAGGTATGAGTTTAGCAATGTCTTCACAATCGCCTTAAATTACTTGATATTGAATAATGTCTAACCCATTCTAAATGAAATGAGTAAGAGTTGGATCAAGTTCAACATTCTTAATATGTTGCTTCTTTAGTCTTTCGATCTTTATTTTTTCAATAAAGGTTCTGAAACTATCTGGTGCTCCATTATCATACTTCTTCATCTTTTATAAATAAAAAAATATATGTGTAAGTTATAAATTAAAAATAGTACAAAAATGAATAAAAATGAATGTATAAATCAACCTACCTTTTTAAATGCAAGATAAAAAAAAATTAATGTCGATGTAGAACTTGAATCTGGATAGTTGCGTACACCATCATCCCAACTATCTTCATTCAACAATTTAACCATTTGTTCTTGAATTTTCATGTAAACTTTGTGACTGCATAGATAAAGTAAAAAAAGTTAATATAATGATATGTATAACAAATAATACCAAGAACAATATGTTATATTTAAAAGAAAATTATAATCTAGAAATAAATAAAAATAATTCAACGAACTTACTTTTGAAATTCCTCAGACATTTCCTTCAATGATAATTCTCCTAACCTCACACGAGATAACATTGCTTTGACAATTTTTTCATCCTTCACCCCTTGCAATGCTCTCCAAGATGTGATAGTCATATCTTCTGGAAGCTGCTTCATTTCAGGACCTGATTTACTGTTACTACATATCAATGGCTTAGACTTGTTGACCTTCTGGTTTTTAATGCCAATGTTTCCCCACATGTTAAAAATCTCATTAATCAACTCCCATATCTCTCCAGTTCTAAATGCCAACTGGAAAATGTTATCAACACCTCTGAATAAATCATTAAATTTTCCACCTATGCCACCTTTTGAATTGATTTTCTCTTCAATTGGATAGCCTATTTCCATACAAAATTCATTTCGGAAAATCTACAGTAACATTTATCCTATCCCCACCACATTTTTCTTCAAATTCACTATGAATAAATCTAACCCTTTGGATGAAAGTCATAAACATCTTATATTCATTATCTTAATTATGATCCCATGCCACTAACTTTGCTTCTGTATCTGATAAACCGGCATAAATGATACATTTCTTTGTTTCAAAACGTGGGTTATTGGGATATTCCTCCATCAATTGTCTTTGAGCTTCTACAGAATGGTTCCTCTCAAGCACATAATAATTGTATTCAAAACATTTTGACTTATCAAATTCTTCTTTGTTAGGAACTTGAACTGGATCAACAAGAAGCACATAACTAACCACATGAGCATATGGATTGTACCTCATCAATGTCTTCAAGTTGTGAACATGCAGATGATGTGGCTTTCTGACTTGATATTAGCATTGTCCTTCACTTTCCTTATAGATTTGTCTGACATTAAGCTGAAATGTACGACCACCATTAATTAAGTTTCTCTTTGTCAAATTCTGTCAAATGGAATTTTGTTTTGTTTTAATAATGCCATCCTCTAAATCAGCGCCTGGTGTAATGATTTCTCTACTTTCTTTTGAAGTTTCACTAGGTTATTGACTGTTGGTAATGACTACTTCAAAATCTTCAACTTTACGTTTCTTCTTCATAACATTCTCATCATTATATGTAACAGATTTATTCTTGGGCATTGTTACTTTTGGTCTTTTACGACTCTTCTCAGTTCCAATGTCATCTTTAGTAATGACAACATATTCTTCATTTTTAGTTTCAACTTCATCGTCTTCAAAAATAACTTGTCTACCCTTGCTATATTTATCCACTAGAGGCCTTTTTTTTTTTTTTTTTTTCTGATCCCTTGGATGTAGTTTTGTAGCATCATCAATTACTACATTTTGCTTGTTTGCCATATCTTCTTCTGACACTAAGTAGAAACTGCTGACAACTTTCATAATATCATGCTTTATGAAATGAATGCCTCCAAACCTAATTGAACAACTTTCAACAAAATTATGCCAAACAAAATATCATATGTCAATAAAAAAAAAGTTAAAAAAATATAGTGAGACAGTTACAAGAACACAAAACACAAATATAAATAACAATACTTACGATATTTTGTTTCATCTCATTTACGATTTGTTTACATAACTTTGTAGATACCTCTCTCGTGTTATACAATGAATATGATAACTGGTATTTAATCATTTCATGTGACTTGGGCAGTTTTGTAAGTATGTAAACAACTTCACTGTCCGGTACCGAACACATGTCTATGACTCTTCCCATCACGTCATAAATTCCATTATCATTCGGTATATCAATATATAGATATATATTCACATTTTGGCTTTCTCTTTCTTTCACATACCAGATTCTTGATGGAAGTTTCACTTCTTTTGATTTCTTCCAGTATGAAATCATCTTCTTATCATTTGAGGCACTTGAAAGATTTGTAGCCATCAGCTCAGGTGGAGTTTGTTCACCAATGTTTTTTGAAGATCCACCTTTAAGAGTCTTTGGTCCAGAAAGATTCACAGAAATCTTCTTTGATGCCATTTTCCTAAAAAAAAGAAACACATAAATCAGTAAATGACGAAAACATATTAACTTAAATTAACAATGAAAATGATAAATGATAATTAATTTTATAAATCATAACAATTTCAAAAAAAAAAATTAAAAATACATCGCCCTGCCGCTACATCCTGAAAATCGGCCAGCCAACTGAGCCAGCCATTGGGTCCGGCCCCCTAGCCCACCATAACAGTCCAACCACTGCCCTCCGACCAACCCCTTCTGCGCCACCCCGGCGACCCACCCGTAGGTGCGCGACCGAGGTGGTGCAGGGGGAGGCTGCGGCAGCCCCCCTGCGCTACCCCAGCGGCCCCTCACCTCGCAGGTGGACCGGACGCTGGGGTGGCGCGTGGGGAGGCTTCCGTAGCCTCCTCCTGCACCACCCCGATGGCCCGCCCGCTCGTGGGGTGGCAGGCCACTGGGGTGGTGCATGGGGAGGCTACCGCAGCCTCCCCCCGCACCACCCCGGCGGCCCACCTACCCACAAGGTGGCAGGGCGATTCTGAGAATCTCCCTGACACCTTGTGGGATGGCGGGCCAGCCATCCTCATCGTCGCAGCCTCCCCCTGCACCACCCCGACGACCCGCCTGCCCGCGGGGTGGCAGGGCGATTCTGAGAATCGCGCTGCCACCTTGCGGGCGGGCAGACTAGCCATACTCATTGCCCCTAACCTACAGGCCCGTTTGGCCGCCGTGAGCATTACCAGGCTCGTTTGGCCGTCGTGAGCTTTACCAGGCCCACCATGCTCACAGCGGACGTAGTGGGTAAATTTGGCCCGCAAAAAGTTTTAATTTAAAAAAAATTATACTTCATTAAACTTATTTAATATTAAAATTTGCAAGGAAAAAAAATTAACTAACCTTTCAATTGCGAGAATTCTCCGTTGAATATGTTGTTGATAGCAATGTAGCTGCTCCACAAATTCGCTCCAAGTCTTTCAACGAACCTCAGAAAATCTTGATGTGATGTGAGTAATAGTGATAATGGAATTTATTATATAGGTGAAATTACGGAGATGTTTTATCATATGGTTAATGTGGGATTAATTTGTTTTAAAAAAATTAACATGTTAATTTTTTTATGGCGATATAGGAAACTATGATAAAGCGAATATTATGGAATTGTTTTACAGCGGGGTGAATGTGGGATTAATTTGTTTTAGAATGTATTATAAAAATTAAAAAAAAAACATTCAATTGTTTAGTAAATATTATATACTTTAACTATTAAAATAATTTAGGTAAAAGTTGTAGTTTACAACTTTAACTCTAAAGATTTCATAAAAAAATTTAGTTTACATTTTTCAATAAATTGTAGAATAAAATAATGAAGAGAAATAAATCTAACAAAAATTTTGGAGGGAAATATTTTGGCGAAAATTTTTGGAGGGAAAATTTCATTCTATAAGCTATATAATATCTTTATGAGACTCTGCATTTGTATCATTCAACCTCTTCTATTTGAAAGGGATGGATTCTCCCGATAGTGAAGTTTCGCTTTGTACAGCATCAACATCTTCATCGCGTAACAACTCTATTCATATTGATGAATATAACGGGAATTATTCCACTATGAATAGAAAGTCAACTCTTCCACTTAGTCCTAATCCTAAGGACTATGAGAGTGGCACTGATGAAAGAGGGGATGGAGAATTTCAAATAAATAAAGAGTCACATATTCCACCTAGTCCTAATTCTAAGGACTATGAAAACATCGGTGATGAAGAGCATGATCACGAATTTCAAAAGAATGGAGTGTCACGATGTCCACTTAGTCCTAATCCTATGGACTATGAGAGTAGCAGTGATGAAGATCATGATGATGAATTTCAAAAGAATGGATTGTTACAGTGTCCACTTAGTCCTAATTCTAAGTACTATGAGAGCAGCAGTGATGAAGAGCATGATGATGAAGTTCAAAAGAATGGAGTGTCATGGTGTCCACTTAGTCCTAATTCTAAGGACTATGAGAGTAGCAGTGTTGAAGAGCATGATGATGAATTTCAAAAGAATGGAGTGTTACAGTGTCCACTTAGTCCTAATTCTAAGGACTATGAGAGCAGCAGTGATGAAGAGCGTGATGACAAATTTCAAAAGAATGGAGTGTCACGGTGTCCACTTAGTCCTAATTCTAAGGACTATGAGAGTAGCAGTGATGAAGAGCATGATGATGAAGTTCAAAAGAATGGAGTGTCACAGTGTCCACTTAGTCCTAATTCTAAGGACTATGAGAGCAATAGTGATGAAGAGTGTGATGATGAATTTCAAAAGAATGGAGTGTCACGGTGTCCTCTTAGTCCTAATTCTAAGGACTATGAGAGTAGCAGTGATGAAGAGCGTGATGAAAAATTTCAAAAGAATGGAGTGTCACGGTGTCCTCTTAGTCCTAATCCAATGGACTATGAGACCAATCATGCTAAAGAGCATGATTACAAATTTCAAAAGAATGGAGTGTCACGGTGTCCACTTAGTCCTAATTCTAAAGACTATGAGAGCAACAGTGATGAAGAATTTCAAAAGAATGGAGTGTCACAGTGTCCTCTTAGTCCTAATTCTAAGGACTATAAGAGCAGCAGTGATGAAGAACATGACGATGAATTTCAAAAGAATGGAGTGTCACAGTGTTCTCTTAGTCCTAATTCTAAGGACTATGAGAGCAGTAGTGATGAAGGATAGGATGATGCACTTAGTCCTAATTCTAATGACTATAAAAGTAGCAGTGACAAAGAACAGGATGTAACATTTCTGGTAAATAAACAATCACATTTTTGACGTAGTCCTAATTCTATGGACTATGAAAGCAGCACTGACAATGCACATAAGGAAGAATATCCAATAAACATCAAGTCAAATTTTCCATTCAATCCGAATTCTAAGGACTATGATAGTAGCACTAAAGAAGGGGAAGATGAAGAATATCCTCCAAGTCAGTATTTGAAAAGCACAGCTGATCATAGTGTGGATAATATTCCTCTTAATGATGATGGAAATCCTTATACAAATGATGATCCAACGATGGATATGTTGCCAAGAAATATTGTATCGAGGAGTAGGAGCAGACCTTTTCGTATCAATGCAAGATTTTCTAGTTATACAAGGGGTAGAGCAGAATATCTAGCGAGAAGAAGTTCTATCAGCGCTCTCATTTCAAGTGAATGTTGTCAAAAAAATTGCTTGAAACATATGGATTTCAAATTTGCATTAGAGAGTAGGAAGAGATATTTTTCAATGAATAAAAGCATGAAAAATTCATATTTAGTTGGGTGCATGCATTCTACATTGTCAGGTTATGATTATCATATTGGGTCTTTATTTATCTGTAGAAAGGCTTTCAAAATGTTTCATTCGACTGAGAATTTTCGTCTCTCGAGAATTCAAGAAAATTTGGAAAAGGATCGCACATTTTATTCAGAAGTACGTCATAAAATAAAGTTTGGGCCATTATCAAATATTGCAATGTCATGGATGAAAGATTTATTTTCAAAGCATGGAGAGTGTATGCCAAATAGAGAGACAATACATATTCCAGATAATTTTTCAAGACGAGAAATCTACAACTTATACAAAGAATATGCAGAAGGTGCTGAGGGACATGGTCGGTTTATTACATATCAATATTTTGTGAAGGTATGGAAGAAATAATTCAACAATGTCCGTATTCCTAAGAAGACAAGGATGGGGATTTGCAGTACATGTGTTTCTATTAAATAAAAAAGGGACAAATGTGAAGGGTCAGAAAGAGGTAAGCATTCATAACTTTAACTTTTAAAATTGTATAGTCATCAACTATGAAAACATATTTCTTAATGGCTTTCTTTTATGTTGTGTAGATTCAATTGTCAAAGAACTTTAGGAGCATTGCGAACAACAAACAAGTGAAAGGAAAAAGTTGTACAAGCATCGAAAGAAGTGTTATGATAATACAAATAAATATTTGGGTTTGATAATTGATGGTATGGACCAAAAGAAAACACTTTTACCACATTTTTTTCGCACACCCAAAAATTTATAGGAGGAAAATTTTATTCAGTATCACTTGGTTGGTTGTATGGTCTTCAATGGGAAAATGTTGCCAAGGGTGTACTTCATAGCTCCAAATATTCATAATGATGCAAATCTGACCATAACCATAATTCATGATGTGCTTTCTCATTGGTCTAGTAATTTTCCTGAAGTTTTGTATCTACAATTGGACAACACTTGCCATGAAAACAAAAATCAGGTTGTTTTTGGATATCTAAACATGCTTGTTGAATTGAGAATTTTTCAGAAGGTAAAGGTTGCTTTCCTTCTTATTGGGCACACTCATGACCATATTGATCATATGTTTAGTCAGTTTTTAGTCACATTGAGGAGGAAGGAAGTTGGGAGCTTGCCATCATTAATTGAATGTATTAAGAAATCATACATGCCAGAGCCTACTTTTGATGTGTTGGAAGAAACTGTTGACATGTGAAGGTTTATTCTGGGATCACATGGTGAGGGGAAATTCATTGAACAGCTTTATGACATTAGCTTCCAACATCAATTTCGTATCAACAAAATTGATGGGAAAACACTAATATGGGGCAAGAAGTATTCAACTACTGCAGAATGGGCACCATCATTAGGTTTGGAATTTTCAAATTTCATTCCAGATCATCCAATATTTGCATCAAAAATATTGTTATTACAATCAGTTGGTGAAGTTCATAATGCATGCAGACAGAATAGAGATATAAATTATTCTGATTTCCTAGAAGAAATTAAAAAATGTATTAGATAGACATATGAGTACTTTGACATTGCTGATTCAGTTTCATGGGAATCATTTTTGAATAATCAAAGTGATATCATTTCAACAACAACAAATGAAGATATACCTTTGAAAAATCCTTTTATTTGGCAACAAAATGTGTCGAATGAACATGAGGAAATAAACATTGTTGAACAACAACAATCTCAAGGTATTATTAATTATTCACACGCAGACGAAAGAGAGATGTGTATTGGTTCCAGAAGATCTTATGCACAACGTGAAGCCATGGAAGACCTTTACAGGGGTTCAGTATAGGATATTAAGGAGGGTTGCATGATTGTAGTGCTAGCAGATGGAGATCCCAACGGCTATCCATTATGGGTTGCTAAAGTTATAAAGGTCTTTACAGAAAATGAGGATGTTACAGGTGTTGAAGTACATTGGTATGCCACAAATACACACCCGTTCAATGGCGTGTATAAGCCAAAGATGGTAGTTGACAAAAAAATGGTGGAAAGAGAAAAAGAAAGGGTACAAATATAAATCACCACCGTAAAACCATATTAAAATTGGAGGATGTTGACATACTTGTTTATGACTTCAATTTAACAAAGAGAGGAACTCTTCGCTTCAAGACAATAGAGATTCTGAAAAGGTTGTTACCAGAAGGAACAGTGTTGAGATGGGAGTCTGCTAAAGCCAGTGTAGATCTAGAAGAATTTTGAAACCTAAAATGGTAGGCATAAGAATATGGAACATCTTCATCAGCATCCAGTCACTCATTTGAAGATGTGAATTCTAATGGTGTGCAAGAAAATATGAGTGATTTTTGAATAATTGTTTAAGACAATTTATATAACTTATGTTTGCATCATATCTTGAAATAAAATATTTGATTTCCATATGGTGTTAAATGAAAACTTATGAGTCATTTTTATTTTGTTGGATTATATGTCTTAATTATGATAATTTTTATTGTTTAGAATATCTATAATGCAACATTAAATTAGAGATATAATGTATGTTTCATTCAATATACAAATAATGACATTTGAATTCATTTAGTCATGTAATTTGTTCATAATGTCATGGTTTTTTAATTTTATGGTTGAAAAAATTCCAATTTCTTTTGTATCTAGCATGTTATGGTTGAAAACATGTTGAATTTATACTTAGGAAAGAAAAATGTTATTCTACCAAAAACATTAGTGTGTTTTTTTCCTCATAAACAACTTTTTTTGGCACATAAAAATTCGGTTTTACTAGCATTTTTTAAAAATGTTGAAAATTGACCCTAAAAAAAATCATCGTTCCAATATCATCACTTTTTCATTTTCAAGGTGTTTTTTGCACGAAAATTTCATTTTCACTGCCATTTTTAAAACATGTTCAAAATTGACCCTAAAAAAAAACCATCGTTCCAGTATACACACTTTTCGTTTTTAGCACTATTTTTGATGTTTTTTGGGGTTTTTTTTGCCAGAGTTCCCGTTTTGAGTTTATAGTTTCCGTTTCAAAGTTTACATTGTTAAGACCAAAGAAATCAAGAAGAAAGGACCACAACAAACTACAACACCGCCTCCAAAGAAGAATGAAAAATATTCCAAGTATGTTCGTTTATTTAATGGTTATTTCTTTTTATGTGCTAACTATGGACATATGGCTAGGGATTGTGTGGTTTTTGACATGTACAATCATTATCTACAAAACCGTAGAAGCAAGTTTACAGGATCACGAGACAGATTCCACGATGATTTTGTCAGAAGAGAATGCGTGTTAGATGAGCCAAATATTGAATGTTTGAAATTCCATAACTATGGCCATAGCGCTCATGGTTGCAAATATAAGATGGAATCACCTATGGACAATAGTGAATGCTTCAAGTGTCATAACTATCGGCACATGGCTTGAGATTGCAGGAATAAGAAGGTCTAGAAAAGGAAACAGGTATAGGAAGACAAAGCAGATAACAAGGTTTCAATAGTTATGCTTTCAGGATTTGTAAATGCAAAAGGTCACGAGGAATTAGCAGTTGCTTCAGATAATGACTCAAGTCAAGATGGCCCACTATTTTGAACAATCTGGCTTGTTGACTTCTTAATGTTTGTATAGGAGGGGTCTATGTAATAGTATATGGCACTAGTCTATGATTGACAGGAAGGTAGTTTGAACAAGATGGCAGTTTCATTACATGTTCAGGGGGGCAAAACAGTTGAAGGATTACAGGTTACCAGGAACAAGGAAATATTAGTCTGCAAAGGATATGCACAGGTTGAAGGAATCAATTTTGAAGAAATATTTTCTCCTGTTGCCAGAATGGAAGCTATCAGGATGTTTCTCGCTTATGCTTACTTGAGAAAAATCAAGGTCTACCAAATGAATGTTAAGTTAGTTTTTGCAAATGGTGAATTAGAGGAAGAAGTTTATATTGAACAACCCGAAGGTTTTTTGCACTCTGACAAAGAGGACTACGTCTGCAGATTAAAGAAGGCTCTATATGGTCTCAAGCAAGCTCCTAAGGCTTGGTATGCTCATCTTGAAGGATATCTACATCAACAGGGATTCAAAAAAGGAAGTGCTGACAACAATCTCTATGTGAAAGTGGATCAAGATAACCTAACGATTATCAAGGTATATGTGGATGATATAATCTTTGGAAGCAATGAAGATAGATTAACTAAAGACTTTTCCACAAAAATGCAAAGTGAGTTTGAAATTTCTATGCTTGGCGAGCTGACATACTTTTTGGGGCTTCAAATTTTTCAACAGGATAAAGGAATAATCATATATCAAACCAAGTACATCAAGGAAATGCTCAAAAACTTCCAAATGGAAGATTGCAAGCCAATCCTTATCCCCATGATAACAGGTTGCAAGTTAAGCTTAGAAGACTGGTCAAAGAATGTGGACCAAAGGTTGTATAGATACATGATTGGTAGTCTCCTATATGTGACAACCTCCTGTCCTGATGTGATGAGGCAATGCGAAAGGAGCAAGATTCCAAGCAAAACCAAAAGAATCTCATATTATTGTTGTCAAAAGAATTCTTTGGTATCTTAAGGGCACAACGGAATATGATCTATGGTATCCAAAGGAAATGATCTAGCTATCTAAGCTTATACAAATGAAAATTGGTCAGGAAGCGTTGATGATCGTAAGAGTACCAGTGAAATAACATTCTATCTAGGTGGTTGTCTTGTTTCATGGTTAAGTAAAAAGCAGTATTCAATCTCGTTATCCACAGCAGAAGCAGAATATATTGTGGCAGCAACTTGTTGTACACAAGTTCTTTGGATGAAGAAAACTTTGCAAGATATTCAAGTCAAGTTTGATAAGCCTATTCCCATCTTTTGCAATAAAACTAACGCCATCAGTATCTACAAGAATCTTGTGATGCATTCCAAAACGAAGCAATTTCCGATTAAATATCATTTCGTTAGAGAGCAGGTCGCTGAAAGGAATATCAAGCTTGAATATGTTGGCACAAAGGAACAAACTGCTGACATCTTTACCAAACTATTACCTCATGAAGCATTTGAGTATCTTTGCCAAAAGCTTGGGATTCTCCCAAGTTTTCATTAGACTCTTTCTCTTATTTACTCGAGTAGAAAGGGGAGTGGAGGTGTGTACATGTTCGCAGCATGGCTTTTTGTTAGGGGGAGTTACCCTTTGCCTTTGATGACAAAGGGGGAGAGAAGGTAGTAGGAAGAGGTGTCATGATCGCAAGGGGAGTACCTGTGTTGCCATCAATGCCAAACGGGGAGATTGTTGATCAGTGGTTGTCATTGATGTCAACCCAAGCAGCACCAGGGGCTACCCCAATCTTGCAAGGGAATTTTGACTTGAAAAATCATATTATTTTACATCAAAGATCTTCTCGATGGATTCTACTCGCCGAGGTGTTTCTGTTGATATATGCTACGCCTCCCAGTTCTTCACGATTTAAGAGTTATTTGCATTTGAAGTTAGTAACCATTAGTGGGCTAAAACCCTATGGGGTTGTGGCATGGCACTCATAATTGGTTGTGGTCATTGAATAGTCAATAATTAATAATATTTCTTTGCTCCTAAAATCCCTCCAACATTCACTTGTTGAGGACCCTCTCAACTCAAGACATTCATCTAAATAATGACCCTCATATCCTCCACTTGTAGGGATTTTGTGGCTTCAAATAGGTCATCATGGAATTTTCGATATAATGTTTTTTCTGCGAAGTTTAAGAATCTTAAATTAAAACCCATTTGATCCGAAATCTTGATGAACCTCGCGATCGAATTTCAGATCTTGGTTCGCTATAGTTTTAGAGATATGATGTGAGGAAGTGAGGGTTCTTGCAGGCTCACGAATTCCATGTCAAGCAGGTGATGTTGGGAAAATCGTCATAACATTCTCTTTGAGAATTAGATTAATAGTTCATAAATAGTCATAGAAAGAGGATGGACTTTAGTTTTTTGAATCGAATTTTCAGGGCCGAAGGTCGCAACAGTGACACGTGGCACTTCGTACACGTTCGCTCTACTGAATCAGTCTATAATAAGGTCATCATGGGATATTGGGCATAAATTTTTCTTAAAGAATCCAATCTTGATCAAACCTATGGGGTTGGAAAGAGGAAGCATAGGGCTACCATAGGACGAAATTTTAGACCTTGGAGATCTGTAATTACATAGATACGATATATTCAATATAGAGCTCCTAGAAGGCAAGAAAAAACATGTACTCAAGGATCACTGCAGTAAGGACCACACATCAACAATCAAGGGTAAGTCTCCTACAAAAAGGCATGTATGATTAGTGTTTACATTTGAATTTTGAGTATCATCTCTGACATATGTTTTTTCAGGACAATGTAAGTATATACAGTGTCTCGGTTATATCTCTATGTCTCTATATGTCACAATCAGTTTTTTGGATCGCCTATTCTTGATACTACACATTTTATGCTACATATTCTTGATGCTACACAAAGTTTTCTAAATTTATATGATGTTGTAAGTTCATGTTACATGTCTTGTCATAATTGATGGAATGGTCTCTGTTGTTGTTCTTAGAACTTGGTCCATCACAAGTCTAGGGTCTGTCATCAGTTTTTATTGTATATATCTTTAGGTCAGTTTTGGATATAGTCTTGCATAGAGTCCAGGCCTATATCAAGAGTGGGGGTCTTTTTCTACTGCTGCAACAAGTCAACAACAAAAGTGACAAACACACTTTAGGTATGAATTGTAATTTTAATTTGTATTTATTCATTATTATGCACTTACATGTGTTTTGTAGGCAGAGGTAAGTTGAAGGGTATATTGTTTTGTTTTGGGATTGGTTTCGCCGGGCAAATTTTGCATGCAGGTTGAAGAAGATTCAAGTACAACTTCAAACAAGAATTCAAGATTTGAAGTATAAAATCAAATGAGTCATTGCAGCGGGACATCTTTTGAAGACATGACAACCATCTGCATATTGTGAAGAAGTATCAAGGCCAGGAGTCAACAGGACATGCTTTGAAGACATGACAACCATCTGCATATTGTGAAGAAGTGTCAAGGCCAAGATTCATAATTGTAAAGTTGTAAAAAATTCATTTGTAAAAGTGTCATCATTGGAAGAGTCATTATTGCAAAAGAGTCAATCTTCCTAGAGTCGAAAAGGCATTATTGTGAGGTATAGGAGTCTTTGTTGGAATGATGTCATGGTTGGGTTGCAGGTCATAGTGTGATTGGGTGTTCGGTCAAAATCATTGTAAATCATATCGTATCGTGGATTGTTGTCTTTGGTATGGGAATCCACACTCTTGACTCATTTTAGTCATTATAGGGTGGCACGGAGGTGCTAGGCTGGTGCATGAAGTCGCCTATAGGTTGGAGCCTATGAACACTTCAGGGTGGTAGGTTGGTCTAGGATGTTGAGGCATCCATTCAATTAACTACTGAAGAAACCAAGGCATTGGGGCATCCTTCTAGTGGGAGCTGGAGAAGAATGATTTTATAGAATTCTAGGAAGTTGTTGCTTTCATTTCAGTTGGGGTTGAAGATTAAAGAATTTATTAGAAAAGCGTTCGGTGGTTTTTGACCTAGAGGGGGTTTTCCACCTAAAATTCTTGTGTCTATTGTGTTATTTTATTTATTGTTATTACTGCATAAACATTAATAATAATTGAAGATTAACTAATGCTCTGAAAAGATTTAAAAGTGCTAATTTATAAGGAATACTGATTCACCCCCCCCCCCCCCCCCCCCCCCCCCCTTAGTGTTTCCAACACAAAGAACATATAGATAAATTTTAATGGCAGGAAACTAGTAGGAGTTACAATGCGAAAACCTAAGTTTGGGACATGTTCTTTGATACCATGTCAGGCTAGGAGAGTAACTCTATGAATAAATTTGTGTTTTTGCATTAAGAGAAACCATGGATATATACAGGGAGAGAGAGAATATTGGGAATCATGTTCCACTGTCTCTTCATATTCTGGTTTCCTATATTTTTCTATTTACAATATTTACTTGGATCTTCCTAATCCCAAAGATTAGGCGTTAACAATATCCTTGTACCAAGATATACTTCAATGATTTAAAGTTCAACACTGTAACCACTTTTGCAAAATCATTGAAATAACAACCTCTCAATTCAAGTCTCTCCAGTTTTAAGCATCCTTTTGTAAATTTAAGGATACCCTTGTCATATTCTCCAACAAAACCTGAGAGCATGCACCTTCTATTTGCATTATTTTTCGCAAAATAACCAAGACCCAAATTTATTCGTCTCCTAGGCCTTAAGTACAAGCCAAATATGTTCAACTTAGTACACCCATGAAACAAAGCCATAACTCCATTATCAAGTGCAAAATGAGTGATTTTTCTTCTTTATCCAAAAAACTAAATGGAGGTACCTAATATTTTTTAAACATTCTCCAATGGTCTCCAATTCCAAGTTTCTTATATCTATAACATAAATAGAAATAAAATCCATGTTGAGGCAACATTGAGCTATGGTATAAATACCTCTATGAAAGACTATATTTTTCTTACCACCTTCACCTTCTTCTTCCCCAGGATTTACCCTTACTCTTCTTAATCTTTGCAATGGTTTGCAACAACTTCTAATTCTTTATCTCCAATTCCACTTCTTATCTCTAGAACTACAAGACTAATGCACAAAATATCAAAGTGACTTGCAATGATATTTTGTGCTCAAATATGTAAACTACAAATCCCTCTTCTTCAAGTTATTGTCTTGTGGAAGTATAAAAGGTAGTCCAATATTCCTACCATCATTAATTTCTACCATCCATATCAACTTTGAAGGAAACTTTGGAATGGCCTAGACATAAAACATAATTAAAACATGAAAATTACTTATAATTCCATTAATCATCAACATAAAAGGATTTCTAGTTGGTATATAATATACGAAATCCACGAGAGATGAGAAACTTACCTATAAAATGAAGAATTATCTTACTTGATATTGATGGTGCCCGTACACTATTCGGATCTAGCTAACCACAACCAACATTTTGGCAACGAATTTCTGCCCGACCAACATTTTGGGGACGACTCTTCACCCAACCCAACTCTACAATTAACCACCCCTGAGCCCTCAATCAACTACCTAGTAAGTGAATGCTTCTCTCACAAAATTCACCTCTAGAAGGAATAATGCCTCACATCCTCTTTTTTATCCATTAAATAGAACAATTTGTTCCAAAAATGGAAAGATAATCTTCATGCACACAATTCATGTGTCATCATGCCAATTTATATTTTTTTGTCTTAAGTTTTCCTTAACTCAACCTTTTCCTTAATTTGACTCTTGCTTATTTTATTCCTTTTTACTTTTTATTAACTTTACTTATTCTTACTATTTTTATAGTTTATTTTTATTTATTTATTTGAAACTTCACTTTATTATTCATTATTTTATTTATTTACTATTATTATCTTCTCTTTATTATTTATTATTTTATTTATTTACTATTATTATCTTCTCACTTTTAGTGTTTATTATTTATTTTATTTTATTATTATTATTATCATCATCATTATTATTTATTGATTTCTTAATATGGAGCATTACATACTCACCCTCTTCAAGGAACTTCGTCTTGGATTTAAGTTTAATCATTCAACTTATAAGTTATTTATTAATTTCTTCTCTCATATCCAACACCCTGTGCTGAACTAGTATAAGGCCACCCAAGTGACCAAAGAAAGCATTGAAAGTTACATCTTAGCACTGGAGAAAGCATAAGTACTCTCAATCCCTCTTTCCGAAATTTTGGAACCAAGCTTAAAGCCCCATCAATCTATATGTGAACCCCAAGGCTCAAACCTCATCTACTGCTACATCCAGTTTGGTACTCACGTACCCTGGGAATCTCAAAATGCTGATCCAATCTCCCTCCACAACTCCTACCAGGTGCAACCCTAGGCATCAAATTCCCACACCCACTTCTGGACTTTAACATCACAACTCCAATATCAAGCACTCTACCCCCTTAAGATGGTCCCATAACCCATCGAGAGTTATACAAGGAAAAATAAATGCTAACATAAGTAGTTGATTGAGTTTGTTCCTAACCCATAAGATGTTACATATTCTCTCTTGTATGTATGGGCTCCCATGAGATCATCAAATAAACTGACACTCTCGACCCATTGGTGGATTACCTATCAATCACCACCTTTCGACATGCAACCATTGCATTAGTTATAACATCATAATATCATAGAAAATAATCCACATGCCATCATGAGAATACAAATCATCATTAAAACTGCATGTAATTATCAAATGCCATAAAATTATGAAATCCTGTCATAATATTATAACATTAACATTATCTTTATCAGACATATAGCATTACATCAATATCATAAATAAAACCATATATTATTATAACAACATAGCTTAGCATCATAAATATGATAATCATCTTAACACATATCGCATGAAGAGAAACATAACCATTCTTATCATGATTCATCAATCACATTCATTGACATGCATAAACAACGAATACCATCTATTTCATTGTTATGCAACAAAATAATCAAATATCTGTCTAGGAACTACTTGACATATTTAGTTAGCTTGGTTTGGATCCTCAATACTATGAGTGTCACATTTTCATCAAGATACCAATTACTTTTCGATAATCACCCCACTTCTTTCAACTAGGAAGTTGACAAATTAGAAAGTAGGTATAATCATTTACTTACATATTTAAATTTGAAATGAGCCTCATCGTATTCAACCATTATCTCTAGTCATGTATCTTCCTTTCCCAAAGAAATTTAGTGAAATTCATTATTAATATATTATCAACATTAAATCATGAATATCAAAATAAAAATTCCATGATCATTATACATATTTTTCTTATCCATTCTAGTACCATTCTACTCAATGACACACAAACACTAGGTCATCATTGTTTAAGTATTTTTCCATGCTTAATTCGTTCGGACAAAGATATAATTAATCCCTATGGTTTATTTATCACCTAGTAATTATCATTGTTAACTTTTCAGAAATATTGGCTTATCTCATCATGTTCCCAACTCAATACCACTTGATCTCTTTTATCGAAGATGCAACATCCTTCAAGTTAGACTAGGTATTCTTCCTCTTCCCTTATGTCTCATTAGAAATCCTTAGTTAATAATTTGAGGCATGAAACCACTAAGACCATTATGATCTACCAAAGCGTTTCATATGGCTAGTGTGCTTTGGAAATAACTTCTTTCAACACCAATATCATAAACTTGATATGTTACTCCATATCAAGTCTCAAAATATCATTAATCCTCTCATGAAACAATGAGTGCATACCAATCAAGTATAACCTTTATTATTTAAGTCTTACTTTTCTTGTCAATTTGTGCATAATCCTGATTAAGGTTTCATTATAAATTCCCAATAACATCCATTATTACATTTCAATCTAGGTGTTTTCTTATTAGTTTAAATAGTCTATTATCTTTTCCAAGGGTAGATAGTTGTTATCCTTAATAATTTAAAGCAATTTGTCCAGTTTATTCTAGCGAGTTGTGGGTGTTTTTAGTGCAAAATTTCATATCTTGACACCTTAGAATTATATGGATAATTAATATGATCCTCACCAATCATCCTAATCGTCATTTGTGTTGTCCATTCCACTTAGCCTATATCCTTAAGAGAGTTTGAAATTTGAGAAAGAAACACCTTTAATGCATGTACTAAAATATTCTCTAGGATTTACTAAATTGTATAATTGCCATAGCATTTTCATGCTATCCATTAGGCATACATAAGGGACTTCTATGAACTTTAATTAACCATCGTCAATCCTAACAAATCCATAGTGTTGTTACTCGATTTTGCCACCTTGTCTAACATCATGAATCCTTCTTGGGCTAACATATTGTCATTATGCTAAGGTATTTTATCTTTCCCCTTATCACAACTTCCCTCATTTTGTTTAATCTAATATCACCATTGTAACATCCCCGACCCCCAACCAGGAAACAATAGCACACCGACACAGCTGGGTACCACAAATTTCCTTACTAGAAGCCTCAAACTTTGGTACAATCCCAAACCCTAGTCATTTCTAGAACCCCTGTGCCCGCACCAACCCACGACTAATACTCCATGACCACCAAGTGCACTATATATTTGTCAATTTGGTTTTATAAGTTATACCGTGGAAAATGCACCTATTCCTGACATTAATTCATTAAAATATAACATACATATAAACATGTATACCATTATGCAATACCCATCTCTAAGCACCATGTGAAATTTAAAAATAAACTCATGTAGTTAACTAATAACATAAACATCAAAGAATGCACAACACAAAAAAATATTAAGCTTATTAACACAAAACCCTAACTAGGGTTTTGTTGTAGGGAAAACCCAACACCCCCCATTTTTCACTTAATTTTCATAATGGGGACCCTTTGATCGAATGGTTGGACATATTAATATTTTATTTTGAATATTTGGATTGCTTCAATGAGTTCGATTTGTTCTTGTCTTCCTATCATAACTCATTTGATCTCATTTAGACATGTGGTTTGTAAATGACGCCTAATTGTCGAATGGTTATTTTTCACTGCCTTGGCCTAATGATATGTAAATAATGCATTTCACCTGTTTGTTTTATAGGTTTTATTTATTTATTTTTACTTTTATTTGTAAATAGTTTTTATTTTTATTTTTATCCCTTACATAGTCCCCAAGACCAAGAATCATACCTAGGTTTTAAGCCTAAATCATAAAACAAGTGGCATATATATTAATACCATAAATAAGAGATACAAGAGCTTTGATATCAGAGGAATTCATTTGAAATCCTCGATATTCAAAGTCCAATCCATAAAGTGGCCATGTAAATTCCAGAACTATATGATAAAGTGGTTGTCGAAGGAGCCACATTCCACATCGTTGTTTCCGCTCCCGCATATCAGAGATTTCCTTTCGAGACACATTTAAAAAACTCCAATAAACACCATTCCCCGATACTCCGATATGATTCCACTCTGATATGCCGATACACCTTATTTCTCTGACTTCCAATAATCATATTCCTCTGATCTCTGATATTCTGACAGTCATGATCATCGATATCCCGATGTGCATCCTTCCCAACCTTTGATATCTACCAAGCTCTGATATGTCGGACCCGATATGGTTATATAATTGTTTAATTGTAACATCAGGTCCACTCATTATATCGTGAATTTTGTTATTGGCTCACACCCAAACCTCCGATTTTTGCTATTCCACCAGATCTGATTAGCATATAAACAATGGTTTAATGTTGATATCGCGTTCGCTCCTCAACGAGATTTATTTACATCATAAGTTTTATATTATTTCCATTGTTAAAAGTCCTAATATCCATTTCTCCGATACCTATTAATGTTTGCCACTTGTCACCTCACATAAGCCACTATAATATAAATTTAAAAATCCATTTGAATTTATATTGGTTTTGGGCATAATTCAGTTTATTTACAAAGTTTGTTTTACACCATTTTTAATATAATTTTGTTTTCTTTTGACAGAGAGATTCTGATAAAGGCTGATAGTGAAACAAGATTTGGTCAATAATACGATTTCCAATGAAATTCCTCCAGGCGGTAAATGGATCTATTAATAGGAAAATGTTGCTAAATCAATAAAACCAATGAGATAATTTTAGCACTACGCAAATCAATTAGAGCAATTCGTTCTATTGTGCTCATATGCATTTTTCCTGAATTCCAACTCAAGCTATCTTTGCTATAATTAACTCTGTTTTTGAGATATTTGGGGAAATTTTTATTATTTCTAAATCATGTATAAATACTCATCTCTGGGCTAAGTTTTAAAAAAAGGAAAAGGGATTTGAATCCAGGAGAAGAGGCAGAATAATACTTGAGCTTATAGCCTGTTTGTAGAGAGAGTTTTGTCTCATTGGAACTACTGTAGTGGGATCAAAGTCTTCTTTGCATACAGGAAATTGAGTTTGTTGGAAGCAGGGAATTTGCATTACTATAGTTCTCTGAGGTTCATGTAACTTGATTCATATTATAATACAATTTATTTCTGTAATTGTTTGCATAACACTACTATTTTCATCTATTACTGTAAATAAATGCTTTAGATTTCAAATAAATTTATGTTGTATGAGTATATTGGTTTGGCTTTAGCATTATTGTTAAATTTTATATGATATGGCCATTTAAAATCTGATCATGCTACCTTGTAGGATTAATTAGAAACACATCTTGAAAAACTAGAAATTTTATAACAACAAACTTTTATTTCTTTAGGCTGCCTAGCTATCTAACAGTTTAAAGTTATAAATTTCCTTCTTTTCTACATGTCATTTTATTAGAACTATTTCAGTATTATGGCATGAATATTTTATTTCTTATGCACATGTTTATTAGGAGTTGGAGTTATTTACAATTAAGTGTCTGGTAACTATTTATTAGGCATTTAGTTGTTTATATCTACTTTATCAAGGATTAGATATTCTGAACTATTTCCTTGGTCTATTTCCTTTATCTCATTTCAATTCCAACATGCTTCTTTTCCCTTCCTTTTAACTTGCTCTCGATTGAGATAAAGACTACTCTTTCTTTCAATCGATATGGGTCTAAGATAAGTGCATATTAGATTATATTTTGCTTTTTAATTCCCGCATACTAGAAGTCCCCTCATAAAGGGGCAGTATTTAGAGTGGCTTGGCTGAGCCCCATATCAACTTAAGGATCAATTTCTTGCTTGATCAGCAAGAGGGATGATTTGATGTATCTTCTCTATTGGTAAGTGAAAGTCATACTTTAAGCTAGTGGAGATAGAGAGAAGGTAACTGGACCTAGTTTAACCAGTCAGAACCACCATTTCAACAGAAAAGGAGCTTCTCTAAGTTCCCAAATGGGTGGTCTCCCTTATAATGTTGTAGGAAGATATTTTTGAGTCTTCAACATTTTTGGCACTAGAGAGAGGGCCCAAAGACTTGTTGTCTTTTGGATTTTTTATATTTTAAAGTTTTATTTTAATTATAAATGGCTCCTCTTAAACTTCCAATTTGGAGTTATATCTCTAGATGTACATCTGCCAATACTCCACCAGAAATAGTAAGACACTTGTCAAAGGTAAATTTTAATGGTAAGAAGAATTTTTCTGCATTTAATCATGCTTTATAGTTCATTCAAAAATTTTCAAATTCTACTTTTCATGATATTGATGAAGGTATTTTATGCAGGATTTTTACTCTTACATTCTCAGGAAAATCCTGAAATTGGTGTCAATCTCTTCCAATTGCCTCTATCCATAGCTGGGATCAATTTATCACAATATTCCTTTATAAATTTGATGGATATGATTATAAACAGGTATGTGACGAATTCGAACATTTACGAAGATTTGAAAATGAATCTCTCTTAGATTTTACTGTTGTTGGGCGGGAACCCACTTGGTCCAATTTTAGTTAAAGAATCCGCATCTGAAGGAGTGGAGTGCATGAATTTTTCGGCGTTCTATTCATCGCGAAATGTCTAGGGGATTTGGGGTGGGTCAAAGCCCCTCATTTTGTAATGGGTATCAAGGTTTTAGCTCATTGTTTTGTCGAACCCATAGTATGTGGACCATGGTTTTGTAGCATTGAAATATATATAAGGAGATGTAATTCTTTGTCAAAAGAGAGAGATATAGATGAATTGATCATACTTTCTGTCTGTAGTCTATATTTTGGGCCTTGAAAGGAAGGCTCCGCAACTAAGTGCACAGAGGCCTTGGAAGAGTCTACAACTGAGTGCGCAGACCACTTGTAGCTAGGTTCTTAGGTCGAAGAAGTTGTATGTACTGAAATATCCATCTTAATAAAAAGAAGAATTTTTGGCAAAGTCTTGTGTATATGTATTCTTAATTTGTGTTCGTATCTACTGATACACGTGCTTCTTACTTATTTGTGCGAAAGAATACATGTTATCTTGTTCTGTTATATGTTTATATAATAAGTGAAAATATATGAAGTAAAGCATCTACACGAAGTCATGTATGCGAAGTTGTAGATCAATATAAAATATAACGAAACACATGGGTGGCACAACACATATCCCTCTAGCCACAAAAACCTGGTTCTGCAACCTCCCATAACCGCTTTGGGTGATATTGCAATCTGCTTGCGGGTCGTTGCCGAAAGGGCCAATGGTTAAAGGTTTTGTTGGTGCGCAATACACTTTGAACCTGGGTCCAAGCCCCTTAAGCCAAAAAATGGTTCCATTCTCGGTATCGAGATTTGTTTCGGGGATATGTTTTGGCATCGGTTGAAGAAGGAAATCCACGAATGGGTTGAACAAAAAGAGCGAGAATTTGAAGTTCAAGAAAACAGAAATCTGTGATTGTCAACTAAAGCCTGGTTGCATAAGTATCTCTATACATAACATCATGAGATATTATTTGTGACATTTGCTAACAGAATATATGAATGGGTATCTAAGTTGATTGATCATAAGACCTACTTCAAAAACGACAAGCCTACTACGTGGAGCCCTGAATTGATATAACCAATCAGGAATACTAGCACTAGTATCTCAAGAGCAGTTGATTTTTGGATTGATAGTATTCTGGGAGGATTTGTTACTGAATCCACAATAGACACAAATATATATTACAACGAATCTGAGCAAAGATTTTTCAAGGGTTTGTGAAGTAATTACTTGAATTCTTTAAAGTTGTGGATTAAAATGCTTTTGTGTGAAAAGGGTGTACTACGAATGTAGTCAGATTAATGTTTGGACAAAGAGGGAATAAGTCTGAACCAAGACCGAGATCTACGCGAAGTGGAAAGTGATATAGAGTAGATCGTGAACCAAATAACTTTATTGAAACTAACTATAGTCCCTTGTTAGGTGGGTCTAAGAGTGAAGAAGAAGGGAGTAACCCCACAATCCACAGGGTATTCCCCCTCTAAAGGTGTGTTGAAGTTAGGAGTTGAGAAAAATCAGGGCATCTTTGGGATTCCCCATCCATTTACTCCCATTACCCCCCCTCCCCCTCCCCATAATTCCACTACACCCCTCCCCCTCCCTCTTACCTCGTAAGAAGAAAAATGGGCGATGAAATTAAGCTGCCTATCTTCATAGGCATTGGATCAAAGGATCGTAACGAGTTCTGGTTTGTAGCTGACACAATATGGAAAGAAAGACAGAGCACCGAAGAAGATGTCAAGAAGGCACAACTCATCACGACATTGCAAGAAAGAGTGTTAACATGGTACATGAAGTATTATCCTCTAATGCTGCATTTTGACTTGCAAGCATATTTTTTGATACATGTTACATGAAGAGAAACTAGTCAAATGTCTTCAACTGACCTAATTGCAATAGAAATCAATGAAAATAGGGAGTTTTGGCTTGACAAAGTGAATTTCCATTTGGAAAATCTCCTTAAGAGGGCCAATAGAGACAACAAACTATAAAGACACATGGCTACTCATTACTATACAAGGAACTAAGTCTCCAAAGACCAAATCAAGCAGTTGAAGGAAAAACTCAAGGAAACCCTAATCACGCAAAAAGAGAAGTTTAATTTGGATTTTCCTGCTAATGATTCCCTCATAGCATAACATACCATTTCAGGACTTCATGGAGCAACTCTTGACCAATTTTGAAGGAATTTGGAGAATTTTTGGTTTTTATGAATTTTTGGAAACTTTTGGGATAATCACTAGGTCAAAAACACAGCATGCCTCACGTTGTGCTTTTGATGGGGAGCTCCAAATGACATTTGGTTTGCATATTTAGATTTGTCATAACTTGTAAATCACTTCTAGCTCTTGGGAGAAAAATTTCAATAGGTTCTGGTAGGTGGAAAAGGCCAAAAACTACTCAAAAATCATCTCTCTACCCTCTTTTTGAAGAGCTCGTTGAGCTTTTGGAATACCTCTAGGAGAACAAAGTTTTGGAGGGCTAGGAGAAAACTTTTTCAGTTCTTGAAGATTCTATCATGTAGCAGAAATACAGAGCTATCTCCATCACTTTTCAGATCAGGATTTGGACCTCAGGAAGGCCTCCAAAAATCAATTCTACCAATTTCGCTGCGCTTTCTCCTGGCACGTTGCGCTTTTGACTGAATTTGTTGTGCTTTTGCCTGAAACTACTGTTTCTCAGTTTTATTAGCCATATTCAAGTTTTTATGATGTAATTATTTTACTTTGATGTAATTATGATGTAATGAAAGGTAAATAATCTTGTTGGGTTGTTTTCATGTAAATTTAGGCCTCATTTATGAGAGCAGTTCAGTCAAAGTTTAAATGGAGGATTTGTTTTAACCTCCCTAGACATTAGGGTTTTGTTGAACACCTCATGTAATTAGTTCCTAAACTGAAGGATTCGACCCTGAGAGAGGGGAAAATGGTTTTGGTCTATATGTATCTAGTTTTCAGTCATAGAACAGGTTGGACATCAGTGAGTAGAACTCTTGGAGCTTGTACTTCATCACTTTTGCAGAAATTCAAAGGAAAGTTGCAGCTATTATTCAGGAATTCTTGTGTTGTGAGTTTGTGATAATTTTTTCTCTTTGTTATAGTTTTATATGAATGATAAATCCATCTTCTTTCCATGCTTATTCTTTTTAGTGATTTTCCTAAGAGGTTTTAAACATAATTCTTAATTTTAAGCTCTGTTTTGTTAGGAACTTCATGTTTATGTCACTTGTCTTCTGATAAATGAATTCATGCTTGCCATGCTCATTTTGATCTCTTCTTTTCCACCCTACACTACATCGAAAAAACCCCAAAGTATCACAAAGGAATACCTACCCTGTTGTTGACGGTGCTGGACCCGCCAACATGTAAGGGGATCTCCTTGGTAAGAAGTCTCAATTAGACCTCAGACCGTTTGGTGTAGGAGTCCTAGCAGTGGGTTGTATGGTAATGCCTTGACCTCGATTTCGCACAAAGGCAAGTAAGATAACTCCATTGGTAGCAAGGGTGTGACAGCTGCAGTGAGCCAAGGAAGGTGCATGAGAGGTTCTAACACACGGGGGTTGAGACGAGTGCACCCCTTGGAAACCTATGATAACATGCAGTTAAGAAGGGAACACACGAGAAAAGATGCATTACAACATGGAAGGCAAGTTAGCAAGAAATCCAAAGTGATGGTTAAACCAACAAGACATTTCAGAAAGATTCATACATACATACATACATAGCTATACATGCATGCGTAAGAAAACCAATACATATATCATTTAGAGTAAACCAGATAGCATAAAATATAATACAACATATGCATGAAACATGTTGGATTGTGTTATATTAAGAAGTGTAAGTTCTAGTCATACAATACATCCATGTCCAACCACTAGTTCCGATAGTGGAACGTTACAACCACAACCACCTGCTCCTCAAAAGAGATATACTAGCTCTGCACAGTGGAGAAGCCAAGGCTCATTACAATACTATCCAAGCTCTCTCCAAGATAGTTTTATTAGAAGCTTGGCTAACCAAAAGCGCTTACAATGAGTTATGAGGTTCTATCTATAACAGAGGTGGGGTGATCCTTGACATTCCCCTTTATGACAGTTCATCTACCCTCATGACTCTTCGTCTACTCTATGACTGTTACATCCAACTATCGACACTTCAATTACACTTGACATGATGCTACATTACAATGCACATGTGCTCATGTGAGACAAAATGGCTTGAGCAAGCCATGCAAGACATCACTGACACTCGTTCCATTGTGGTGAGACCAACTCTTTGACATGATTGGGATGGTGAAGGTGGTGAGCTGATGCCAAGCTTGTTCATCCGTGATGGTGTGCATGCACTCCATGGTGACATCTTGCTGAAGCAAACTCTTGCCTCGGTTGCATCCGAGTGCATTGGTATGGTTCCTTTGTCCAAATCATCTTCTATCATATGCATGATGTTCTTGGGTGCGGTTGAACCAGTAACACACTGATGCATAGTGTCATTGTTGATCCTCCAGTGTGTGCTAGTGGTCATGCGCATCAACTGTCAACTACATGTTCAGATCCAATCAGACTTTCTCCTTGTCTTCGCCTTGGTGAGTGTGCCGAATGGTTTGCATCGCATGCATGCACATAATGACATGCCTGCTACTAAATTCCGCTGCATGCGATAAGCAACACTACTCACTTCGTCTACTTCGTGCCAACTACTAGGATGGATCTATAACTTGTATGAACACGGTTTCATTCATCTATGCATGTTGCGCCCCCTGTTGTACCTATTCCTGCTGCAACTCATTCACTCGTCTATGCAACTCATGTTCTTCCTTGAGTTGTTGCTTCAGTACATGCAACTCATTCTCTGTTTTGTTCTCTGCCTTCACGTGATCTTCATGTCATGCCGTCACCTCATAGCTTGAGTCTCCAAAGTTGCTTTCATCACAAGTTGATCTGCTTGAGCTTGCAACTTTTTTCCACCTTTATGTTGTCAAAAACCTTCCTCTTACGTTCATTGCATCCGATATGCTACCTTGAACTGTTGTTCATGGTGCTGCTCGCTGTGATGTTGCTTCCATCTTATCTTGATGTCCTTGTCTACAAACATATTGATGTCTTCATAGGTAGGAAAGCTCATAGACACTTGATCGACTGCATCCCCAAGTGTGCTCTGAATGATGTCTTTGACTCTACTCTCCTGGAAACCATTGTACATGTGCTGTTGAGAGGCAGATGAACACCTACGATACGTGGAGACATGGAAACACTCATGGCAAGCAATCTATCAGTTGAAAACTAAAATGAACTTGAAAAATTACTTGCAACATACCTGTGTGACTGATGATGAAGGTTGCACAATTTTCGTCGGGAGGTTGAGAGACTGACTACCCGGATTGCACAAGGCACATTCCGGGCTGTCACGAGGTTGACTGACTGACTACCCGGATTGCACAAGGCACATTCCGGGCTGTCACGAGGTTGACTGACTATTGGAACTATGCAATGCACAGTCCAACTTGGCCTGCTGGGGACTGGAACTGTACAATGTGCAATTTCAGTCAGTAGTGACATGCAACTAGCAAACTGCATTGCGGAGTTTCCGGGGCCAACATGACACTGCCTCCAATAATTTTGCAATGCAAGATTGCAAGTTAGTGCCTAGCTAGGATTGCACAAATTTTGGAGGGAAGGCAGAGCCTTCACTTCCGGAAATGCGCAGTGCTAGCTGGGCAAGGCACTGTCCTGGCCAAGGTAGCCTAGTTCAGCTGACGGACGACTGAAAACATGAGAAGTCTGAATGCATGGTGAGATGAGTGCAAACAAGAGAGAATGATCATTCATGCAAACATCAAATGTAAGATTCGAAAAACGGGAAAGCATGCATGTAGGTGAAGTGAGTTTCCGCAATGACGACCATCTGTGCAAAAAAATTTCATGCATGCGACAACAGTGAGATGCAAACAAAATCTAAAACGATGCTAGTACAATCTAGTATGTATCAAAACTACATCAAGCGCTCACTGAAATCAAGCAGACATCATTCATACAAAGCGAAACAAAAAAAGTGCTAGAAACACAGCGCGGGTCATGAACATCGAGCTTACCCCAAGACAACTGAACTGAATGTGCCGACGACTCCTAGATGCAATGTGGGATGTTAGATCTGCAAGATCGATGTGAGGAATGACCTCTGTAGCATCTAGTTGATGAATTTTGATAAGATCAAGGTTGTGATGTGCATGCCACAAATCTAGGAAAAGCGACACTTGGTGGGAGGTTTCTGAGATGATCCTTGCATGTAACCTCTAGTTGCTAAAAATAGATCCATGAATCAAGGGATGCCTTTGCATGATTCCTTGGGAGAAGCAACCTATACATGCAAGTTAGTTTTTCTCAGTCCCGGGTGGAACTGGTCAACCCAACTACACAAGCACGAGCCCGCTCCACTATTGGGAGAAAATGTGCATTTCCTGAAGGGAGTTGGGCTGGCTACCTAGGATATTTGCGCAATTTCTAGGCATAGCAGCTGACTGCTACCCAAGATTGTGCAATTCCTGGGCTAAGTAGGGCCTACTGGGAAGAATTGCACAATTTTCTGGATGAAGCCGAACTGGCAAAATTGTGCAATTCTGGAGCCCAATAGGCTTCTAGACATAATTGCACAATTTCTGGAGGGAAGGCTGGTTGCCCTCCAAAATTGCGCAATTTCTTGAGGGAGTTGCTCAGCAGCAAGACCAAGTCTGGAAGAACAACATGTGAGGGGAATGCAAAAAGCTCTAATGGACAGGCTGTCATTCTACAAGAAAAAAATTGAAGCTTGTGTATTTGATGAAGCAAGACATGTTGTGAAAGGTTGGTAGGGGGGCTCCAAAATGGAGCTAAGGGAAAATTTTGGACAGTGGTTGTAGCCACTATAACACCTAGTCCTTTATATCTCTTGTAGTTGAAACCTTTGATTCTTTGACCTAGTTCCCTGATTTTCACTCTTGATCCAACAAAACCCTAGAGCTAAACATATATAGCCTAACATATTTTCCCATTCCAGTCATCATTAGCTGTGAATTCATAGAGAGATTCCTCTCTGTTTTAGCAGGGATATCTATTGAACCCTAAGTGGTTTGAGGTTACCTCCTTCAATCTCCCTTCTCAACCTTGGGATATTGTGGAGGATAAAAGATTGCAAGCTAAAGGACATACACACGAGGAGCTAGACCAACATGCTGGTCGAGGAAGCTTCCAAGGACATGGACGAGGAGGAGGAGGAGGAGCTGGTCAAGGATGCAGTTGAATCATCTATTATAAATGTGGACAGGAAAGACACTTCGCAAGAGACTATTAGAACCCTAATACAACCTGAAACTACTGCAAATATTGTGATCATGTGATAGAATAATGCCCCATCCTTATCGTGAAGATGTAGGAGAAAAGGAACCAGCAACCCACAACAAATATTCAAATGATGACTGCTGAGCTAAGGGAGGATGAACCGCGCATCAACATCGTAACCAAGAGTGGAGCTGCGACGAGAGATGATAAGGGTAAGAAGAAGGTAGAAGAGACATGGGTAAGAATGAGTGCAGAAAAGGTCCCTGGGTTCAATATCCAAAAGGAAAAAGAAACTTTCATGGGAGATAAGCGAAGCTTCATGGATTTTGGGGCTTCAACATCTAGTGTGCAACCAAATTTAATGCCAAAGAAGGACTGTGACAAAGTGTCTACTCTGACGCAAGAATTAGATCCAAGTATTTTAAAGTCATTTTTACGAACTTGCATGAAGCTTTTGAGGAATTAGAAGGATTTTGAAGGACTCTAGGAGTTGATAGAATCCTGTGTTGATAAAGAAGTACTTCAAAGCAATCTGTGCGCAATAAACAATTTACATCGACACAAGAAAAGAACGGGGAAGGAAATGAGATTAACTATGCAGATCAGGGAATATGATATGGATCAGGTAATACTGGATTTAGGATTTGATGCCAATGTGTTACCTAAGAAAAATTGGGAGTCAATGGGAAGACCGAAGTTGTAATGGTCACCAATGGAGTTGAGGATGGATAACCAACAGAAGATCATCCCTGTGGGAAGGCTACCTAGTGTCATAGTAGACATCAAAGGAGTCTGAACCATTACAGAATTTGAAGTGATCGAAATTGTAGATGATAACAACCCTTATCCAGCATTACTTGGATTAGATTGGGCTTTCGATAATTCGGTGATAATCAATTTGAAGAAGAAACAAATGGTGTTCGAAAAAGATGATGTGAGGGTCATCGTCCCTCTAGACCCCTCAAAAGGAGTGCACTATACAAAGCCTGTCTGGGATGAGCAATGCGATGCAGAAAATTACTTCATCCATGGAGTTCACTCCTTCATTCTCCCTATGAACCGCAGAAACATAGCACTTGGCTGCAATAAAATATTAGATGATGGAGGAAGAGAGGTATATAGTCTCTCTTCTTCCAAGAAATATGTAAATCATTACATGCATTTCTTAGAAAACAAGTCCAAATATGATATACAAAGAAAATGCATTTGTTTACCCCTTGAGGAATGGTGGCTAGCCTAAACCTCCTAGCGGTATTTTGTTTACAAAATATTCATTTATATCCAATTAGAGTGATTCAAAAGCTAAGTTGAAGTGAATTCATATGGCTACCTCCACTATAAGCATTTTTTCAAAATGGTTTAAAATGATATGGTAAAAAATATAAGGAGTGTCATGTTTGATAGAGCTGCTTGTTAATTTTTAACTACACCAACAGTCACTAGTTAGAGTGTATTTTTTTTCGTTAAAGATCGTATTGATGCGATTCCACTTGGAGATTAAATTAGATTCATTTTTTTCTTTCCAGTAGAAATATATTTTAAAAATCATTAGGTTTGATATCACAAAATTGGTGATGAACAAACCTAGGAGGCAGAGTTTTACTATGCTGATTTGAAGATATACAATCACTAAATGTGGCATAACTTTTTCATTTGACCTCCAAATGGGATGATTCAAATTGTGTATTGATCTAGACTTGAATATAAATATCCCATGTAAACAGATTTTAAAAATAAGATGATTTGGTATGTCAAATATGCCAATGAATAGTAAATACCTAGAATTGTCACCATGCAGATTTTTCGAGAAACAGTTAGTATTTCAAGAATAATTTTTTCATATGATCCCTTATTGAAGTGATTAAAATTTATTTGGAAACTAGATTCTAATGGCTATCTTCCCTATGAATTTTAGGTAAAAATGTTTCCATTAGACACCTCAAATATAGGTTGTACTAACTCTGTCCTTAACATTTCACTTGAGACCTAGTTTTGATTTTGATCACATTTTTATTTGAAATATAAATTGAAAAATTTCAAAACGGATTCCAAAACTATATTTCAAGAGACATGTAAAAAAAAACATGATTTAAAAATGATCCTATATGGTTACCCAAAATAGGATTGTTCTTACTGCATTTTGCCATGTAGTCCTTTCAAATGAATATTGAACAATGATTTGAAGAAATATTCATGACAATTTGAAACAAAATTATTATGGAAGTCTTATTGTGAATTCATTCTACTTGTTTATTTATTCTATTCTATCCTATTCTATTTTGAAAAAATATTTCATTCTCTCAAGTATAAGAGAATTTCCAATGCATCCATTTTCGTAACAAGATCATGAGTAAACTCACATCCAAATTTGAAAAATATACTTTAATGAATTTTTGGACATGAAAATTTATTTGATCATAAAGATTTGATGAGAAAGAATGTTGAAGAATGGAGTAGTGTTGTGACCTAATGACTAGTTGAAACCAAGTTTTAAGATGATCTTTGTTTGTTTGGCTCTCATTAATTGTCATAGCACAAAACTCTTCTTGTGGTACTTGTTCAAAATCTTGTATGCACAAGGGATCTTGTGATATACATGCTAGAAATTCTTCAATTTCTGGCTCTAATGTTTGATCTTCATTGCATATGATCCATGACTCATTCACCTCCTCACAAAGATAGCTAGAAGAAAGTTCTAGATTCTCTTCCTGTGGATCATCTTCATGGATGTTTTGTTGCTCTTCTATCCTTAGACATGAAGATTCATCCCTAGTGAGCATTCTAAATTGAGGACAAGGACTTGAGAATAGTTTTGTGGTGGCATACCCTCCTTCTCTAAATGATTTCTTTAACATCATTTTTTTAGATCTTGTCTTGCAAATGGATTTTTTAGTTTTTTTTTTATTTTATTATTATTATTTTTTTTTTGTTGTGGGTTTTGTTTTGGGAATCTACTTTTAGGATCTCTATTTCTTGTCATAAAGAACATAACTAAGAGAAATGTATTTTAATTAATTTTTTATTTTATTTTGTTTTATTTTATTATTATTATTTTTTTTACTCAAATTTTTAGTGTTTTTGTTTATCTTCTATTTGACTATGCTAATAATTGCCTCCTCGGTAGTGGCACCAAAATGTTGGACTATATATTAACACAAATTAACACAAGTATTCATTATCAATCTGGGTTTGTAAAACTTGAAGGCAAGTCCATAGTGTATGGATATCAAATGTAGCCAAGCTTAGAAGATAAAATTTGAAGAGTTAAGGGAGTACATATTATAAATATAAACCTATTTTAACAATTTCTAATTCACTTATGTAATATGTGAGGGATGAGGCTCCTAACTTAGGAGAACCAGGTTGTCTTTTCCTACAATACTACTTTCATGAAGATAAATCCAAATCACTAATTAACAATGGTTTGTGATGCAGAAGATGTAAAAGAAGAGGCTCCTAACTAAGGAGGACCAGATTGTCCTTTTTCACAATTATACTATATCATAATCACCATTGCTTCAAACCATAAATGCAGAAATAACTTCAAATAAGAAAAGAATGAAATTCAGTTTTAGTTCAAGATCAAAAAGAAGGGGAATTTAACTTAAATTCCTATGTGTCCCTTCATATGTAGATTAGAATTAAACCAATATTCATTCAGCAATCATCACACATCTAAATACATTTGAAACAAGAACTAATTTATGAAAACTATGAAAATTGAACCAAGAAGTGCACTTAGCTTGGTGTGGGGGCCCTCCACCCATGCCTTGCACACTTGAAGAAATCTCATCTACAACAACTTCAGTAGATAAATCAAGCATGAACAAAAAATTGAAATGAAATAGGTCCTTCAATTATCTTTTAGTCTTCAAAGAGTCTCCAAATCAAATTACATTAATTCTACATTAATTCTCCATTAATTCTACATGCCATAATCCTTCAAAGTTTTGGCTTAAATAAAAGATCATGAAACAAACTGATCTAAAGTATCTATAACAACTATATCTATCCATATCCACCTATCCAAGTCGAATCCATCCAATCTATCACTAAAAATATGGAAAATCCCATGAAATCATAAAACTGCCCTATTTCCTACGGATTTTCTGGATGACTAGTCATGTTTGACCAGCCTTGACCGGGCCTGATTTAGCTTGTTTTGACCGAACCAATTGGAATTAGTTTAGTCCTAGTTTTCAAGCTTTCCATTCATGTATCTAGCTCGAGCCCAAGTGTCCTGAAAATATGTCATCCACATAACCATTACGGGAATTTCTGATTATGTCCAAAAATACTCTTAAAACCCAATTTTTGCAAAAAATATCTAAATATTGAAAAACATAATTTATTTGTTTGAATATGCATAATAAAGTCAAAATAAGGTGTATATGGATGGTATATGGTGGAAAATGATGGAAATTAGGTGGATTTTAATAAGCAAAATTTGATAAAAAATGAGGGCCAACAACCATCATATCAGGATTGGGCCAGAAGATAGACATAAGACAACTTTTGCAATAGAGTGGGGCTCATTTTAGTACACAGTGATGCCTTTTGGCTTGAAGAATGTGCCTGCCATATTTTCTAGAGTTGTAGTCGCAACATTTAAGGAGTACATACACAAATTCCTGGAAGTTTACTTTGATGATTGGACAGTCTTTGGGCTATTAAAGAAGCATATTGCGAGCTTAAGGCTTATGCTAGATACATGTAGGCAACATCATATTTCACTTAACTTGAAGAAGTGTATATTTTTTGTGCCTTGTGGCATACTCTTGGGGCATATTGTGTGCAAACAAGGTTTGTTGGTGGATCCTACAAAGATAGTCGTCATTGTGAACTTTCCAGCACTGAAAACAGTGAGACAACTACGCACGACGCTTGGACACACTAGCTATTATAGAAAGTTTATAAAAGGGTATGCACAGATAACTATGCCAATGGAGAAGTTATTGAAGAAATATGTCACTTTTAAATGGGACGAAGAATGTCAAAAGAGTCTGGATATATTGAAGGAGAAGATGGTAATTGCATCGATCTTAGTTTTTCCAAACTAGGATAAGGAATTTCATGTACATGTCGATGCATCTTGCATAATGCTGGGTATAGTGCTGGCACAACTAGGAGCAGGCAAAGTTGATCACCCCATAGATTTTGCAAGCAGAAAATTGTCCAAGGCAGAAAATAACTATACCACAACAGAAAGAGAAGGGTTAGCTATGGTTTATGCGTTACAAAAGTTCAAGCACTACTTGTTGGGAGCACATTTTAAGATGTTCACTGATCACTCTGCGCTGAAATATTTGGTGAATAAGCCTGTTTTAGGATGAAATATCTTTCGATGGTTTCTTTTGTTCCAGGAGTACGATTTTGAAGTTGTAGTCAGGTCGGGAAGATTAAATGCCAGGCTCGATCATCTCTCAAGATTAGAGGAAGGAGAACAACCCACAAGTATAGAAGATAGCCTACCCAACACACAGTTGTTCGCTATCAAGGTCACATATGATCACTTTACAAATATTATTCAGTTTTTGGCCACAGGAATGGTGCCCGTGAAGTACACTACACAACAAAAGAAAGAGTTTGTGATAAAGGCAGTTGATTTCACGCTTATTGCAGGGCACTTATACAAAATGGGACCAAAAGGATTGCGAAGATATGTCCCTAAACATGAAAGACATAGTGTTCTAGTAGAAGATCATGGAGGAGTCGCAAGTGGACATTATGCAGGAAAGGCTACCACGCAGAAAATCTTGAGGGCCATCTAGAAGAGACAAAATTCCATTAAATCCATAGGTAACGTTGCAAGCATTTGACAAGTGGGTTATTGACTTTGTTGGACTTATTAACCCACTAGGAAAGAAGACTGATGCAAGATACATAATCACTGCAACTGATTATTTGACGAGATGGGCCGAAGCACAACCAGTGAAGGATTGTAGCGTAGATACCATTGTGAAGTTAATTTTTGAATACATTCTGTCCAGATTTAGGTGTCCAAGGATATTGATGAGTGACCAAGGGTCACATTTCTTGAATAAGACCATTGAAGCATTAACTGAGGAATTTCAAGTACACCATCAGAAAAGTACCCCATATCACCCTCAAGCGAATGGGACAGTCGAAGCTTTCAACAAAATTTTGGAGAATGCACTCACAAAGGTGTGCAATGTGAACAAGAATGACTGGGATCTAAGAATTCCAACGGTGTTGTGGGAATATAAGAAAACATGCAAGAAATTGATAGGAAAGACACCTTTTAGGTTGGTATATGGACAAGAAGCAGTCATGCCTATGGAATACATTGTGCCCAGTTTAAGAATTGCAGCCTTCATAGACATGGAAAATTCTGATATAATGGAGGAGAGGATGGTGCAATTGCTTGCTTTGGAAGAGGATAGGTTTATAGCAAGTTTTCATCAACAAGTCCAAAAATCAAGGGAGAAAGCCTGACATGATAGGCACATCAAGGAAAAAAATATTCTGGGAAGGATATCTTGTACTCTTATATGATAGAAAATTTGTGAAGTTCCCAGGAAAATTTAAGACACATTGGCTAGGACCATATATCATCAAACATGTCTCTAATGGTGGTGCAGTTCAGCTTGCAAAGTTAAACGGTCAGCTGATTCCAGGGTGAGTGAATGGTAGCAGATTGAAGGTATATAGGGACAACTCTGTCCCTAGAGATTCACATTGAAAGATGAAAGGAGAAGAGTCTTAGTGCCACCTGCAGTTGAAAGTGGGAACTGGACTATAAACTACTCTGCAGAAGGGGACTTCACTGAAATAATATTACTACGTAATATTCAGCCGTATGTTGAAGTCTGAAAGAACCACGCCAAAGAAGGATTAATATGAGATATTCAGAAGTATGTCAAAGTTTGGAAGAACCACAACAGAGGATAAATTACTACGTGATTGTCGAAGATAACCGGAAAAATATGACCGTTGGAAGGAAAAAGATACCGTTAAAAGGCACGGGAGAAACACATTTATGAAGCACAACTGGCCGAATCTAGTGCCATACCTACATTAAATGAGTAAAATATAAGCCAATCATGAGGTTCAAAATTCAAATTTTCTATAAAGGCCATGTCCTGTGCCACATTTTACACTTTTTTTCTAGAGAATTTAGAATTTGCAACTAAGTGTAAGAGAAGTGAGCTTTTGTATGTCTGAGAGAAGCTTTGAGGAAATTGCTAGAGCATTTGCAAAGAAAGGGCTACAAGAGTCATGGAAGCCCGGTTTGGTCAAACTGGAGTGGTGAATGTACCCATGTCCCCAAGGTGCTCTCGGTCACCATAGAAACAAGTAGTTACAGGAGAAAAACCTATGAAAATACCTGAAAAGAGGCTAGCTGAAGGAGTAGACCTCAGAACTTCCCCACAAAAGAACAGTAGGCAATGCCCAAGAAAGATAAGAAACCCCAGGAGAAGGTGAAGAAGCAAGTACAATAGGAAGAACCAGAGGAAATTCATGACATTGAGGAGGAAGCCGAGATAACTCGGATAGAGACAAAGGGCACATAAATACCCTCTGTATTGCCACCATATTTTCCACCAAGAAAACTGAGCGCCAAGCTGGTCAAGGATTCAAAAGATGCAAATTTTGGCATGTTCACACCATTTCTATTAGAGAAAGTGTCATTTGAAGGAGAAGTGTTTGGGAAAATCTCACAACTGAAAATGGAGGATTGGGACTTTAACAATAGAAGTAAATACCTGCAGTTCGAACCAAGCAAGTACCTACACCAGGTTTATTATCCAGAGAGCAGAATTACGAGGTTGGAGCCGCACCAGTGGGCTGTGGGATGACAAATATTAGGCTTGTTAAACATGCTATATGTGCCACACTTCAGTAGAAGCACATACAACACAGCCTGTGTGCGGATAATACTAGCATTGGTGCATGATGGATGCTTCCAGCTGGGGATGAGGATTCAAATCGACGAAATGCTGAAAAGAAGGATTACTAGGCTACCTCACCAAGGAAAGAACCCCGTTGAAGATTTCGTTGGTAGAAACCAAGACAAGACAATGGCACAAACCATGAAGGAGAAGTTTGGGATTATTAAGAATTTGCGTGGTTATGATATCAAATCTATTAGTGACCAAGGGGTGCGCTTCACCACACATATTTTAACATGAAAAATAATGAGGAAGTGCAGAGAAAATGAGGTTCTAGCAACCATGGTTTCTTTGTCTAGGTAGTGCAGCGATGGGGTTCTATTCAACTGGGTCAGGTACTTATGTAAGGAGTTTTTAGAGGATTGTCGGGAAGCACAGAAGGAGGGGAAGACATTTCATTACACGTGGTTGATCTTGATCATCATGCTGATCACATGGAAGGAGCCAAAGGACTCACAATCTCCTCCTGTTGAAAGTGATGTATGCGAAGCCGCGTGTTATGCCTCATTGTTGCTTACTAAGGAGTCGTTGTACGTGCAGGAGAACATAATTTTCTTTGTGTTATTGAGCATGGATTTACACATGGTGGTAAACCAATATCCCAGGTTATCACCTAGTTTTTATGATTAGTACTGCAACATCGCAACATTCAAGTCTGATTTTCGCAGAGTCTACATCAAGGCATGGAAGGATCCAATGGAGACATGGCACCCTTTGCCATACTTGGTCACTGAAGACGATCTTCTCGCAGTAATACAACAATGGTCAGTCGAATGGATGATCCCAATCATAGATACACTGAAGAAGCAAAGGGAACAACACAACAAGTGGGTCCAAGTGGGACAAACAAAGGAAAAAAGGAGAGGAACCAAAGCCAAAGACAGAGCCACAGACAAAGTCAGAGACAAAACAAGATATCTAGGCCCCTCTCAGTGTTGTAGATCTAATAGAGGAATCACTATTCATCATGAAAAAGAGGGTATCTATAGTAAATATGACTGGCCCAAGGGAGAAACATAAGGCGAGCAAATATAAGGGCGTGATATCACTTGTCCTTATTGATGGGGAAATTGATGAGATTGGGGAGAAGGCCGAGGAAGTAATGGCTAAGACCTGGGACAAGGTCGATGATCGTTACAAAATGATTTTGACAGAGGTGCAGCAAAGCATCACAGAGTTAAAGGTACTGGCACAAACAACCAAACATCCAGCACAGATAGGTCAACTACCACAACAAGAGCGATGAATAGAAAAAACGTTTGGAGTAAGGATTATGCAGGTACCAGTTAGATCATTGCAGTTTGAAACACCAGAGGATAGAGAAAGAGAAAAATCTTAGGATATCATCAACATGAACATTACCGCGTTGCCGATTATGGTATTACATGAGCTCCATCAAAGTACTGTAGATGAGATGAAGGAGCGAGAACAATGCACTTCGTTGTTAAGCATTCAAGTGGAGAAGGATAGAGCTTCGCTGAAGAAGGAGCTCGATCAATTGATAAAGGAAAGGGATGGAGCATGCCAGCAACAACAATAGCTAGAAAAATTCATTGCAGATACTTGTAACATAGTACCAGACATGAAGGTCTATGAAGAGGATTCACCAGCAAAGAAGGTTGTGAATCTTTCCCTCGCGATAAGAGACTCAAAGAATAAGCCTGCAAAGATGAAGTTTAAGTATGAATTCAAGATTACTGAGTTACAAATGAGGTTGCAGCCAGTCACACCATTGGAAGTATGTGATCAGAGGGAAAATGATTTGAAATCTGCACTGAAAGGAATCTCTGACATAGTGGCGGATTGTGCCAAAATACAAGATGAAACCATGCAGATTTGGACCTCACTGCAGGAGGATCAAAATATTTAGAGGATTGAAGAGAATCTACAGGAAAAGTAGAAGCATCGAGAAGATATCCTGGCAACTGCGAAGACCCTATCAATCTCGCAGAGGCTTGCCAACATCACTAAAGGCAAGAATCCTCATAAACAGATTGACGATCTTCGAAGGAAAGCACAGATTTTGATAGAGAGGGCTCAGCCGCAGTAGGATCAGACCCTCTAGCTTTCGCAAGCAGTAGATGAAAGGCTCATGGAGCTATGACATAGGGAGAAATAAATGTTGCAAAAGATTGCTCGACCAACAACAGCAGAATTACTGGAATAAGTGCACTGAGAGGAAAATCAGGTAGCATAAATAGTCCAGTAATATAATGCCATCTACAATGGCATCGTACCAAAGATCAAGGGCACCGCAACTGAGTTATTTAGGATGAGTCACATGTGAGTTTTGGGGGCCTATTGGGCGCGACCCAACTTGGTATAATTTTGGTCAAAGACTCCACATTTGAAGGAGTGGAGTGCGCAAAGTCCATGACGTTCTATTCATTGCGCAATGTCGAGGGTATTTGGGGTGAGTCAAATCCCCTCATTTTGTAACAGGTATCAAGGTTTTAGCTCATTATTTTGTCGAACCCATAGTATGTGGACCATGGTTTTGTAGCATTGAAATATATATAAGGATATGTAATGCTTTGTTGAAAGAGAGAGATATAGATGAATTGATCATACTTTATGTCTGTAGTTTGTATTTTGGGCCTTCAAAGGAAGGCTCCGCAGCTGAGTGCACGGAGGCCTTGGAAGATTCTGTAGCTGAGTACGCAGACCACCTGCAACTGGCTGCGCAGGTCAAAGAAGTTGTATGTAATGAAAGATCCATCTTAATAAAAAGAATAAGTTTTGGTGAAGTCTTGTGTATATGTATTCTTAATCTGTGTTCCTATGTACTGATACACATGCTTCTTACTTATTTATGCGAAAGAATACATGTTATCTTGTTCTCTAATATGTTTATGTAATAAGTGAAAATATATGAAGTAAAGCATCTATGTGAAGTCTTTTATGTATGCAAAGTTTTAGATCGGTATAAAATATAAGGAAACACACAGGTGCCACATCGCATATCCCTATGGATGCAGAAACTTGGTTTTGCAACCTCCCATATCCTCTTCGGGTGACACTACGATCTGCTTGCAGATCATTTCCAAAAGAGCCAATGGTTGAGGGTTTTGTTGGTGCACAATACACTTTGAACTTGGGTCCAAGCCCCTTAAGCCAACAACTGTTAGATTTCAATTAATTTGCTTGAGATTCAAAGTTTAAGATAAACCTTCAAGAATTGAATTGATAGATTGGTTTGAATATATTCGTTCTCTTCCTCCCATTTCAAATCCATATGATACAATTGCAATTTTAGATGACTCTCCTTCAACTTATAATATTATCAAAAATATTGATATAGAGGTGCATATTAATCATGATGAAGTGGGCTCAACCATGTATGATAAATTCCTAAATTTAGTACATGCCTCTTACAATATTAATGATAATCATGATGATGAACCATTATCACAAAGCTTGCAAGGATTTGATAATCAACCACAAGAAGATAACAACAATAATATTGAAGGACCACCTGTCATGAAATCTGAAAATCACTAGAAATTAAACTAAGAAAAACAAATTATAAATCAACAAGTACAAGTAGAAATTGAAATTTCCAATAATATGCAACCTGTTGTATTTTTTTTGAATTTGATCATGTCGATCAAAAGACAAATTCAGGGCAACCTAGAAATATTCTTCAAGAAGGCATTAATAAACAAATGAATGATCATAAATCTGAAATTTGCAATGAAGAAATGCACAAGAATTCACAAATAGAGATATTTTTAAATTTATTTCTTCTGATTCTCATTTTCACCTCTATCCTGATATTTTTGCTGATAACAATTTATCCCCTCTTTACTTTCATGTTATTTTAGATAATAGAGGGGCTGATATAAATGAATTGCCAATTAGTTTTTATAAAGATATAGAATCATTCATTGATCATTCTTCTAGCATTAATGAACATGTGCTCCATATTCCTTCTTGTTTTGATACATCATATGAGATTGAACGGAATTCTAGAGAATGTTGTGAAGTCAATTATGATAATTACTTTGACATTGAGGATGTCGATTTGTCTTCTTCTCAAGTTAATCCTCATGATTAAATGAAAATCACATGTGAAAATGAAGAACACTTTAACTCAGAAAGCTTTCCAACTAGTTCTCCTTTTCCAACAATTAATCGTACTCATGATTTCAGCATTCAAGAACCCATTCCAATCTATAATTTTTATGATGATCGAATTCTCACTTCTATTCATAATCCTGACCCTCTATTTAATTAAAAAATTGGTATTGGTGATCATTATAATTCCATTATTATGACCAATTCTTGTGAAGAGGAAATTAATTCAAGACAGTCCCAATTGCGTTGTAACACTAGTTGTAGCAATAATGTAAATTATGATTTGTTTTCATTGTTGTTTATTTATTTATTTAGCTTAACTTCAAATCTATTTTTTTTTTCATTTTTCATTTTTAGATATCTTATGCTGTCATATCAAGAAGTTTAATATTGAACACTCAAATGATGCATTGCATGAAAAGGAAAATGAAGTTTCAAATAATAATCATGAAAATCAAGAGCTATTACTCTTCCAATTTAAATTGATGTTAATTTTTTATCACTTGTTACTTTCCTCTCAAAAGCAGTGCCAACAAGAGAGTGTATTCTTACAATATGACCAACTATTTAATTCTATTAATGATCTTCCACTAAAACTATTAGATTTCCATCCATTTTTCATGGACCCATTTGAAAGACATTTGTAAAGTTTTCCTACATAGAAGATTGTTAATAATTTAACATATGTACATAAGACTGACAAATTTTTGCAGGCCATTGTGTCGAAAAATCCATTTTCACAATCTAGCCTATTATCTTCTCCTTTAAACATCTTCCAATCATTAATGGAAATCCATCCAGATTTCGATGATCCAATTGAAATTTAGCTGGAAGGGACATTTCAAGAGAAGGTAATTGTAAATAAACTTCTTTCTGTAAGTATATTAGCAATTAGTGTACATACTATATTCAAATTTATTTTTATTCATTTAACTATATTCTTGTTACTAACGTTTGACCTGTACATACATGCATGAATTAAAATGAGAGAATGGTTACATTGGAAGTATGACTATACCTAATCATGTTTCCTTCCATTCGGTTAGCAATAGAAATAGATTAATTTAAATTTATATTACTTTTTATGTTTACATTTATTTTATTATTTCAGATTTTTAATAAGCAAGTAATGAATCTGAGTTTTTCTTGACATCCCCTTTCATTTTTCTGACAAATTCCTTATATAGTCGGATCATACACACTTGTGAAGCACTTGATTGTCTTGTTTTTGCAAAAAACACTTCATCACATTGTTAAAAAATATTCTTTTAATCATATGTGAAGAAATTCTAAGGAATTGCTATGGCTTGACAATTTTTTATTCATGAGTATTTTTAAAGGTTCATTTTCACCACTCTTGTCCTCCGATGTATATTTGAAGAGGATGAAATTTGAAAGTTCATTACTTAGAATTTTAGTTTAAATAAGTAGATGCTTTTGAACATATAAAAAATAAAATAATTTTTTTTTTTTAGAAATCCATGGGAGAATGTGAAGATTCATGAGGTTAACTTACAATGAGAATTATTCTAAGAATTACAAGTTCATCTTCATCTGTTGTTTGGTTTTCTCTTTTTTCATAAGTTTATTTCTTATTTCTGTTTTGTTTCTTTTTGCAGGTCTTCATTGGCTTGATTTTGGAGACTTGAGGTTTTTGGGAGAAGCAGTAACGATCCTCATTGAATAAGCTAAACTAGGGAGTTTCAAAACCTTTAATATATTTTCTTAAAGCATTGCTTTTATTATAAAATGGTTAAGATGCTTTTATGGAGGATTTTGCTTTGGAACAAGAAAATTTATAGCAGGCATAGACTTCTCATTAGCTTATTATCTCTCAACACTACTATTCACCCTTTACATTTTGAGAGCCTCAAGATAAAATTTATTAAGATCTCAACATAGAATGAATGTTCACATGCTTATCTTCTTTTACTCTTATGTTGAGACTTTTGTATAATTAGTCTTGTTGGGTTTGTTTTTTAAATTTAATTTGGGCTTGTGTTTCAGCTTCTCCTTTCCTCGTTTTTGACATGATTGGAGTTTTTGTTTTCTTCTTTCATTTAAGTGTAGATCTCTTTTTATTTTTTTCCATTGCTTATGGTTTTATTTTGGTGACTCCGCCATGATTCATGGCGAAGGCCTTTTCCTCACCAAACAATGGTTGGCATACATGGGAAATCTTTACTCTGTCTATTTAAATGAATTTCATTTATTATTAAAGGTATATATTTATGGAACCATAAAAACCTCTCGCTTTAAATATTTTCCATGGAGGAACACACATCCTTTCTAAGTGATAGGGTTTGCCTCTGATTGATAATCGCGGGAAAAGAATTTGGAGTCCACATTATGAAATTATTGTATCCATTAACATAAGTCTCTATTACCATCCAACCTCTTTTACTCAGATACATCATAAAATAAATCTTGAAAATGCACTTATACAAAGGGTGATTAAAAGAGGAAGCATGGGAAATACAAGTAAACTTGTCGGGGCTATGGGCGTTCACTGACAACAGGGCTAGGTTTGTATGGCATAAAAGAAAAATTCGTCGGGGTATTGTTCAGGCTCGATGGTAGCGAAGTGATGTCAGAGACCATTCATAACAATGGATATATGCTTTATAAAAAAAAACTCCTATCTATACCTTCTTCTATTTCTCATATGAGGTAATTTAAAAATAATTTTTTCCCAAATTTTGGATTCATGATTTTTACTCAAGTCTGCTTTTGAGTACTTATCTTTTCAAACTAATATTTCTTAATATATTTATGTGGGACCAATGGAAATATTTTATTGTTTGACGATTCAATGAACTCCATTATTTTTAATCTTTGGGTAAATTAAAGTTCATTATATTTAACCAGAGATAACTCGTTCTTCCCAGTGTGTCGCCAATGTTGTAGGGAAAACACAACACCCCCCATTTTTCACTTAATTTTCATTATGGGGGCCCTTTGATTGAATGGTTGGACATATTAAAATTTGATTTTGAGTATTTGTATTGCTTCAATGAGTTTGATCTCTTCTTGTCTTCCTATCATAACTCGTTTGATCTCATTTGGACATTTGGTTTGTAAATGATGCCTAATTGTCGAATGGATATTTTTCACTACCTTGGCCTAATGATATGTAAATAATGTATTTTACCTTTTTGTTTTATAGGTTTTATTTCTTTATTTTTTGTTATGAAACCATCTCAAGAAAAGATAGAAAAGATAGATCAATGCCTTAGAATTCAGCCTCTTCGAGGGGGCAACCTCCTTTACATTACATAAATGAACAATTCTTTGATGATTCAAATGACAAAACCTCCTTTCTATATATAGGAGTCTAAGGAGTCACAATATAATCCAGCCGACCTAACAATAATAATATAAAGCCACAAAAATAACAATAGAGGGATTCTATGGGGCACAGAAATAACAACATGGGGGTAATAGGGGCACAACAATATAAATAAGGGGTATAACTACAATAGTAATGGGGTAATCACTAGTATTATAGGGACCCAACATGCCCCTCTCCTTCAAAAAAGTGTTGTCCTCAACGCTTGAGTAGTTCTGGATACTTCTGCATAAAATTCTCATCCTCCCATGTGGAATCTTCAGTAGATAAGTTCTTCCACTTGATAAGATACTCTGAAATTGATCGATTTCGTAGTTGTCGAGTTCTTGTTTCTGTGACTGCTTCCGGTTCCAATATAATTTTTCCTTCCTCATCAAGTTCTGGCAATATTGTTTGAACTGGGAGCTTGTCGCCTATAACCTTCTTTAAACATGAAACATGGAAAACTGGGTGCAATCGAGAAGCTGCAGGAAGCTCCAATTTGTATGCCATAGTACCAATCTTTTGCAACACCTTGTACGGACCATAATACTTTGGTGATAATTTATTATCCTTCTTAGCTTGCTTTAGGGACATTTTCTTATATGGTTGTAGCCGTAGGAATACCCAATCACCTACATCAAAACTTCTTTCACTGCGATGTTGATCTGCCTGTTGTTTCATTCTATTTTGTGCCAACACGAGGTTATCCTTTAAGAGTTGGAGGACTTGTTGTTGATGTTCGATGTGATGTTCCACTGCCTGAACCTTAGAATTTTCTCTTAAATATGATGTGATGGATGGTGGTTGATACCCATAAAGTGCCATAAATGGGGTCATTTTTGTTGCTGTATGGAAGGAAGTGTTATACCACCATTCAGCCAGAGGCAACCATTTGACCCATTGTGTCTGTTTATCAGATACAAAGCAACGAAGATATCCTTCCAAACATTTGTTTACTATCTCAGTTTGCCCATCAGATTGAGGATGATAAGATGAGCTATGAGCTAACTGAGTACCAAGACAAGAAATAATTCTGTCCAAAAATTTCCAGTGAAAATGGGATCTCTGTCACTTACAATAATCTTTGGGTTTCCATGTAGCTTTTGAATTGTTTCCATAAATGCAGTAGAAACTGTACTGGCTTTAAATGGATGTGATAATGCACAAAAGTGTGCATACTTGGTAAGTCTGTCAACTACCACCATGATGACACTCTTTCCCTCAGACTTGGGTAAACCTGTGATAAAATCCATTGAAACCTCCTCCCAATGTTGGCTTGGAATGGATAAAGGTTGTAATAGACTCGGTGTCTTAATTGTTTCAACTTTATTTTGTTGGAAAACCAAACATTTCGCCACAAACTTTTGAATATCTGATTTAAGGCCATCCCAAAAAAATTCCTTCTTAACCCTGTGGTAAGTTTTTAAAAATCCTGAGTGCCCTCCTAAGGGAGAAGTGTGCAATTCCATAAGAATCTTTTGTTTTAGCTGGGAATTCTTACAGAGGTATAAGCGATCTTTGTACCATAACGAATCATTTTTCCAGCTAAATGTATCAGACGTACTGGAATCTTGTTGTAGCTTTCGAATAAGTGCCCACACTTCTTCATCATTCTTCCATTCCTCCCTTGCTTCGTTTATCCAATCTGGTTGGATAATAGAAATGGCGCACAATAATGCTTCCCTTTTTTGTAGATGATTTCAAAGTAATAACCCAACATCTTTGTGACCCACTTTTGTTGCTCTTCAGAGGATAATCTTTGTTCTAAAAAGTATTTAAGGCTATCATGATCCGTTTTTACCTTGAAGTGTCTTCCCATTAGGTAGGGTCGCCATTTCTTAAGTGCATGGAGTATTGCCAACATTTCCTTCTCATAAATAGCTTTGCTTAAAAACTTTCCCTTGATTGGACGACTTTCAAAAGCAATGGGTCTTTCATCTTGCATTAGAACAGCACCAATTCCATTTCCTGAAGCATCACATTCCACAATAAAGGTTTTTGTGAAGTCCGGTGTAGCTAAGACCGGTGCTTGGCACATTGCCTCTTTAAGATGTTCAAAGGCCTTTGTTGCTTCCAGAGTCCATGAAAATGCATCTTTCTTCAATAATGTTGTTAGAGGTGCTGCTATTCTCCCATAATTCTTAACAAACTTGCGATAATACCCTGTCAACCCAAGAAATCCTCGCAGATGCTTTATGGATGTGGGGATTTTCCATTCCTTAATGGCTTTAATTTTGCTAGGGTCTACCTTAACTCCTTCATGAGATACAATATGACCCAAATATTCCACCTCCTGGACTCCAAAGAAACATTTGGATCTTTTTGCATATAATTGTTTCTCCTCCAATAGTTGTAGCACCTTGTCAACATGTTCAACATGATCCTTCCAAGACTTGCTGTAGATTAGTATATCATCAAAAAATACTAACACAAATTTTCTAAGGAATGGTTTGAAAATTGAATTCATCAAACCTTGAAATGTTGAAGGTGCATTGGTAAGGCCAAAAGGCATGACCAAAAATTCATAATGACCCTCATGAGTTCTAAATGCCGTTTTTGGAATGTCTTCAATCTTCATTCTGATTTGATGATATCTCGAACGAAGATCCAACTTGGTGAAGTAAATTGATCCATGCAATTCATCCAGTAATTCATCAATGACAGGAATGGGGAACTTATCTTTAATAGTGAGCTTGTTGAGCTCCCTATAATCCGGACACATGCGCCATGATCCATCCTTCTTGTGCACCAATACTACTGGAGTAGAGAAAGAACTTTGACTTGGTTGAATTATACCAGCCTCTAGCATTTCTGCAACCATACGTTCAATTTCACTTTTTTGGACATAGGGATATCTGTACGGCCTGATGTTTGGAGGAACACTTCCTGGAATCAGATGAATAGCATGATCATGATCACGCATAGGTGGGAGACCTTTGGGAGTCTCAAATACCTTGGAATGATTGTCAAGGACTTTTTGGAGATCTGGAGAAATAGATGATTCCGATGTGGAAACATCTAGCGAACATAATTGTGCAATTACACCTCTTTGCTCCTTTTTTAGAAGCTTTGTCATACCATTAGAGCTGATTATCTTTCCTGGTTTCCCTGCAATACCCCTTAATTCAACTTCCTTTCCTTCCGTAGAAAATTTGATGAAAAGTTCTTGAATTAAAAGCTATTGTACCCAAGGATTGTAGCCATTGGACTCCTAGTACAACATCAGCACCTCCCATTGGAATGGAAAGCATTGGGCTAGTCAATACATATTCTCCCATGGATAGCTTGATATTATGGCACTTTCCAGAGCAATTTATTGTTCCTCCATTTGCAATCATCACTTGACACTCTGGTGCTGGATATAGGAAGCAATTCAATTCTTTTGCTACCCTACAATGAATAAAATTGTGGGTGCTTCCTGAATCAATCAACACTATTACCTTTTTCTTCTTGATTTGTCCTTCTATCTTGATGGTTTGAGGAGTGGTAATTCCCGCCAATGCATTACAAGATATGGTCGGATTTATTTGTTCTTCATCTAGGCTTTGTTCCTGGAGTATATCTTCTTCTTTTGACCTTTCTTGCTCCTTTTCTTCTTCCTCTTCACAATCTATGTAGAATAATTTCTTCTCAGCACACTTATGACCTTTAGTGTATTTGCTATCACAACTGTAACAAAGCCCTTTTGCTCTTTTTTCTTCCAATTGTTGTGGTGTCAACCTTATAGGTTGTGGAAGACTAGGGGCAACAACACTTCGTCTTTATAGTTGTGAGTGGTATGCTTCCTGGTTGCCATAATTTTGCTTTCCATTTTTCTTGCTAACCTGAATGCCTTCTCTAATGAATCAGGTTCCCAAAGGCGAACATCATGTTGGATATTATCCTTTAAAGACCCTATGAACACATCAATCCTATGCTCCTCTGGAATATCTTTTACCCTTATGTTCAATTTTTGGAACTCCTCAATGTGCTCCATTACTGAACCCTTTTGTTTGAGACTTATCAATTGGCTAAAAAAAGTGTTGCTTTTTGTATCTTCATAATGTGCTATCAATTCTTCCGTAAAAATTGCCCAAGTGATAAATTGTTTACGAGAGCAAAGCCATTGATACCATAAAAACTGATTTGGTTCCAAATATACAGTTTCCATAAGTACCTTTTGTGTGTTTTGCACATTATTGAGATCGAAGAACTGCTCCATCTGTAATATCCATGTGGCGGGATCCTTGCCATCAAACTTCCTCATATCGATTTTTGGAATATGGTGGGTCTTCGATCCAACATTAGAGTCTATGGAATCATGATTAACATTACTTTTGTTCACATCATGAGTTTCCTTTACAACCTTTTCACCATTAGTAAGTATTTCTTGTAGAAAATTTGTCAAATCTGTCTTCAAATCTGCCATGTCTGTCTTCAAATCTGTCATGTCTCTCTTCAAATCTATCTTCGAATCATCCATCTTAGCTTCCATGCCCTTTATCTTAGATTCCACACCATTTATCTTAGATTCCACGCCATTTATCTTAGCTTCTGTTAGCTTTTGTGAGCGTGACATTTGTTGCACTTGTTCTTGTAATTTTGATATATCATGTAGCATTTCTTCCTCTTCTTCATGAGTCATGCTAGAGCTTTCAGGTTCCTTACTAGGTGTTTGCATTTTCTTTCCTCAGAGCATCAGTTACCGATAATAATGCTTTACTATGCCCTTTGAATTCCGTTAAACCAAGCTTACGCAAAAATTTAAAAAAAAACTACACACCTTTTTTCACTTTGTAGAAGCCTGCTATTGAGTCTAATGTATCTCTGTAATTTCGGATCATCCAGTTCTGAAATTGTGACCTATAGTAGCCTTCTGCGTCCTCTTTCCAATGCCACAATTCTGACCCAAATTGGATTCTCCAAGGAAGCGTTATGTGAAATCTCCCACAGTGACTTTCTTCTATACTAGTTCAGTAGAGAAAACTTGTACGACGTGCCACGAGTCATTGTTTCAACCTTTGGATCTGAAACATGCATAAAAGAAACTACAGTCCGTTCTCTTTCTGTACCTTCTTACGAAATTTCAATCCAATCCCCAGAGAGAAAGTTATGACGATTTCCCCCAGGTCACCTGTTTTGAATGTGATTCAGGAGTCTGCAAAAAGACCAACTTCCTCATATCATATCTCCGCAAATATCGTGTGAAAAGCTTTGAAATTCAGACCCAAGGTTCAGTGCGATTTCTTCTCAAATGGGTTTTTTTTGCAACTTCTGAAACGTCACGTAAAAAAAGTTATAGTGAAAATGCCACGATGACCTGTTTGGAGCAGCGAAACCTTAGAATCCAAAGCTCTGATACCAAATGTTATGAAACCAGCTCAAGAAAAGATAGAAAAGATAGATCAATGCCTTAGAATTCAGCCTCTTCAAGGGGGAAACCTCATTTACATTACATAAATGAACAATTCTTCGATGATTCAAATGACAAAACCTCCTTTCTATATATAGGAGTCTAAGGAGTCACAATATAATCCAGCCGACCTAACAAAAATAACAATAGAGGGATTCCATGGGGCACAGAAATAACAACATGGGGGTAATAGGGGCACAACAATATAAATAAGGGGTATAACTACAATAGTAATGGGGTAATCACTAGTATTATAGGGACCCAACATTTTTACTTTTAATTGTAAAATAATTATTTATATTTGTAAATAGTATTTTTATTTTTATCCCTTACATAGCCCCCGAGACCAAAAATCATACCTAGGCTTTAAGCCTAAATCATAAAACACGTGGTATATATATTAATACCATATATCGGAGACATCATAGGTTTGATATCAGAGGAATTCATTTGAAATCACTGATATTCAAAGTCCAATCCATAAAGTGGCCATATAACTTCCAGAACTATATGATAAAGCGGTTGTCGGAGGACCCACATTCCATGACATTGTTTCCTGTTAATTTTAGGTATGTTCTATGTTGAGAGAAAATTTACTTCAGTTTTCCATATTAGCTCAATATCAATTCTAGATTAGAAATCACATTTAGCATGATAGTAAAATGCAGATAGAACATAAACATAAATCGCAGAAAACAAGCCAAGATAAGAGGACACAAGATGTGGCGCCAGTCAGGGACAAACCCCAATGTGGGGAAACCCTTGATCAATTCTTCTTATGTTCTTCAATAGTTCAGTAGAGAGAGATATAGTACATATACATCAAAAGTCAACATTTTGACTTGAAAAAATAAGAGCAGAGATCTTCACTAAGAAGATAACACATGAAGTAATTGATCTGAACTCAGGTGATTCCATCACCATGTTGCACCCATCACTGTGCTGCACTTCATTGTACCATGCTACACTATATATGCTACACCATTCATGATCACTATGCTGCACCCAACAGTGTGCTACATTAACCAAGTTGCATCCAACAATGTGCTACATTCATTGTCACCATGTTGCACCCAACAGTCAGTGCATCCATTGTCCATGCTGTATCCATCCAAGCTGCACCCAAAACTGATTTGTTCTTATTACGGTGCTGCTCCCATCACTAAGCTACACTTTTTTGTACCCTTCATTGCACTCAATGCATACTGCAATACATCATGTTGCTCTTATATATCCATGTCCATCATCATGTTGCATCCATTTTGATGCACCTTATTACACCATGCTGCTCCATGCACCTTAGTGCACCATGTTGCCCATGCACCATATTGTCACCTATCACACCATGTCCATCATCACTACACTGCAACATTGTATCCAATTACCAGCCTTAGCTGCTTGCTATGGCTTGCAGCCTAGCAGAGTAGCTAGGCTATAGTTACACTCTTCATGACATAGTGTTACTTAAGGACAACGTTCAAGATCCTCTCCCATGACAGCGTTTAGGCAGTGTAGAGTTTCTTTATAATAGCGTGAAGGGATTTTACAAGTAAATAGATTATAACACCTTTGATGACAACATTTGGGGCAGCATAGAGTCCTTCTCTTGCTGCAAAATAGGGCCAGCCTTTAGGGTGCATCTGAACAGAGACTAGGGCACACACAAAACTATGTCTAGGTCTCTTTGGAACAACGTATAGACCTGTCCTTAGGACAACGGATTTAGGACCCTTTGAACAACGTATGAGAGCCAATATTATGACAGCGGTTAGGGCTTGAACTGACTGCAGTTAGGGCACATAAAACTGCAGCCTATTCTCTTCAAAGTTAGGGCCAGGACTGTGGCCAGAATTCTGTGGCTAAAACACTTCCTTACTGCGGCTAGGGTAAGGTTTAGACCAATGTTTAGGCTAAATCTTTGTTGTGTTGTGGAAGCCACCTTCATCTTGACTGCATATAAGACAGCGTAGAGCCTTCTCCCTTTGACTGTAAGTAGGGCTAGGGTAACTCCTCTTAGGGCAGCGTATAGACTTTCTTTAGATAGTGTCTAGAGTTAGGGCAAACCCTCTAGGGCAGTGTATTCTCTTAGTGACTCCTCCTTCCACCAAAACCCAATGAAAAGTGGAGAGGAAGAGATCACATAGAGAGTGTGTGTCCAAATGACTAGCAAGCTACCTCTTTTTATAATAAAACGTTGAGCACAAATGGGGGCAATTTGGTTGCTGGCCGACCTTGACGAATTGTCCCATATCACAAATAAATTCATATCTCCATGAATACATGTCGGAATCGGATGATATTTAGATCAATCCTACACTTCTTGACGAGAGGAATCCAAGAAAAATATCAACTGCCATAAATAAGAAGACCCACATGGAGTTTGTCCCTAGTTGCCAATTTAACCATTTTCGCTCCTGCTTATCAGAGGTAATGCATATCAGAGATTTCCTTTCGAGACACATTTAAAAAAATCCAATAAACACCATTCCCCGATACTCAAATACTATTCCACTTTGATATGTCGATACACCTTGCTTCTCCAACTTCTGATAATCATATCCCTCCGATCTCCATTATTCCGATGGTGATGATCGTCGATATCCCGGTGTGCATCCATCACAACCTCTGATATCTGCCAGGCTCCGATATGTCGGACCCAATATGGTTAGATAATTTGTTTAATTATAACATTAGGTCCGCTCATTATATCGTGACTTTTGTTATTGGCTCACACCCAAACCTCCGATTTCCGATATTCCTCCAGATCCGATGAGAATATAAACAACATTTTAATGTTGATATCGCTTCCGCTCCTCAACGAGATTTCTTTACATCATAAGTTTTATATTATTTCCATTGTTAAAAGTCCTGATATCCATTTCTTCGATCCCTGTTAACATCTTCCGCTTGTCACCTCCTATAAGTCGCTGTAATATAAATTTTAAAATCCATTTGAATTTATATTGCTTTTAAGCATAATTCGTTTTATTTACAAAGATTGTGTTACACCATTTTTAATATAATTTTGTTTTCTTTTGACAGAGAGCTTCCGATAAAGGTCGATAGTGAGACAATATCTGGTAAATAATACGATTTCCAATGAAATTCCTCCAGGCAGAAAATGGATCTATTAATAGGAAAAGGTTGTTGAATCAATAAAACCAACGAGATAATTTTAGCATTGCGCAAATCAAACAGAGCAATTTATTCTATTGTGCTCATATGCATTTTGCCAGAATTCCAACTGAAGCTATATTTCCTATAATTAACTCTACTGGTGAGAGATTTGGGGAAATTTTTATTATTTCTAAATCATGTATAAATACTAATCTCTCAGTTGAGTTCTAAAAAAAGGAAAAGGGATTTGAATACAGGAGAAGAGGCAAAATAATACTTGAGCTTATAGCCTGTTTGTAGAGGGAGTTTTGTCTCATTGGCACTACTATAGTGGGATCAAAGTCTTCTTTGCATACAAGAAATTGAATTTGCTGGCAGCAGGGGATTTGCATTACTGTAATTATCTAAGGTTCATGTAACTTGATTCATATTTATAATAAGATTTATTTCTGTAATTGTTTGCATAACACTACTGTTTTCATCTGTTACAGTAAATAAATGCTTCAGATTTCAAATACATTTATGTTGTATGAATATATTGGTTTGGCTTTAGCACTATTGTTAAATGTTATCAGATATGCCCATTTAAAATCCGATCAAGCTACCTTGCAAGATTAATCAGAATTGCATCTTGAAAAACTGGAAATTGTATAAGAACATACTTTTGTTTCTTTAAGTTGGCTAGCTATCTAACAATTTAAAGTTATAGGCGTCTTGCTTTTCTACATGTCATTTTATTAGAACCATTTCAATATTATGGCATGAATCTTTCATTTCTTGTGAATATGTTTATTAGGAGTTGGATTTATTTACAATTAAGTGTTTTGTAACTATTTATTAGGCATTTAGTTATTTATATCTGCTTTAACAAGGATTAGATATTGTGAACTATTTCCTTAGTCTATTTCCTTTATCTCATTTCAATTCCAACATGCTTCTTTTCCCCTCCTTTTAAATTGCTCTCAATTGATAGAAAGACTACTCTTTCTTTCAATCGAGATAGGTCTAGGATAAGTGCATCTTAGATTAGATTTTTCATTTTAATTCCTGTATCCTAGAAGTCCCCTCATAAAGGGGCAGTCTTTAGAGTGGCTTGGTTGAGCCTCAAATCGACTTAAGGATCACCTTCTTACCTGATCAACAAGAGGGGTGATCTAATGACTCTTCTCTATTGGTAAGTGAAAGTCATACTTTAAGCCAATGGAGATAGAGAGAAGGTAACTGGACCTAGTCTAACCAGTAGGAACCACCATTTCAACGAAAAATGAGCTACTCTAAGTTCCCAACTAGGTGGTCTCCCTTATAATGTTGTAGGCTAATATTTTCAAACCTCCAATAGGTTTGCAGACATAATTATACAAATAAATGCATCACATGGTACTCAATTACAAAAGATGCCCTAATTAGGGTTTATAATCAAAACACATAATTATACAGGAAAATACACATAAAATATATCATTACATAATAGCCACTTATATGTATAAAATGAACAATTGGTTTGGGATCTCCACATTCCACCCAACCATAGACCACATGGTTCATAAATATCAACCATGGGTTACCGTTGAGCTGGGTTGTAACTCCACAGGAAACGATGTAAAAACCAAATAATAAAAACATATGACTAGACAAGGTACCCATATAGTAGACACTACTCCAACCACATACTTGCAGTCTCCCTAAACCTACACCCAAGGGGAACACCCATTCTCTATGCCCTCTTAGTTTCTCAATGGTGCCCACCTCTTCAAGGCACCTTATAGCTAGCTAGAGACGAGCTCAGTTCTGGGCTTGCAAGAGATTCTACTGCTCTCTAGGAATCTTTCCATCCATAAACTGAAATATATTCCAGTTGGTCAAGAATCCAAGCACAAGGCTCGCCATCTGGTTGCACAAAAACGATTTCACATCATAACTCCATGGCTATACGTTCCATAAACAGAGTCACCAAGCTCTCAACTAGGATTATCATATACAACATGGTTAACTGAATAACCATACCTCAATGAGTTACAGAGTCCAAGCCCAGGACTCATCGACGAATCAACCATAAATCATTCACTTAATTCATAATCCATAAACCCCCTTCTACTATTTCCCTCTTTTCTCATAGGAAAACACACACACACACACATTAACTACATGGCCTCTCTCTACCATGTGGGACCCCCTGAGACCACATGGGCCCCAGGTGTCCTTTTCACCAACACCTATCACATCACCCCATTTCCTATCACTGTGGAGGTGTACTGCTCCCATACTTTTTACCATGGATTGTGATCCACAACTAGCTTATTTTATTAATATAATATATGTAAAAAAGTTACATTATATTTACAATCTTAGCCCTCTCACTTCTTAGCCAAAACCGACATATAAACCTAGGCGCAGTGGCCCCAAATATATATGTAAGATATCTACATGGGCTTGTAGGACACATAATATAACTCAACTCACCAGCCTAAATATTATGGTTGTCAGGCCTGTTACATAGGCACTCGAGCCATAGCATATCATAACTTGGCCCACCAGCCTAATCATGTGGATAATTATAAAGGCACCCCAAACTCAATATCCACACGCATACATGTAGAAAATAAGGGTTGGGCATGTGTATTTCATTCCTCTCCCCCTTAATTAGGTGCAGTTCTCAATGCACCATAAATTCATAATCTGAATCTACTATTGCAAAGTGAATTTGTTGCTGCAAAGTGAATCTGTTGCTGCAAAGTGACTTTAGCTCACAATTTGTAGCTGAAAATCCATGTCCCCCATGTCCTCATTCATGGCTTCATGGGAATCCTCCACACTTCTGGTGCCATCTACATGTCCTGGAGGTCCTTGCCCCATGCTAATGAACGTGCAACCTAACACCATTTATATTACCTAGAGGACATCAAACAAATAACATTAATATATATGCAATAGATAAATTTCACATATAAAAGTATATATATATATATATATATATATAAGTACATATACATGTACATTCATTCCTTCAAAAAGAAATAACAACCAAACATATGCAACATTCATCAAACATAATATGGAATAGAATTTTCATGCAGGGCAATAGTTATGCAAAAATCCACGCAATGTTGACATTCATGTGGCTCAACAATGAAGCACTATCTCTACATGCAAGTGTTGTATACCATCCTTGTATGCCATTTCTGCATTTAATTCTTACAAAGAATCCCACTGCAGTCTCAGTAACTGTTGTTGTTGTATACAATAAATTTATTTCTTAATGTTTCTGCCACTCTGGTTGCCATTACTCTTCCTGCTCTACCATTTGTTGTTAATTACCTTGGCATAGCTATTGTAAATCTTTTCCTTTCATTTTAATTCCCACACAATTACAATTTGACTAACTATGAAGTTGTTAGTTTTCTTAGTGATAAAGGCTGCAATGGTTGGAGATAAATATGAATTTCAATGTGGCATCATTGTTCCATGCCTTACTAAAAGAAGATATCAACAACATACATTAGGATTCCATTATGCACTTAACTTATATAAAACCCTAAGTTTTATTCCCATTCTCACAATTCACTGACAAAACTCTCTTGTTTGTTGTCTTCTTCAATCAACAAGTAACAATATTTGCATGCTCCACTCACCATATGCATATACATATTACATATTTCCAATATTTAAACCAACGCATGCATATATCAACCATATTTAATCTTTGGCATTTTTAGCAATCATATACCTTAAATGAATCAGATATCATGTCCATAATAATCAATATGAGAAGGGTTAAGGGATCCTCCTTCCCTTCCTATATATATTACGGGACTCAATAACACAACTTTCATGTTTTGTAGCTTTTCCCATTAATTATTTATGCTTACTAGCCAATTGCATTCCATATTGCTACTAATATTCCTTGGTTGTTTGTAGCCATTGGATATCTTGAGCTACCTTGCATTCATCTTGAGAGTATATGATACTCACCCTCGTGGTAAATATGTATTTTCATAATTTATGTTACCCTGCTTATTGTTCACAACAAGAATTATAACAACCTGTAGCACCACATATCTTCATTTGTGGCCTCATCATGTTCAACTGGAGGTTGTTAAAGTATCACATGCATTCTAGCATGTTATACCAACTACCTACTTACCCAAATCCATCACTATTTTCATGGGAAACTCTACCTACATGTCCAATCCACATAGTGAGTTCCTTTACTATGTAGGTCATCTTCATTTTCACCCAGACAACCATATATCATAGTTACGTAATAAACAGGAGCCCCTCTAGCTCATCATAGTAATCCTTAATGTAATGCATATATTATGGAAACACATGCCAGTCACTGCTTGGTATCAACTTCTCATGGAAATTCACCCAAATTCCATGCCTTGAGTGACCTTAAACCTACTATAAACATACTATAATCTTGTTGTAACACTTGTTACAAGCTGTCACAACCTGTTATAACACCTATTACAACCTAATCATATCTATGTTGCATATACATGTTATGGACAACCACAACACCCGTTTAACTTATCATGGTCCTACCATAACACCCATTATAGTACAACTACAATCGTGCTGGGTTCTTGTAATGACCTTGTCAAAAGACCTATCATAACCTATCATAATCCTACCATAACCTATCATAGAACTATCATATAGACCTATTACATACCTATTACAACTTGTAGTAATAACTATTATAATCCCTATATAACATGTTATAAACCTGTCACCACTTGTGACCAATCCACCTGTTGTACTTGTTAGAATCATATCACCTACCCGTGAAACTATGTTATAACCTGTAATATACCTGTCATCTACCTATGACAACTTGTTATAACCTATAATATACCTATCACCTACTTATGACTAATTTGGTACAACTCGTTATGAACCTGTTATTCCTCGTAGGAAATCTGTTATACCACATGTGTCCTGGTTATACCACCAATATCTTTGTAAAAAAAAACTATATATATGTTCATGTTACAAAGTTATTATAACTTGTCATGACCCCGTGACACCTTGTGTATAACCTGCCTTGTAGCCAATTGTGCTGCTTGCGCAATGATTGTCCTATGTTGTTACACAACTATTTTAATTCTACAACCCTTACTTCTCATTTTAGGGGACTTAGGTAACATACATAATGATTTATGTATTCCAAAATCAGAGCATGGTTCTGTGGTTACTTGGAACCCTTAGCAATAATTCCATAACAAATTGATTTCCATTATTCCATCAACAAATTCTAGTATGTTTATATTCTGATATGATAAATGAAACCTTAAGTTTCCACTTCCCACCACAACTCCTTACATAACTTTCCTATTTTAATGAATCCATAATTTAATATTATTGTTTAAGAAAAAGAATTAAATGTTGTTGCCTACCAATTATCTCTTGATGTAACATTACAACTGCTTCAAGAATGTCTATTTTCAACATTACACTCTACAATATTAAAACTTCATGAGCATTGCTAATATTTCCCATTTCCATCTCTCAATCTGATAACATTGCAACATCAGGGGTAAACCCCTCTCTTGGCATTTGCAACTTCCCATTCAATGGTAAGCCTCTTCTTTTTAAATCTTCCTCATACAATTTGTTTTGCACGATCTCCAATCAAGGAGTTGAAATATGAAAACCCCTGTGGGGTAACATGAAATTTAAAAATGCAATGGTCAAACATTTGACCGACTCAAGAGATTTCATCATTAGTAAATCACAACTACAACCCTATAACCATTCAAGGTAGTCTTCACATCATGAATTCACCAATCTTGGTAAGGTTATGTAAACTACTGAGCCTAATCTATTTTTGTTAAGGTAACAAGACAAAGAAAATTTCCTTGTATACGAGGAAGTAACCTGATTTACTATAGCTACAAATCTTTTGAAAGAACCATCAAGTCTTATTGTCCGAAAGTTGTTCCAACAATTGTATCATGACTTCTTCTGCCAAAATATACTCCCAATTTACCTTTACAAATCCTTTACCAACCTGATTGATAAGGAAGTTGACTCAACTTCCTTATGCTTAACAAAATTAGCACTCAGGAATATTGTCCTTAATTTCTTGCTTTCATTTTACTCAATGACTATAATTTTTTTTAGCCCTATACCTTTCAGTGATATTTTGTCCCAATATTCTCACCCAAATTCAAATTCTAGTTTTTCTAGAATGTTCTCCTTGTCAAAAGCTTTCTATTGACTACTCGTTTATCAAATTCTGATACATATGCTAAAATTTATTCCCTTAGCCAACTAAGTACAATTTGCTCCTCATGCTTCCTGTAGCTTTCTTTTAAATTTTTGTAGAATTTTGATTTCAACTTGGCTTTATTAATGCATTCCTCTCATCAATGGCTTTGTATTGACTATTTACTTGCCTAATTCTATTACCAGGGGTAACATTTATGCCCTCGACAAGCTCAACTTATTAAGCCTCTATTTTAACTCTTTTTTTTGTTACCTATACCTTCTCTAAGGAATTTCCATAGAATTTTGTTCCCAGATCAAAATTCTAGGTAGATAGTTGTGTTCTGCTCGAAATTATCTTTATTTTGACTATTCATGGGCCGATTTCCAACTCTCAGGTGAAAAAATATGGCCTTGCTTTTGCCAAACCTTCAAGTGTGCTTTGATTCCATGTCGTTATGACATTTAGCGCTCAAGCACCCTCAAATTTCATATATGAGCTCATCTATGTCACGCATGACATCATAGGCCACACGGTTGATGTGGCTCTCCACCTCGTTGGTCATATTAGCCCCTGTCCATGTCACCTAACGCTTCCGTGGCTAGCCATCTCGGCTCTTATGTGGCATATTTGTCCACCTCGGCATCATCTGGTTGCTCCATGTGGTACAATTGCAACTACACCCTTGAGGGAGTCCACCATACATTCATGACGTGAAATAAAATAATATAATTATTATAAATAATGCATAAGCGTGGGGTCCTCCACATGCCCCAAAATATTGATTATATATATATATATATATATATATATATATATATATATATATATATATATCCCCTACCCCGGGGCCCTCCTTGTACTCCACACCATTCATGGTGCACAAAACATATCACATTATATTATTTAGTGACAACGTAATGTTTTTAACTCATATAATAGTTTTGGGCCCTCTCGGTCAATCCACAACCATAATCATGGCAAGGAGATTGATGACCAAGATTAATAACACACCACCCCCCCGCGATGTCACTGAGGGGGAAGCCCAAGTTTGCTATCTTGGTTCCACTGCTAGGTTCCAACCTACCCATCCAATGACCCCCATTCACATGATTAATCAAACAATTCATAAAAATAGTGGGGGGGAGGGGGGGAGGGTACCCCGTGATTCCAACAACAGAGAGGGGGAGGGGGTTTGCTATCAAGGCTCCACCCCCTCTCCATCAAGGTTCCATTTCAACGACAAATCATTTCAGCGATTAACATGGAGTGACCCCTTCTTTGTCATCCCTCCAATTATGTCAAATGTTGTGTGTCAATTCCCTACCACCATGGCATCGTGGCCTTGTGGCTTGACACCATGGCCTCACTGCAACTTATTGTCCATGGCATTGTGGCTCATCTCCTCAACACTGTCTGATACCATCCTTGAGGCTTGTAGTCCCGTGACGGGTTCTGCGTGTGGAACTTTAACAACATTCCACCACAGGTGACGACACCATTAACCTTTGAAACTGCGATCAACGGTGTAGGCAGGGGTTCCTCCCTAGAACATTGACCCACAATATATACCTTTTATTATTTTTATAAAGTAATTAAACCCCAACGCTTAGCAATGGTGCTATGTACCTAATTTTGTTCCTCTGAGGCTAAAAATAACCATTTATCTTCAAATTTGCCCTATAATTAAACTATTTTAACCATTTCCAAGCCTCTCTTGACACCCTCTTGTTCCGAGGAAAATTTTAATCATTCCCACCACTGTGACTTTCATCAAATAATTGGTGGGAAACCTGCAATTTTCCCAATTTGCCTCGATTCTAGCCCAATTAGACCCAGTGTTGAAAAATGGGCTCTGATACAACCTTGTAACATTCCCGACCTCTATCCAAGCAAATGATACCGCACCAACACATTCAGGTATTGCAAATTTCTTCAGTGGGAGCCTCAAACTCTTATACAATCCCTAACCTTATTCATTTCCTAAACCCCTATGGCCACACCAACTCACGACCAGTACTCTGTGAACACTAAGTGCATTGAAACTCTATCAATTTGGTTGTAACAATTCTGCCATAGTAAATTCACTTGTCCTTGGAATTAATGCATTAAAATATAATATACATATAAATATGCATAACATTATGCAATACCCAGCTCTAAGCACCATGCACAATTTAAATATAAACTCACGTAATTAACCAGTAACATAAACATCATGGAATGTATGACACTGTGTAATATTAACACCAAAACCTAACTAGGGTTTTTTGATGTAATTATACAAATAAATACATCACACAGTACTCAATTACAACAAAAACCCCAATTAGGGTTTAGAATTGGAACCCATAATTATACAGGAAAATACACATAAAATATATCATTACGCACAGTAACCACTTATTTGTATAAAATTAACAGTTGGCTACAAGCTCAGCACATTACACAAGGCCATAGACCATGTGGTTCATAAATCTCAACCACAAGTCACCCCTGAGCCGGGGCTGCAACTCCACATGAAATGATGTAAAAACCAAATAATAAACGCATATCATCGGATAAGGTATCCATCCAACAAACACCACTCCAACCACATGCTCCCACTCTCCTCGAACCTGTGCCCAAGTGGCACACCCCTTCTATGCGCCCTACTTGTCCATCCATGGTGCCCATCTCTTCAGGGAATCTTATGACTAGCCAAAGAAAATATCAACTCTGGGATTGTAGGATTTTGTGCTACTATCTAGGAACCTTTCCAACCATAAGCTGAAATAACTTCCAGCTGGTCCAGAACCAAAGCACAAGGCTCACTAGTCGATTGCACGAAATCGAGTTCACATCGTAACTCCATGGATACCCATGCTATAAACAGAGCCACCAAGCTCTCAACTAAGATTATCCTTTATGAAATTGTTAACTAAATAACCATGCCTCAGTTGGTTGCAAGGTCAAAGCCCATGACTCACCAACAAATAAACCATAAATAATTCACTCAATCCATAATCCATAAACCCCCATCTACCGTTTCCCTTTTTTCTCACAGGAAAACATATATATATTTATAATTGCATGGCCTCTCTTTGCCATGTGGCACCCCCTAAGACCACGTGGGACCTAGGTGTCCTTTTCACCAACACCTGTCACATCACCCTGTTCCCTGTTACCGTGGAGTTGTATTGTCCCTATACTCTTTACCGTGGAGTGGGCTCCACCACAACCAACTTATTTTATTAATATAATACATGTATACAAGTTACATTATATTTACAATCTTAGCCCTCTGGCCACTTAGCCAAAATGACATATAAACTTTGGAATGATGGCCCCAAACATATATGTAACATATCTACATGGTTGTATAAGACATATAATATAACTCGACTCACTAGCCTAAATATTACAATCCTTGTACCTGTACATATGTGCTCTAGCCTTAACATATCATAACTCGGCCCACTGGCTTAATCATGTGGATACTTCCATAGGCACCCTAGCCTCAATATCCACATGTGTACATGTACAACACAAGGGTCGGGTAGGGGTATTACAACCATACTTTTTATGGCTCCAAAAATGACCACGTTCATTTAACTTCATTGATTGATTGATAATATTTTCTTTGTAATAACCAATGTCCTTATAATTATCCTTCTCTTTTTATTATATAGAAATATTCTACTATGCTTCCTCAAGCGTTTTCCATAGGATTATTCATCCAAAAGATACCTCCAAGTTATTCCCAAAATCTTCCCCCATGTTCTTGGATAATTTATTAATCTTCCCCCATCTACTTGGATAAGTTATTGCTTCTTGTTGATCTCTTAAAATTGTTTGTAAAAGTTCCACTTACTCACCTCTAGTACTATTTTCATTCATATGATGATTCTATTTTGGTCATGGTTACAAGGTCTACAATATGTTATCAGCATTAAATAAATTTCAAGTTCATCACTAAAATTGGGGATCGAACATAGAAATTTCTTTCATTTCTTAGAACCCTTGTCTTTTAATACTTATTTTCTCATCTTCTCATCCTAATAATATGCTTATTATCTTTCCTAAAACCTTCACACGTTTATAAATTTGATAGTCCCACTTAAACCATGGATTATTTACCATTCCTTCCCACATTGTCCTTGAAACAAAGTTGAACAAGTGATTATTCACGTGAATTAAACTACTTTTTATCTTCACAATTATCATGAATCTATTCTTTTTATTTTTATCATTCATATCAACACTAAATTTTCCATAATCATATAATGTCATTATTGCTAAATTATACTTTTTAAACCCCATTAAATATTGCAAACCACTTTAAATAAACTATAATTGGAAAATTTACATATCATTCCCTAAATATGCAATAATTTAACATTTTTCACTATCATCATGCATTTAATATTTAATAATTACTTTTTATAGTTAAATAATAGTACTTTTACTAATTTCTATAACACCAAATATACATAAAAATCCCATCAATTAATATCAGATTTAAGTTTCATTTAATGTATTTTTCTTTCTGTTATTTAATATGAAATTAAAATTTTAAAATTTTAAAAAGTTTTTGAACAGATTTGATTTATTTAATATATAGTCCATAAGGGGCAAATATTTGCTCCTGCCAAATGCCTCAGAGTCTTGGACAGTTAATCTATTTCCTTACATTTAAAAAATATAAACTCTTAGCAAAACAAAACTTAATTATATATATTTTCCTTCCTAATATGATTTCTATTTCTCATTAAAATAAACCTTTATATAAATTTTAATATTCTTTAAAATACTCTTAAAACATGAGAGCAATCTCCCATGCACATTATAAATAAATGTATCCCATGCATTTAAAAAATATTAATTAAATATTCCTAATAATATTCCCAAAAAAAACGAAGAGAACATGTTACTGTCATCGAAAATTTATTAAGAATGAGACTAAAATCCCAATGGACCATATTGTTAAAAGCCACAGAAAAATTGTAAGAAAAACACCCATGGACATCAATGTAAGAAGGCCAAGGTATGTAACCAACTATGATACATTTTTATTATAATTTTTTTGGTTAGGAAGCTATCAACTCTTTTTCCACTTACAATATAAGGAATCAGTATGCATCGAAAATTAATGTGGGATAGTTGTACATAGAAACTTTAAAATAAATAAAGACAGAGTGCCACTGCAATATGGTTGATATCAAATTACAAGGTAAAAGGCCTAATGAATGATTTAGAAATCCTTGTGACTGAAATAGGTAATGCTCTTCTCATTTTATTTCTTTGATGTAATTTTGGAGTTATTGTATAGTGACATGCTAGCTTGAATGGACTCACAATGTCCAGTTTTTTTTGTCAATGAGGTTCTTGGGCCTTCGAAGTGGCCAGAGACAATTTCATTGAAGGATTTAATTTTTCAAACATTTGGAAATTGGGAGAAGCCAACATTCGTATTTGTATTTGTAGGCACAATTAGACATAAACTAATGTAACTATAACTACAGGTCAAAGTTACAACTTGAGATATTAATTGCTTGGGTTTAGGATTTTAAGATCCATATTTCGTTTCTAAGATTTTTTTCCAGTAATAATTGGTTTATCTTGACATTAATTGCTGTAAGGAAGCTAGAATATTAATCACGTTATAAGGCTGTGAGAATGGAACTCGACACATATGGTTTAATTGGTCAAGTTTGGTAACACCACATATTTTTTTCCTTTTCAAACACAATTTGAACATCATTAATTTTTTTACACACATCACAATTATTTTTGTGTTTATATAGTTTTTATTCACCATGATCTTTGTGCGACTCACATTCACGATTAATTTTTTGGGCCTAAGAGTGTCTTTATTACCCTATATATATATATATATATATATAATATGATAGAAACAAATTTATCTCATCCTATCTTGTTTTATTTCTGAATAATTCATAACATCAACCTTATTATAGAGGAAACATTGTGAAATTATTAAAAGCCCTTATGAGACAACAACATTGCAGAAACAATGAATTGATCATACTAGTTACCCTAATTGTTGTCATAATTTTCTTGTGAAGATAGTTCTGGGTATCTAATTATAAAAGTTTTAGGTCAACTAAAATAAATTCATTTAAGAAGGATAAAAATGATGTGTTATGAGAGATAATTTATGTGAAAAGAATTCTTGTATGGATATTTATTTTATTTCAAATAATAAATGATCATTAATAACACAGAAACTTATTATAGAAAGCCCATAGGCATTAAGGATTGAAGCTTGGGTTTCGCAGGGGGTTGGGCTCCTCCCTAAAATCAAATGCAGTCCGGGATTTAATCAACCAAGAGCACCCAGATCTCTTTCTCATCTAGGAGACCAAAATATCTGAGCAAGACTTTCAGAACCTCACAAAAAGATACAAAAATTTCACAGGTACAGCTATAGATGCAGTAGGTGCCTCAGGAGGAATAGGAACTCTTTGGAACAAGAGCAAATGGGACCTCACCAACCAAAAATCTTGCAACTGGTGGGTAAGAACAGATCTTAAAAATAGAGTCTCAAAAGAAGAATACACCATCTATAACATCTACGCCCCGAATCACTACAGGGATAAAGCCCTCTGCTGGGAATCTATAAACTCAGAATTGCAGGCCTCTCAAGATAGGAACATTTTTATGGGTGGAGATCTGAACCTAATAAGGAACATTGAGGAAAAAATAGGTGGGAATTTCCTCGCTGACCCCTCAAGAGACTCACTGGAAGCGATAATACAAACCCATAACCTCATTGATATTCCCCCTCATAACGGCAAATTCACGTGGAGCAACAAGAGAGTTGGTATTCACAATATCAAAGAGAGATTGGATAGAATTTTAATTCATGAAAGAATTGTTTCAGGCTTCTCCTCAGTCAAAAGCAAAATTGTCCACGCCTCAGCCTCAGACCATAAGCCTGTGGTCTTGATCCTCGACAAGGGAAGAAATCTTGGGCCCCTTCCCTTCAAATATAATAAATCTTGGGACTCTAAGGAGGACTTTCGAAAACTCATCAAAGACCATTGGGCGAAGGAAGTCACTGGGTCGCCCCACTACATTTGGGAAACAAAATTAAAATCCATAAGAGCAGTAATAAAACAGTGGGCCAAAGCGAACACAGCAATGGAAAATAAAAAAAGAGCAGAACTACACAGGCAAATGGAACAGTGGAATAAGGAGAAAGAGGATAACCAACTCACAAAGGAAGAACAAGCCCAGGAAAACGAAATGTTCAGGGAACTCTACAGGCAAAATAGAGTGGAGGAAGAAGAACAAAGACAGAAATCGAGGTGTCTTTGGCTCAGAGCTGGAGACAAAAACACCTCCTTCTTTCACAACAACATAAAGATCAGAAGAGCCAGAAATCAAATCGATAAAATCATGGCAGAGGGAAAATAAATCAGCGAACAAGAGGAAATTAAAGAGGCAACGCACAGCCACTTCAAATTCCTATTATCAGCAGTCCCTCAGACTTCGAACAGCACAGATTTTCTCAGACCAGTCGAGAGCAAAATTTCTGAACTGCAAAATAGAGAATTGGATCAGGATGTTTCAGAGGAGGAGATAAGGTTGGCGATCTTCAGCATGCAACCGGATAAGGCCCCGGGACCCGACGGTTTCACTGTTGCCTTCTACAGGAATCACTGGGACACAATAAAAAAAGATTATGTCAGGATGGTAAAAAATGTCTTTAAAAAATTCAAGATGGGGGAAAACACTAAATCCTCCCACCTTGCTCTCATCCCCAAGGACCTCAATCCCCTCTCCTTTGACCGTTTTAGACCTATTTCTCTTTGCAACGTTTCATACAAGATAGTTACTAAAATTCTGGCTAACAGGCTAAAAAAGCTTCTTCCCTACCTTATATCAGAGAATCAAGGCGGATTTGTCCCCCATAGACAAATAACGGACAACGTCATATTGATTCAAGAAGCAATTCACAGTAGCATCAACAGAAAAGAAAGAGGTATGATTATAAAATTGGACATGGAAAACGCCTTTGACAGGGTCGACCATCACTTCCTGGCAGATGTCCTCAGGAAATTCGGGATCTCCAGCAAATTCATAAGCATCACCATGGAGTGCATCTCAAACCCTTGGACTGCCCCCCTCATAAATGGTAGACCCAGCAGCTACTTTAGAAGCACTAGGGGACTGAGGCAAGGCTGCCCCCTCTCTCCCTTCTTATATATCATCATGGTTGAAACCTTGAGCATTCATCTGGAAAAACTGCGCAAGCAAAAGGAGATCACAGGGATCAGCATAGAGAGAGGGATAAAAGAAATTAATCATTCGCTCTTTGTGGATGACACCCTTTTAATAGGGGGAGCCTCAAGCTTAATGGCAAAAAGATTCAAGAAAACTCTGGACTCCTTCCTGGCAGCATCAGGGGGAATGCTAAACAACAAAAAATGTAAAATATACACTTGGAATGTCCCTCTTCAAATCATGCAAAGAATCTCCTTGATCATGGACATCCTAGTTCAAAGGAATTGGAGTCACTTCTCTTATCTGGGTCTGCCCTTAGCAAAAGAAATAGTTAAGTCTGAAATTTGGGTTAAGCATATAGAAAAAATGAGAGGACTACTCCAAAGCTGGGGGCTGTCCTGGCTAAATTTGGCTGGCAGAACTACTCTCATTAAGGCTCTCCTCTCTGCTCTCCCCATATATCAATATGCAGTAACTTTGGCCCCTGCTAGTGCCCATAAGCACATGGAGTTAATTATGAGAAGTTTCCTCTGGCAGGGAGGGAAGCAAGACTTGAAAAAATTCAGCCTAGTCAGATGGGATCAAGTTACCCTCCCCTTCGAAAAAGGGGGCTTAGCCATCAAAATTCCAAGTCTCTCTAACAAAGCAATGGGATTTAAACTGATCTGGCGAATGCTCATATGAAAAGGCTCCTGGTGGGTGGAGGCTATGAAGATGAAATACCTCAATGGGCTGAACTCTAATGTCCTCTCTGAAGTAATCGTAGATAGACCTTGCACTCCAGTCTAGAAACTCATCAAAAAAGTCCTCCCTCAATTCAGAAATCACATCTCAAAATCGTCGGGAAATGGAAAAGAAATAAATATATGGACGGACAGAATTATGGGAGCAAAGCCAAGAAATCTTCTTCAGCAGTTCAGCACCTTGAAAACTTGGATGGAAGCAAAAAACTTGAACTCTCTTTATGACATCTCCCTATGGGATCAAAATAGTTGGCTTGCATGGAAGGATCTACCTCTCCCAAATAACCTCAGGGATCAATGGGCAGACCTCAAGATCTCCCTTTCGGGATCAGCTCCCATAAACAAAGAGGCTTGCGACAGGTTCATATGGGATCCTAGCGGAGGAAACTTCACTGTAAAAGATGGGTACAAACTTCTTCAGGCAAGCTCTGCTCTAGGTAACTGGAATCTTTGTACAGCGGTGTGGAAATCAGAATGCCTTCCAAAGGTCAAATTCTTCAACTGGACTCTTCTCAAAGGCAAGATCCTTACGGCCGAGAATCTCAAAAAAAGAGGTATACATGGTCCCTCAATCTGCTGTCTCTGCCGTGCTGAGGAGGAAAGTAGCCAACACCTCTTTTTAGATTGTCCTTATGCCCAAAGCTGTTGGAACCAAATTATCAGTCCATTGAAAATAAGAGAGACCTTCGACCAACTATCTACTCTACACAAAAACTGGGAGAAATGTTACCCTCATTCTAGGAAAAGCAAGGCCATCATCACCCGCTTGTGGAAATGTATACCCTCAACGCTCAGCTGGCAAATTTGGCTCACCAGGAATAACTGCATCTTCAACAACCAGAAGCCAAACCTAGCTCGCACCTTGGCAAAAACTATGGGCCTTGTCTCCGAGATAATAAGCGCCAACTCTGTCTCTCAACCGGACCGATCCAGCTGGCAGAAAGATGAGGAAGACTGGTTCAATAAATTCTGCCTAAGTTATGACAAAAATAAGCAACCCCCTTCCACAGCTGGCAAGAGGGGGAACAATTGTAAACTTAGGGGCACCAAGGAAGACACAAACCAATGGATACATGAGCAAAAGAGAACCACTCTCCAGTTTTATGGAGCTTCAAAAAACAATCCAGGGAAAGCAGGGGCAGGGGGAATTATAAAAGATCAGTATGGAAAAATTCTCATAACCTATGAATGGGGCCTGGGTCAAATGTCAAATAACATGGCAGAGGCTTACAGCCTCCTTTTAGGCACAAGCATTATGAAGCAGATGCAAGTTCAGAACCCAATCATTCTAAGGGACTCAGCAATTGTGATCGTTGCACTGGCTACAGGGGGAGAATTCAAAAAAAAGGCTCTCAGCAACATCAAACTAAGGATCATGAATAATATAAGCTATCTGGGAGATACCAGTTTCAAACATGTACTGAGGAATAATAACACAGAAGCGAACTCTCTTGCCAACAGGGCAGTCAACAGAACCACTGGTCAGGTCCAAGAGAATGATCATATTTATGACAAGCCAATCTCGTAACTCGACCCATCCTTCAGCAACTTCTCTGAACTTCGGTCATATCAGCCATCTCATTATCCCGTCCGCCCTTTCTCCCAAAATCGACAAGCAGTCCACAGACTCCACCCCTTCTGACATTGGCATCCTCCTCATCCTGATCGCTGCAAAGGAAATCTCCACTGACAAAACAAACAGGTACGGGATCAAGCTCAGTCAGAGTTCTCGTGACAATTCCAAGCAGAGGTTAGGCGCCAGTCTCATCAAAATCTATACCGACTGCATAAAAAATCCAAGACATGATCACATGATCAGCAAAATCCCTGCGCCACATGCACCAGATTTGGATGCCCAGTCTCTCGACCTTCTTTATATTCATCAGGGAACCTCACTCTCCCTTCAGCTCAGAGCATCAGTTCTTCAAGACCAAAAGAGTAAAGGCCCGATTCTCTTCAGAAAGCCCCAGGTGTTCCTCAGTTCTAGATTGGGCTCTGCGACCAGCTTCGAAAGAAAGTTGTCTCCCTCCGACCTCAGTGGTAATCGCTGTGTCATTTGTGTTTCTTTTTGCTTTCTCGCTAACAGTCTCTCTGGTTGTTTGAAACAGCGCCCTCCCTCCTCTGCGCTCTCTTCCTCCCTGGTCTCTTCCTCCCCCCTGTTCTACCCCCTCCATATCATTTTTCTCTCTGTCATCGGCGGCCTCCCCTCAGTGTCTCTTTTTCAGGCCCGCGCTATCTGCCAGATCTCCCCTTCTTCCCTCCTCCATCTCTCCACTCCCTTCTGCTTCCCCCAGCATATCCCTCTGCTCCAACTTCCTCAAGCTCTATCCAAGAGAGGAATCGAAATGGCAGAGAATCCAGTGGAGCGTGAACCGGCAGAGAACCCCTTGGAGCGAGTAATCACCAACAGCAGCTGCACACTGTGCAAAGCCCACTATTTCATGATCGCCCGATTCGTAAAACACTTTAACGACCTCAAGGAAGAATTTCAAGCTGATAGTAGATCAAAAAGGAAAAAGCTGGAGAAATAGAGAGCAGAGATTGAAGGTCTTAAAGAAAAATGCAACCCCCTGGAAGAAGCAATTGCTCACATTAAAGCAATAACTCAAAGCATGCATGCAGGGGCCTCGACAAAGATCAGCGAGAAAAAGGAGCCTCAGCCCGATGATTCTGTAAACCAGCAACTGTAACTTGTTCTATGTCTTGTAAATTTTGCTTTCTAGTAGGCCTGTTTGTACGGCAATATAGCCGTTATCTTTTTCAAATCTCAATCTACAAGTCCTCTGACAAGGATCAAGGGTCTGCGTACCCATTTTGGATCCTCCCCTCATTGTTCTTCTCATCTTATGTAACAAGACTCGCTCCTTGAAGTTTTATAATATATTAGTAAACGACCTTGTTAAAAAAAAAGGATTGAAGCTTGGGTTTTGATCCCATGTGTAATGACTCAAACAAAACATAATTAAAACACAAAAAAAAACTACTTACAATGTCATTAATCGTCAACATATATTTTTTTTAATCTAGTTAGTATATAATTCATGAAAGTCATGAGAGATGAAAAAATTGTAAAATGAAGAATTAACTTACTTGATATTGATGGGTTTGTTGCATTATTTGAATCTTGCTGTTGTAATGTCCCCAACTACTTAGGAGAAATAAGGCAGGTTCCACTAGCCTAATAAGTTTCTGTAGGCTAAGGCGGGGAATGTTTTTGATAAAGGAACATGATTCGTCTAGGAGAAACTTTATAATTGTCTAAGAGATAAAAATGGGGACATATCCTAGGCTAGTGAAAATTCATTTTAATTTTATAAAGGGAAAGTTCTTTAAAGTGACTTAATAAAATATTAAAAGAGTAAAAGGGTGGCAAAAACAACCACGCAATTATAGAAAAAAAAAAGTGAGGAGTCTCTCCTCATTCTTTCACTTGCATTTTAGAGAAAAAAAGCTCTTGAGAGTTTTTGGGAGAAAAGCTTAGGATTTGAGAAACCCTGGCCGCCATAGCTAGCTTCGACGCTGAAACCAGACACCCTAGTTGGTCCAAAGAGTGAAATCACCCAGATTTCACCTCTGTGTTTCTATGGAGAAAACAATTTTCTGGATATATTGAACTTGAAGAGGTATTATCAGTTGATTTTAACTTCTAATTTAGTTTATTTATATATCTTGTTTCAGGTAGAAAACCCAAGTCAAATTTATGGCCAAGATCTCTACTGAAGCCATGCCGAGTTCTCTCTTCTTTCTGTTGGTTGTATGCAGGGTTATAAGGTCTAAGTTCAAAGGCAAAAAGGGTATATGATTTCTCCTTCATTTTTAGTGGTCGAATACAATATCAAGGGCAATGTATCATTTAGCTACAAAGAGCTCAATTTGGCATAAATTTGGAGGGCATGTATTGTTGAAGGAAGGGATGCCATCACTCCTCATTTGCTGAAGATCAAATCGCATATGAGCCACTATGTGTAAATAAATATTTTTCTAATGGATGGTTCAAATCCTTGTTGGCTGTAGTAGAAATTTTGTGGGTCGATTTTCACTACCAGTCGTTGCCATCATTAAATTTGGGCGTGGGTTGTATAAATACTCTGAGTACTTGTGCATTAAAGGTGTTACTTGTGAGAAATGAAATCCATGAACCTTGCTGAGCTTGAACCATGAGTAAGAGTTGCTAAAACTCCAGACATTGAGCCCAGACTACAAGGAGACAACACTGGTCCATCACTATTTTCAAAACTGATATTTGTGATCCTATTATTGTCACCCAAACTAGGTTTGATTGCTCTTACCTACTCACAGTATATTCATATTTCAAGTTGAGAAAAATATTGCTTATGTTGGTACTATTTTCATGTTGTCACATATCAACAATATGTTAATTTTTGGGTTTGATATAAGTTAGTTCAAGTTAATTTTTGAAGCCTGTTTGGTACTTGTTGAGCATTGTATGAGTTGATATGAAAACAAAAAATAAAATTACACCTACAACAATGTGCATACAATGTGTTTAACAAAATCCCTGACTAGACAATTTCATTAAAAGAATAAAACCTCACATCCTCTTTTTCATAAATTAAATAGAACAATTTATTTCGAAAATGGAAACAAAATCTTCATGCACACAATTCACGTATGATCATGCCAATTTCTATTTTTTTGTCTTAACTTTTTCTTAACCCATCATTTTCCTTAATTTGACTCTTTCTTATTTTATTCCTTTTTATTTTTTTTCTTAACTTTACTTATTCTTACTATTTTTATAGTTTATTTTTATTTATTTATTCAAAACATCTCTATTCATTATTTTATTTATTTACTATTATTATATTCTCACTTTTATTATTATTATTATTTATTGATTTTTAGTACGGGACATTACAAACTTAACACTTTAATATCCCTTAATTCTCATGTTCGTTTGAGTTTGATTTCCCAAAATAACATGTTAAGTCTGCTATGATGAGGCTAGAGGAATAGGTGGCCCCATGGAGGGGGCTTGACTGTTAAGGACCTTTAGGTACTCGACCATAAGGGAGAGGAGAGGGAGAGGAGAGGAGAGGGCATTTGCGTGCGTTTTACGGCTACTTGAAAAGGCCCAAGCTGGGGACGGGACCTAGCGGGGATGCCGCTATTATAGCAGTTAGTAATTATGCGCTTTTCTGCCCTCGTCGACGAAGTAAATAAGTAAGCGACTGCTGGTCAGAAAAGACATTAACGAGCAAATCGAGATGCCCCAACCTCTGCAATTGGCTATGCTGCGAGTTTCATTCAGTAGCATCACCAGCATAGGTAGGGTAGGGTATACTCTGTTCATAGTCAATACGAGACATCTCGGTTCTTGCTAAGTCATATATTCCTAGCATATTCGTCTTATAGGTAGATAAAATATACTCTTAGTGGTATAATGGCAACCAAAAGATTTAATCTTGGGCCTAGCCCAGATCACTCCAACAAATTACCAATCGACCACGATTAAAAAAAACAAATTGAAATAAACCATCATTAAAATTTTCCATTTTTTTAACTTTATCCATAACCCCTCTTAATTTTAGATTCTCACATTTATTAAACCTTAAAAGAGGCTAACGCCGAACAAGTCATAGTTATTAACTTAATATCTCTCATGTTCATGCTTCTTAGGCATGGTGTAGTGTTGTTTCAATCAATCTTAATTGACCGAGACTACAACATTTAATTGTCAACCCAGGGTAGGTCTTGTTGTTTTAATGGAGTTCGCATTGTCTATGCCGATACACTCTAGCCAAGAATAAGGAAATGCAGAAAACAGTAAAAGATGTCGCTGATCTAAATTGCTGAATCAAACCATGCATGTAGACATAAAAACACTCTACAGGATTAAATCACGCTTCACAACTATCAAAGTAAAGGCGCGCCGCACAGGAACTAATATCAACTCTAGCTGGTTACTACCATTCTATTGATTAACTCAGTGTAACAGCATAATATAAATGGAAACAACAACAAATGTAATCAACAATTTGTATAGCAACAAAGAGAAACCATAAATCAATTATCTAAACTAGAATGTACAATACCTCTATCACTGCAATCCCTGCCAAAGAGGAGGGCCCTTCCTCCTCAGCAGGGCATAGGAGTAACACAAAAGTAATTAATGAATCAGCTGAAGAGTAGTAACAACATCACTGTGCTGATTAATATTAAAAATAAACTCAGAATTACAGAAGCATAGTAACAGTACTTTTCTATATGCCGTGTCCTTGTACATGAAAAATCAAGTTCCTTTTTAGTTATTACAACCCAAAATTAGAAAACAGATCAGTCATGAGAATCTCATGATTCTCATGCTGATAAAAATAAAATTGGTTACAACCTATTTCTAAATAAATATACATTAGTTATGATTGCAACCGCTTGGGTCTTGTTGCTTCCAAATAAACAATCCTTACTGCCAACAGCTGTTATGTGGAATAGTACCCACATTTGCCAGCTTCAGCGCAACAACATCGAGCAAATGGTGGTTTGGGATGTCACGGAATCACTAGGGACAAAACTTTTGGCATGACAACGGACACTTGTATCAACGCATATTGTAACAGTATCCAATGTGTGATAACAACTTGTAACAACATCCAATGTGTAACAACAACCTGTAACAACATTTAGGGTGCAACAATGAATTGTTCTACCCTTCTCTGCAGTTAATCCACGCTGCTTGGCTGCTCCATAGATTTTTTCTCGCAAGCCATCACTTGAAAAGAAGAAGATCTTCCCAAAATACTTCTTCAATATTCTCCCATTTAGCCACAAAAAGGAATAAAGCCTCGTATTATTCAGTAAAATACAGCAAAGTAACATGACAGTAGAATAGGATAAAAAGGTGAGAAAACAGAGAAATGGATCATGTAAATTCATAGGCCTAGAGGACAGAAAGGTCCAAACTGGGAAAAGAATGTGCAGAAAATAGGTAAAAAACCACACCCAACATCTCCCCCTAACTAAAGCAACTACATGTCCCCATGCAGAGTCTCAGTTCCTTCTACTGTACCCCTGATGCAAGTCTGTGAAATTGTAGGCACCAGCAGTGTCTTTGCCCGGAGCTCTGAAACCTTGAATGGCCATCAATTGACGTGGCCAAGATTCCTCTTCGTAGTTGTTAGAGTCGGTCTAGTCAACCCTCCGTCAGAGATCAAATCTCTTTGTGCATTTCAATTTTAGGTGTCTCGCTCCATCCACTCAGCTGCATTTCGCTAGGGACATGCCATGATCTGACGGAGAAAATCATGCTACTCATTTTCCCTCATGTCTGGTCCCTACTGGTTCAGGTCGTTGTACATAATCACTGAAATTTCATGATAGTCAAGGTCTGGTCATACTACAGGACAAAGTCATTTTTATGGTTGGGTCTAGGAAATCATCAATGTGGTCCTTGAAAAACATGTCCAGAAAAAACCATGCAGGCCAGAGGGAGACCTTATACAGCTACGGTTCAGAAAGCTTCATGATCACCTGAAGAGACATCGACTCTTCTTCAAAACTCTGTTTTGAAGAAAAGTCAAACAAGGTCAAATATGACAAAATTATCCAAAAATCGCCAGTTGACATTTTCAGATGCAGTCATGGATTTCAAAGCCAGATGCCCAGTCACACAATCACCGCAAAGAAATGCCGAAAATTTCATCATGAGAGCCAAAATTTCAAAGAAAAAAGGAAAAACAGAGTGTTTTAGAGTCAATAAAAAGTGCAAAACATAAACTTTATAAAGTGGGTTTTCAAAGAAGAAAAAATTGAACCCAACTCTCTCAAAGCCTATATATATTTGTTTTGACCCAAAACTAAGTCATTGTGATAAGGAAAAGCTTGAGAGAGGAATTGTTGAAGAAAAGAGAGCTAAGTAGGAGGAATTCGAGTAAGGAGGGCAGATTTCAAGGTGGCGCGACGCATACACCAGGGCGCGCGGCGCACACGGAGGGCGCGACGCACCAGCAGCCAGCCCACAGTGAAAAATCAATAAACGCGACGCACCAGCAGCTAGCCCACAGTGAAAAATCAATAAAGGTGCGACGCATTCAGGGCGCGCAGCGCACTGGGCTTGGCGCACGACACACACAGCCAGGGGCCTAAAAAACATTGCAATTCATTTCAAATCTCGGTGAAGTCAGCGAATCAAGAGGTAGGCCACGATTGAAACCTCTTCTCCATCACTTTTGTCATTAATATGAGGTTTGTAAGATGTCTAATGTTACCCAAAAGCACAATGGTCGTCCATGGAAAAATCACCAAGGAAAACAAAAAATGGGGTCGTAAAAGTGATGATGAGCACCAAGGTTTTCCTCCTATCCCATTGTCCCCTCACTCCTCGTCATTTGTCACCTCCATTCCACCTTGTCTCCTAAAGAAACCACCCTAAAATCGCCCTAAAACCCTCTCCCCTATTTTTCAAGCAAACATAGCGTGAATTGATAGTGTGCGGCGCACACACAAGGTGGCACGGCGCACTCAAGGCGCGCGGCACACTGGGAGCCCGGCCACAGTGTTAACACTGCACTGGTGCGGCGCATACCAGGCACACGGCGCACTGGGCAAAGCGTGCGGCGCATAGGCCTGTGAGCCTAAAAAATCACTGAATCTCCCAAATTTTCATAAAGGGCTCTCAAATTTGCAAAGGTGGCCATAGATCCTTTCAACATTGATCCTTAAACTCAAAGAAAAATATGTTTTGGTGACCATGAAAGCAAAGGCAAAACTTTTATTAAGTAAACCCAAAATGACACAAAGAAGGGCAAAAGAGCTAGGTTTTGCTATAGTAACATGATTGCTAAATAAGCTCCTATCCCACCCCTATCAACTAATTTCTCTGTAGCATTTTCCCATTACCATCACCCTAGCTACATTGTAATCATATCTGTGCATCCCTTTTATTCCTATAGCCCAAAAAATCCCAAACCATACCCCAAACACTCCCAAATCCCTGATAAATTTCTCCTATAAACCCCTATTCCCTTTTCATCATTCCCCTCCTAACACTCCCCTGTTGTATTGTCCCCTTGGTGACAGATTTTCAGAGCATTCATTAGTTTCATTGGATTCAGAGGGCAGCATAAAACTCAGGGTATAAGCAGCAGTAATGGCATCAGAAAATTCATCAGATTATGAGGGGGATACACACAGTGACACATCTTCAGGAGAGAGGGCCCATAGGAGACATCACCAGAGCAGCAGACATCTTAGAGATGAGCCAAGCACCCTCACTGAGCTGCAGGCATGCCCACTTGCCATGTCTTGTTTCCAGCACCTGGCATGTTATGAATTTTGTCAAAGGGTGGCGAATGTCAAAGTCCATCATAAGTTGGACCGCCTTTTTTCACTTCATCTACAGGGAGGCCAATCTGTTCTAGCTGGGGTCACTTTCACCTTGACACCAGAGGCTATATCAGTGGCAAGAGGGATACCAAACATTGGGGAGCGTGGCATAAGAAAAAGAAGGTGGAGAGGCATCACTATGAACCCTACATCAAGAACAGTTGTTTGAGCCAGCTCACTAGAGTTTTTCCATTCAGATTTTTGAAGGATGAGTATGCCCCACTCATGAGATTGATCATGAAGTATTTCAGTTGCGAGGGGAGGTTTTCTCACCTTTATGCCTATCACATCCGCTTGCTCATGCACTTCACCAGGGTGAGGATGATGAGCCTCGCATTTTTCATCTTCAACAACATTGAGAAAATGAAAAACTTCATGCAGCACAAGACCCCACGATAGCAGCTAAACATTGTCTATCATTTTTCCCTCATCCGGATTTTAGTGGACCATCAGTTGGGATTGCAGGGTATTGCTTAGGAGGACTTCATCTCCCGTGATTTCTTCAGCGCTCCACTAGTGATATTAAAGGCAGAACAGGAGGTGAGAGGTCCTTCACATCAGTTTGAGCATGAGCTGGAAGGTCCTTCATATCAGTTTGAGCCTGAGATGGGAAGTCCTTCACACCAGTTTGAGAGCCATGAGACTGCCACCATGCCAGTTTTCATCACATACCAGAGGGGCTATCCGAAAGGCACCAGACCGTTGTTTGCAATAGCAAAGCGAGTGTTATCTCCACCCGGGGTGGAAGGGGCCTCGCTTCCGCCATCAGCATCACAGGAGAAGGGTAAGGGCGAGGATCCAGTGCATGAGGAAGGGCCATCAGGTGAGTAAGAAACCGAGTTTGTTCTCCTCCAGGATGACGAGACAGATGCAGAACCAACCAATGAGGAGCTTATATAGATCATCAGGGAGCAGCAATCAGAGATTGAAGACTTGACCATTGATCTAGAAAGGGCCAAGTAGAACATGAACTACCTGGAGCCGAGAAACAAACAGCTTGAGGACCAACAGACGATCATGGAGCTGCAGAGCATCTGTGAGCAGCGCCAAGCTGCTCAAAGAAGAAGGGTTCCGCTCACCTCTTTGGAGCAAGAAATCAACAAAGACCAGGAGTCCAACCTTGAGAGGATCAACATGCATTTGGAGAGGTTGTTGGACAAAGAAAACAGGGAGAAAGACATGCTGAGGCACTTGACTCATCACTACTAGGCCCGCAACATGAGCTCCAAAGCAAGAATCAGGAGCCTAAAGGCAAAATTGAGCAAAGCGAGAAAAAAGGCAAAAGAGGCAAAGGAGGAAAAGGAGAAAGATCGGCTTTGAATCTTGGCTGAGGCTTCCTTAGAACAGCAAAGCACTTCATAGGGAACCTCTAGCTCAAATTTCAAAGAATTTGGGCAAATTTTGGTCACAGGCAAATTTTTTGGGCACAAAACAGGAAATTTCTGCTAAACTTCTAGCACTCTAATCGAGGAACGGCTTGCATATTTGGATTCAGCATCGAAAAATACGTCTACTGGTGTCCGGGCAAGAAATTTTGACAAGTTTGGGTCTCCTGAAGGTCAAAAAACACCCAAAAATGGCCTCTCTGCCACTTTTTGGACACACAGAAAGTAGTCTTGGGAGAATGAAGTTTTGGAGGGGCAAATGAGCTTCAAATTCAGAAATTCCAGTTGGGTTAGAAAGTAGATAGAACAGACTTTCCAACAAGCCCTCTTAGGCACATTTTGGACACCTGCAAGTGCCCCAAAATAGGCTCCAAAGTGGCACGACACACAGGGAATTTGGCGCGGCGCATAGGGGAAAAAACTACCAAATTGCTCACGTTTCGCGAAATTTCGGGTCACGACTTCTCCAAGTGGGCCCGGTCATCTACTCTTCAGTTTTTTGGCACCAAAGGTGGATTTTAAAGAGTTTTCTCTCCAGGTGGGCATCTATCCAAGTGGCAAAAGAATACAAAGGGTCACCCCAGCCAAATGTCATGCTTGAGAACGCTACACCTGTAGCTAATGGTTGGCTCTCCATCTCCTTTTCGAAATGATTTGAGTAACTTCCCAACCCCTAGGTGTTCCATCTCTTCTCTACACTTTCTATATATTGTAAGTAAGTTATTTGCAAAGGGTTGGCTAGCTTGTAACTTCTGAGAGACTGTGGGAAAGAAACTCTGTTTCTGCACTGTGTATTTTTGACAGAGAGTTAATGAAAGGCAGCGGCTCTATTTCATGAGATTCTTATGGTTGTGAGTGTAGAAAATGTGTTCTTATGTTCCATATGTATCTTGTTATGTTTCATAATTCATTTCGTGTTTCATTTCAGTGAAATTTTCTAAGTGAGATTAGGTAGAATTCAATTTATATTGCTCTGCCTGTGGGAAAATTTCATGTGCAGTGTCATTCTTCTGTTGAAAAGGATTCATGCGACCATGCCATTTTCACTATATTCAGCAATCTTTCCATTCCGCGTCACCTTAAGTTGAAATTGTTGCACTTCCCGCCTACCTTGCCTCACGGAATAATCTGTGCCTTCATTCTCAATTCTTTGTTCTTTGCTAAGCGCCAGTCCCATATACATCCCAGAAGCTCGGTCACTTCAAAAATCTTTTCCAAATTCCCTTTTCACTTACTAGCCTAAGGTAAACATCACATTCTAAGTCATCTCAGACCATTTTGCCTATCCATTTGCTGAGTGTGACTTGAAGAGAGCCCTCTCCTGCTCTGGTAGGGCTAGATACCAAACTGAGCGTGGTTTGTGGTTACCCTAATTTTTGCCTTCCTTCAGCCTAAGGCAGATTTAGGTGCTAACATAGTGGCGACCATACTGGGGACTAGTTGAAAATCAAATCCCCTTGTTTCATAAGAATTCTAGGCTTCCGGATGATGAGCTTAGGATTGGAAAGGCTGAGTAAGTTGGTTGTGTCCTGTAATTCATCCCAATAGCATGCTGGCTTCGAGACGATATACCAGAGCAAATCAAGACCCGGACCCTCCTCACATTTACGAAAATCCAAATTTGATCCCAAGACTCCTTCGTCAAGAAAGCACCATAGCCCCCGTGTTCAAATCCCATTCATGTCCCGATATTTTTGAGTATCTTGAGGAGCTTGAGTTTGACAAATGATTTGAGGTATCACTGTTTGAATCTAAATCCGAAAAGTCTGTTGATTACACCATCCCCGATCCGCAATTTCTTGTAGACCTTGAGACGGAAAGAGCTAATAGATTAATTGATAACTACATTGCCACACAGCCCCAAACTCCAAGTGCAAGCCCCTTGCAAACTGTGCACACTCCTCCAACACCTCCAAGGCCAAATCCACCAAGAATGATGGCTGCCCGTTTCACACCCCTTGTTCTACCCCAAGTCCTAGATGACATGCCAAATGACTATCAAAGTAAAATCTCGTTTTTTGATGGCACTCCTAACAGTATTACAGCTCAACAACATGTGGATAAAATGGCAGATTTCTATGAACTTCATGAGATCGATGCGGAGAACGTGGAAATGAGGCTCTTTGTACAAACATTTGTAGGTGATGTGAGGAAATGGTTTAGAGGTTTGACGGCTGCAAGCATCACCACCTTGGCTGAGCTACAAAGACAATTTTTGAACAGGTGGGAAGTGAAAAAGAATCCCCTTCAAATTCTGGCCGAGTATGAACAAATCAAGCGGAATGCTGGTGAGTCGGTCCAAGATTATTGTGTTAGATTTAATGTAGTCTACAACGACATCCCAGACCATCTAAATCCATCTGTGGGACTAGCAATGATGAAGTTTCTGGATGGTTTTGATGCTGACATGGCATACCAATTAAGAGAGAGAGAACCGGCTACAATGGAAGATATGCAGAAAATTGCAGTCAGCGTTGAGGCTAACTTGTTGTCCAAAAGAGAAAGAGCGAAAGAAGAGAAGAAAACCACGGTGAAAGAAGAATCTTCTTCAATGGATCAGCTACTCAAGAAGGTAGAACAGATGTTTGAAAGGGTAAAACTTGACAATCCAGAGCCACAAGTTAGGAATCCTAACTTTCGCGGCCAATAGCAGCCACAATATAGGATAAGATAAAGAGATCAGCGGACTCAAGAACAGACAGCACAACAGTCGGTACAAACACCTTTGCAGCAGAATTTTGTACATGGACCGGAATCAGATGAGGAAGGTAATGTAATAGGCGAAGAAAACCATCTCTTTACTCCAGATGAGCTGCCTACTTACATCACCGAAGAGGAAGAATGTGCAGTAAATTCAGCTACACACCAAGACACTGATTTCATTTTAGCTAGCGACACCGCGTTGGAAGAAGAATCGGAAGAATATCAAAGGGGGTATATGAATGTTTTGTCCACACAACAACAGCGATATTCCCTTCAAAACAGAGATGTACCGGCTAAACAAATTCAGAAAAAGAAGGAGGATGAAACAACAAAGAAGGATCTATCAGCTACACAAAGAAAGGGAAAGGAGGCGGTTGTTCCAGAGAGTAGCAAATCGAAATCAGCAGAACAATCACAGCAACCAGCCACCTCAAAAGAGAAGGAAAGGAAAGAGATCCCGGTCAAAGAGGTAGAAAGAACTCCCGCTTTCAGCCTAGAGAATGAGATTTCTAAGCTAAATGTATCCATCCCTTTGACTGAAATCATGAAGAACAGCAGCTATAGAGGACATATTTCTAAAATGTTGAACTTGGACCCAATGTCCGACATGGTAAACGTAGAAGATGATCAGCCTCAAATTGTTTTTGGGCCAGCGACGAATGGTGAGTCTCCTGAGAGCGAGGTGCCACCCTTCTATATCAGTTTACGATTGCATGACTTTGTGCTACATAATGCCATGTTCGATTCCGGACCTTCTCATAATCTCATGCCCAAGGCTATCATGGATAAGCTTGGTCTGGACATCACCCGCCAATATCATGATCTTTACTCATTCGATTCCAGCAGAGTAAGGTGCATAGGGCTCATCAAAGACTTGGTTGTGAGTTTAGATCAGCTTCCTATGAAAAACGTTCTGATGGATGTAGTGGTAGCAGACATTCCTCCAAGGTTTGGCATGCTTCTTTCCAGGTCTTGGGTAGCAAAATTGAAGGGGACACTACAGCTGGATTTCTCCTATGCAAAAATTCCTGTGTTTGGACAAATGAGGAAGTTATACAGGGAACAAAAGATGAAGTATATGATCACAAGCAAGGAGAAATCGATAAATCATCCTATAAACTATGTACATACAGATTTAGAGTCTTTTGTTTTGTTTTCAGATGGTTTAAACGAGATAGATAGTCAGATAGTAGAAGCAGACAACATTCCAGAGATAACAGAAAATTTTAGAGAGATTTTTAAGAAAGAAAGACAAGAAAAGCAGCAAATGATTGGGCAATCAGCTGAAAACGATGGACAGCAAGCAAACAATGGACAACAAAAAGAGTTTCAGCACTTGCAAGAAGAAGAAGAAGGTTTATGGACCATGGATTTTGATGGAGCAGTAGGGAATGATGGAGTTGGTATTGGTATTTGGGTACGCAATCATTTCTTCGCCCCAAACAAAGTGCCTAGCAGCGTGAGAGTTTGCTCCTACAAGCTAGCCTTCGAATGTTCCAATAATGAAGCTGAATATGAAGCTCTAATTGCTGGCCTGAAGATTCTTAGAAAGCTGAATGCAAAGAGGATTTCAGTATATGGCGACTCCGAGTTGGTGATAAAACAGGTCAGAGGTGAGTATCAAGCAAAACATCCTAGGATGTGGGCCTATCGTAATGTAGTTTTGGACATCTTGAAACTATTTTCTGAATACACCTTGACATGTGTGCCACGATACAAAATAGTATTGCTGATGCTCTTGCTAAGGCAGCGAGCAGCTTGAAGATCCCCATGAACTCCAGCAATAAATTTGAAATCTATGTCAAGCACCGTCCAACCATTCCAAACAATCACCGACATTAGCAAGTGTTCCAAGATGATGAGGAGATTAAGGATTTTCTGCTCAACAAAGGCAAGTTCAAAGAAACCTTAATTGATGTGGAAAACAATGAGAACAAAGGGAATGGTACAGAAGAAGTGCAGATCAATCAAATGGATGTATTACAACTGAAGAATAACAGTATTCCTAAAGGCTTGATACCCCTAGAGGAACTTTTCGATCAGGATGATGTAGCCCGCAAGCCAACATTGCAGCCGACAGAGAAAGGTGTGGAAGAAGTCAACATTGGTACAGCAGCAAATCCAAAATTGGTAAAATTGTCCAAGACATTACCGCCAAAGATCAAGGACAAATATATCAGTTTGATGGCTTCATTTGCAGATGTATTTTCTTGGGATTATTCTGATTTAAAGACCTATGATACGAATATCATTCAGCATACAATACCTATCAAGCCCAATCAGAAACCATTTAGACAAAAGCTGAGAAGGATCAATCCAAAGTTGCTGCCATCCATCGAAAAAGAGGTAAATAGGTTGTACAAGTCAGGTATCATTGTGCCTATCAGATTTTCAGATTGGATATCTAACTTAGTGCCTGTACGAAAGAAGACCGGTGAGATTCGCCTATGCATTGATTTCAGAAATCTAAACAAGGTCTCATTGAAGGACAATTATCCGCTGCCCAAGATGGACCATATACTTCAGCGAGTAGTGGGGGCATCTCGTATTTCGCTACTTGATGGTTATTCCGGATATAACCAAATTTCAGTCCATGAAGATGATAGGGATAAGATAACATTCACAACTCCATGAGGAACATTTCACTATGCCAAAATGCCATTCGGTTTAAAGAATGCAGGTGCCACATTTAAGCGGGCAATGGACTTGGCGTTTGCAAATGAGAAGGATGTGTTTTTGGTGGTGTACTTGGATGACTTGATAGTGTTTTCAAAATCTGATGAAGAGCACATGCATCACCTAAAAATTGTCTTTCAAAAATGCAAGAAATATGGTTTATCGCTGAATCCTAAGAAGAGCTTGTTCGCCATGGAGGAAGGAAAATTACTTGGGCATATCATTTCAAAAGATGGCATCCACATAGACCCAACACGTGTCCAAGCAATTCAGCAAATCGATCTGCCTAGGAACAAAAAGGAGATACAGTCATTCAACGGTAAGATGAATTTTCTGTGTCGCTTTGTGCCTAATCTTGCAGAACACTTGAAAGAAATGACCAACATGCTTAAGAAGGACAGCCAGGTGAAATGGACAGATGAGGCTGTAAAATCTTTCAACTTGGTCAAATTGGCCCTCTCTTCAGCTCCAGTTCTAGTCAGCTCGGATTACACTCAAGATTTCATATTGTTTTCATTTGCTTCTGAGCACACTATGGCAGCGGTATTGTTGCAGAAGAGGGATGATCATGAAAGACCCATTGCATTCTTCAGCAGGGCTATAAGGGATGCAGATTTGAAGTACAACATCATTGAGAAGCAACCATGGCATTGGTGAAGGCACTGAAAGATTTCCGGGTGTATATCCTACATACTCACATTCTGGCCTATGTTCCTAATACTACTGCGAAAGATGTTTTAGTGCAGACCGATCTGGAAGGGAGAAGAGGCAAATGGATCACAGCCTTGCTAGAATACGATGTGGAGATAAAGCCTACAAAGCTGGTCAAAGGACAGGGGTTGGCGAAGCTAATGGCTGAATCAAATTTGCATGCATTGGACATAAATCTGATCGCTGCCATGTCCAAGGAGAACAATGAAGGAACTTCAGTTCAAGCATCCGAAATGTTTGCTTTGTCCCCATGGTATTCTGATATATTATATGTGCTGAAAAATCCATCACCACCACCCGACATGGCTAGAAACAAAGCGAGAACACTCAAATTAAAGGCTGCCAAGTTTTGTATCTTGAATTCTGCACTGTATTGGAAAGATCCCGGTGGCATTTTGCTAAATTGTCTGGTGGAAGAGGAGGCAAAGAAAGTCATGGAGGACTTCCACGGAGGAGAGTGTGGTGGACATGTTTTTTGGAAGTCAACAACGAACAAAATCTTGAGAGCGGGGTACTACTGGCCTACTTTGTTTGCTGATGTGCATAAGATGGTAAAGCGCTGTCATAAGTGTCAAATTTTCGAAGGGAAACAGAAATTACAGCCTTTTCCACTTAAGCCTATCGAAGTGAGCGCTCCATTCCAGCAGTGGGGGTTGGATTTCATTGGGGAAATTCATCCCGCCTCTTCCGGACAGCATAGGTGGATTCTTACAGTGACGGACTACTTCACAAAATGGATTGAGGCAGCCCCTACCAGACAAGCAACGAACACGGTAGTCATTTCATTTCTCGAAAATAACATTTTGTCTCGCTTTGGTTGTCCAAACAAATTGATCACTGATAATGCAACAGCTTTCAAATAGAAAAGGATGGTAGAATTTTGTCATAAATATCATATAAATTTGGGTCATTCAACTGCCTATCATCCGCAAGGCAATGGATTGGCGTAATCTTCGAATAAATATTTGGTCAACATCATCAAGAAGCTGCTGGAAATTAATAAGAAGAGATGGAACAAGAGGCTGGTCCATGCACTTTGTGCAGATCGAATCAGTCAGAAAAAGTCTATTGGTATGTCACCGTTTGAGCTGGTTTATGGAGTGGACATAGTATTTCCCGCTTCCCTTGCTGCCCCGGTGGTCAAACTTCTTCAGGAGGCCAGCAGTGAGGAAGATCCCATGCAGAGAAGGCTGAATCAAATGATCCACTTGCAGCAAACAAGAGAAGAAGTTTTCAAAAACACATCCAAGTTGCAGGAGAAGATAAAGAAAATCTATGACAGAAAAGCAAAAGCGGATAAATTTCAGTTGGATGATGTGGTGCTGAAGTGGGATGCAAGGAATGAGGAGAAAGGCAAGCACGAAAAGTTCAAAAATCTATGGAAAGGTCCTTTCAAGATTGCAGCATACAGGGGGCAGAATGCATTTCTTCTGAAAGAAATGAATGGGGAAGACTGTCCTGGAGGGCCGATCAATGGTCGGCTGCTCAAGCGATATCATTGTTGATCTATTAATGCTACTTCCACTTTCATTGTAAATACCATTTTTATTTCAGTTTGGTTTCAGTATGTAAAGTTAGTTTTTGAGTTATTCCAATTGTCAAGTTTGAGTCAATTTCTTGGTTATTCCAGTTTTATAAATAAATCAGAGTCTTGTGCTGTTTATCAAAATGATGACTCCATAGCCCAATGGACAAAAGGCACTGTCAAGCTCCTCCAGAGATCTGTTGTTCTTGGCACCTCCAAGGAGCTACCATCCCCCATTGGAGCCAATGTTAGAGTCGGTCTGGTCAACCCTCCGTTAGAGATCAAAGCTCTTTGTGAATTTCAATTTTAGGTGTCCCGCTCCATCCACTCAGCAGCATTTCGCTAGGGACATGCCATGATCTGACAGAGAAAGTCATGCTACTCATTTTCCCTCATGTCTGGTCCTTGCTAGTTCAGGTCGTTGTACATAATCACTGACATTTCATGATAGTCAAGGTTTGGTCATACTACAGGACAAAGTCATTTTTATGGTTGGGTCTAGGAAATCATCAATGTGGTCCTTGAAAAACATGTCCAGAACAAACCATGCAGGCTAGAGGGAGACCTTATATAGCTACGGTTCATAAAGCTTCATCATCACCTGAAGAGACATCGACTCTTCTTCAAAACTCTGTTTTGAAGAAAAGTCAAACAAGGTCAAATATGACAAAATTTTCCAAAAATCGCCAGTTGACATTTTCAGATGCAGTCATGGATTTCAAAGCCAGATGCCCAGTCACACAGTCACCGCAAAGAAATGCCGAAAATTTCATCATGAGAGCCAAAATTTCAAAGAAAAAAGGAAAAACAGAGTGTTTTAGAGTCAATAAAAAGTGCAAAACATAAGCATTATAAAGTGGGTTTTCAAAGAAGAAAAAATTGAACCCAACTCTCTCAAAGCCTATATATATTTGTTTTGACCCAAAACTAAGTCATTGTGATAAGGAAAAGCTTGAGAGAGGCATTGTTGAAGAAAAGAGAGCTAAGTAGGAGGAATTCGAGTAAGGAGGGCAGATTTCCAGGTGGCGTGGCGCATACACCAGGGCGCGCGGCGCACATGGAGGGCGCGACGCACCGACAGCCAGCCCACAGTGAAAAATCAACAAAGGCATGACGCACTCAGGACGCGCGGCGCACTGGGCTTGGCGCACGACGCACACAGCCAGGGGCCTAAAAAACATTGCAATTCATTTCAAATCTCGGTGAAGTCAGCGAATCAAGAGGTAGGCCATGATTGACACCTCTTCTCCATCACTTTTGTCATTAATATGAGGTTTGTAAGATGTCTAATGGTACCCAAAAGCACAATGACCGTCCATGGAAAAATCACCAAGGAAAACAAAAAATGGGGTTGCAAAAGTGATGATGAGCACCAAGGTTTTCCTCCTATCCCATTGTCCCCTCACTCCTCGTCATTTTTCACCTCCATTCCACCTTGTCTCCTAAAGAAACCATCCTAAAATCGCCCTAAAACCCTCTCCCCTATTTTTCAAGCAAACATAGCATGAATTGACAGTGCACGGCGCACACACAAGGTGGCGCGGCGCACTCAGGGCGCGCGGTGCACTCAGGGCGCACGGCGCACTCAGGGCGCACGGCGCACTGGGAACCCGGCCACAGTGTTAACACTGCACTGGCACAGCGCACTGGGCAAAGCGCGCGGTGCACAGGCCTGTGAGCCTAAAAAAGCACTGAATCTCCCAAATTTTCATAAAGGGCTCTCAAATTTGCAAAGATGGCCATAGATCCTTTCAACATTGATCCTTAAACTCAAAGAAAAATATGTTTTGGTGACCATGAAAGCAAAGGAAAAACTCTTATTAAGTAAACCCAAAATGACACAAAGAAGGGCAAAAGAGCTAGGGTTTTGATACAGTAACATGATTGCTAAATAAGCTCATATCCCACCCCTATCAACTAATCTCTCTGTAGCATTTTCCCCTTACCATCACCCTAGCTACATTGTAATCATATATGTGCATCCCTTTTATTCCTATAGCCCAAAAAATCCCAAACTCAACCCCATCAAAACCATACCCCAAACACTCCCAAATCTCTGATAAATTTCTCCTATAAACCCCTATTCCCCTTTTCATCATTCCCCTCCTAACACTCCCCTGTTGTATTTTCCCCTTGGTGATAGATTTTCAGAGCACTCATCAGTTTCATTGGATTCAGAGGGCAGCATAAAACTCAGGGTACAAGCAGCAGTAATGGCATCAGAAAATTCATCAGATTATGAGGGGGATACACACAGTGACACATCTTCAGGAGAGAGGGCCCATAGGAGACATCACCAGAGCAGCAGACATCTTAGAGATAAGCCAAGCACCCTCACTGAGCTGCAGGCATGCCCACTTGCCATGTCTTGTTTCCAGCACCTGGCATGTTATGAATTTTGTCAAAGGGTGGCGAATGTCAAAGTCCATCATAAGTTGGACCGCCTTTTTTCACTTCATCTACAGGGAGGCCAATCTGTTCTAGCTGGGGTCACTTTCACCTTGACACCAGAGGCTATATCAGTGGCAACAGGGATACCAAACATTGGGGAGCGGTGGCATAAGAAAAAGAAGGTGGAGAGGCATCACTATGAACCCTACATCAAGAACAGTTGTTTGAGCCAGCTCACTAGAGTTTTTCCATTCAGATTTTTGAGGGATGAGTATGCCCCACTCATGAGATTGATCATGAAGTATTTCAGTTGCGAGGGGATGTTTTCTCGCCTTTACGCCTATCACATCCGCTTGCTCATGCACTTCACCAGGGTGAGGATGATGAGCCTCCCATTTTTCATCTGCAACAACATTGAGAAAATGAAAAACTTCATGCAGCGCAAGACCCCACGACAGCAGCTAAACAGTGTCTATCATTTTTCCCTCATCCGGATTTTAGTGGACCATCAGTTGGGATTGCAGGGTGTTGCTTGGGAGGACTTCATCTCTCGTGATTTCTTCAACGCTCCACCGGTGATATCAGAGGCAGAATAGGAGGTGAGAGGTCCTTCCCATCAGTTTGAGCATGAGTTGGAAGGTCCTTCATATCAGTTTGAGCCTGAGATGGGAATTCCTTCACATCAATTTGAGAGCCATGAGACTGCCACCATGCCAGTTTTCATCACATATCAGAGAGGCTATCCGAAAGGCACCAGACCGTTGTTTGCAGCAGCAAAGCGAGTGTTATCTCCACCCGGGGTGGAAGGGGCCTCGCTTCCGCCATCAGCATCACAGGAGCAGGGTAAGGGCAAGGAGCCAGTGCAGGAGGAAGGGCCATCAGGTGAGCAAGAAACCGAGTTTGTTCTCCTCCAGGATGACGAGACAGATGCAGAACCAACCAATGAGGAGCTTATAGAGATCATCAGGGAGCAGCAATCAGAGATTGAAGACTTGACCATTGATCTAGAAAGGGCCAAGTGGAACATGAACTACCTGGAGCGGAGAAACAAACAGCTTGAGGACCAATAGACGATCATGGAGCTGCAGAGCATCCATGAGCAGTGCCAAGCTGCTCAAAGAAGAAGGGTTTCGCTCACCTCTTTGGAGCAAGAAATCAATGAAGACCAGGAGTCCAACATTGAGAGGATCAACATGCATTTAGAGAGGCTGTTGGACAAAGAAAACAGGGAGAAAGACATGCTGAGGTGCTTGACTCATCACTACCAGGCCCGCAACATGAGTTCCAAAGCAAGAATCAGGAGCCTAAAGGCAAAATTGAGCAAAGCGAGAAAAGAGGCAAAAGAGGCAAAGGAGGCAAAGGAGCAAGATCGACTTCGAATCTTGGCTGAGACTTCCTTGGCACAGCAAAGCACTTCATAGGGAACCTCTAGCTCAAATTTCAAAGAATTTGGGCAAATTTTGGTCACAGGCAAATTTTTTGGGCACAAAACAGGAAATTTCTCCCCTAAAATTCTAGCACTCTAATCGAGGAACGACTTGCATATTTGGATTCAGCATCGAAAAATACATCTACTGGTGTCCGGGCAAGAAATTTTGACAAGTTTTGGGTCTCCTAAAGGTCAAAAAACACCCAAAAATGGCCTCTCTGCCACTTTTTGGACACACAGAAAGCAGTCTTGGGAGAATGAAGTTTTGGAGGGGCAAATGAGCTTCAAATTCAGAAATTCTAGTTGGGTTGGAAAGTAGACAGGACAGGCTTTCCAACAAGCCCACTTGGGCACATTTTGGACACCTGAAAGTGCCCCAAAATAGGCTCCAAAGTGGCACGACGCACAGGGAATTTGGCGCGGCGCACAAGGGAAAAAACTGCCAAATTGCTCCCGTTTCGCGAAATTTCAGGTCGCGACTTCTCCAAGTGGGCCCGGTCATCTACTCTTCGGTTTTTTGGCACCAAAGGCGGCTTTTAAAGATTTTTCTCTCCAGGTGGGCATCTATCCAAGTGGCAAAAGAATACAAAGGGTCACCCCAGCCAAATGTCATGCTTGAGAGCGCTGCACCTGTAGCTAATGGTTGGCTCTCCATCTCCTTTTCGAAATGATTTGAGTAACTTCCCAACCCCTGGGCGTTCCATCTCTTCTCTACACTTTCTATATATTGTAAGCAAGTTATTTGCAAAGGGTTGGCTAGCTTGTAACTTCTAGGAGACTGTGGGAAAGAAACTCTGTTTCTGCACTGTGTATTTTTTACAGAGAGTTAATGAAAGGCAGCGGCTCTGTTTCATGAGATTCTTGTGGTTGTGAGTGTAGCAAATGTGTTCTTATGTTCCATATGTATCTTGTTATGTTTCATAATTCATTTCATGTTTCATTTCAGTGAAATTTTCTAAGTGAGATTAGGTAGAATTCAATTTATATTGCTCTGCCTGTGGGAAAATTTCATGTGCAGTGTCATTCTTCTGTTGAAAAGGATTCATGCGACCATGCCCTTTTCACTATCTTCAGCAATCTTTCCATTCCGCATCACCTTAAGTTGAAATTGTTGTGCTTCCCGCCTACCTTGCCTCACGGAATAATCTGTGCCTTCATTCTCAATTCTCTGTTCTTTGCTAAGCGCCAGTCCCATATACATCCCAGAAGCTCGGTCACTTCAAAAATCTTTTCCAAAATCCCTTTTCACTTACTAGCCTAAGGTAAACATCGCATTGTAAGTCATCTCAGACCATTTTTCCTATCCATTCGCTGAGTGTGACTCGGAGAGAGCCCTCTCCTGCTCTGGTAGGGCTAGCTACCAGACTGAGCGTGGTTTGTGGTTACCCTAATTTTTGCCTTCCTTCAGCCTAAGGCAGATTTAGGTGCTAACAGTAGTCACATAAGCGTTAATCCGGTCAATACTCCTCTACTGGCACCCATATCAAAGGAAATTTGAATTTGAGTCCAATCCAGAACGCCCCCAATGTTTGCACAATCCGAGCATATTCCGGCACCCATGTAACAGCAGACAAAAAGTTCCTATACTCAAAAGGATCCCCTTCTTGTAATTCAACGCTATAGGCCTCAGTGCACTTGAGACATCCTTCTAGCGCTCAACTTTTCATATTTGCATACAGGTTGAGGCAGATTCTCATGATCCTTTTTCTATAGGTGGTCGACTGTTCTCTGATTTCTGGAGTGCTCAGGAACAGCTTAAACTCATGCCTGAGTTCGTAAACCATCCCTGGTTCAGCTCTGACCCACAATGTTGTTCTCTCCTCATTGGCTTCTGTTGATTTCTTGGCCAGGTGCCACTCAATCTGATTCCTCATGAATGAAAGGAAGGCCTGCAACTGCAAATCCCCCATGTAGGAGAAGACACTCGCCACCATCTTCGTGCTGACATATTCACACATGATATTGTGCAAGAACAACTCGCACAACAAGCTCTGGTCATTAAAGTCGCAGGAGCGAAAAAAATCCAAAAAAGTACGGATTGAAGAACCCAAATAGGACGTATTCTCAAAAACTACCTTTAATTGAAATAAAAAATAACGTTCAAAAAGGAACACAGGGTATGATGGGGACAGTCGCATACATGCTAGAAGGTTTAGAGAAAGGTCACAGAGCTTAATCTTATCATCCATCAGGTCCAAGCCCTGTCGATTCAGCTGATATAGTTTTTCATCCTTCTTCTTTATAGTTTCCTTGTGCCTTCGTGCTTCCTCTTCTCTTTCCCATTTTTCTTTTAGCCATTTTTCTCTTAAAGAATCCATCATTCTTTTATGTAATTTGAGTGAGATCACTCCCTCTTGTATAGAGAGCGCCAGTTGCTTCCATTTTTGTAGCTCTAGCAACAACATCATATTCTTAGAACACCATCCTTCATTAGGACCTGGTGTTCTTCGACATGCACTATCAATTGAGGGTGTAATAGCCTCCTGAGGGTGAAACTGTTCCACCTCGGCTACCAGTTCTTGTGTAATAACAGCTTCGTCAGTGGATTTTATCACAGTTTATTTATCTTCCTGGTCAGCTTCCATTTTCACTGTTGGTTCTTGTGTAACAACAATGTTGATTGTAGGCTCATGGATGTTAGCTTCCCCTTCCTTCCCTTGGCTGACTTCCTCCTCCATTGTTGGTTCTGATGAAACAACAATGTCAACCAATGGCTCCTATGTGTCCATTATCCAATCACTTTCTGTGGATTGTGCCATCTCGATTGCTAGTTCTTGTGTAACAGCAATGTCCTCAACGATTTCTTGTGTATCAGCTTCCCATATTTTAGTTTGGGTCTCCCTCAAGGTGGTGTCTACTACACAGACCTTAAAATCCTGCTGCCACTAGCTTCTCAACACAAGATGCACACATAGTTCCCGAAACATCTCCCTTTCTGGCCCTGTCCATAGCCTCAACCAAAGTATCTAGCCCTGGGGCTCTTGGCTCTGCCTTTCCTTCTACTAGCTGTTCCCTCAGCTCTCTATTTTCCTTTTCTAGAATTTCAATTTTTGACAGCAAGGATTGGGTTTTTCTCTTACCAGGTGAAGAAGGTTCCTCTGGCTGAGCCTGCTCCTCGTCCTTCTGCTCTGCTTCTTCTTTGTTCTTCCTTGACATGGATGGGGACTCTGGGTGCCCGCTAACCCTTATCCTCTGCTTCGGCCGCCTGTCACCAATTGGTTTATCAACCGACCTCTTGCTAACCCTTATTGTTGAGGGCTAGGGTTGCTCCTTTGTCACCACTGGAGCTTCCTCAGACGTCTTGGTTTGCCTCCTGTGGGTGGTCTTGGGCCTCTTCCTCATGAATTCTTCCCAATTCTTGCCCTGGCGGCTCAAAGCGTCCAGCACAATGAGTTTGATAAGGCCATGGTTGGTGACGCACGTTTCTGGATGCGCAACTATTTTCACAGCTGCGGCCATATGCCTAATGTTGCCCAACAAGAAGTAAGGAAGGTTGACCAGTTGTTGATGTCAGAGGTGGTTCAACAATGGAAAGTGGTAATTAAACACAATTGTTGCCCTTCCCTCACAAGTAATGTACTTGATGAGGTAGAGGGCAACATCAACCCATGGTTGGGGGAGTGACAGTCTATCAATTCCCCTTCCTTTCTTTACCAGTGACTCTTCTTCTTGGAGGAAATCCCCTTTCAATGAGGGGTCATTAACCTTCCTATTGAACCACCTCTTTCCTTCCACTGGTAATCATGTTACTCTAGCAATCACCTCTTCCGTGACCTCCAGCTTCAACCCTCTGACCTCTGTCTGGTTCTCTCCAAATTCTTTGCAAATTCCATGGAAACACCACTGTCTAATCCTTCCAACCTCTGGAAGAATTCAAACCAGCCTACATCCTTGAAAATATGGCATGCTTCTAGGCAATCCTCCAAGGCTTCTGTGGACCCTGGCTCATGCCGTATTGCTGCTCCACCCATTGCTTATGCAAATTCAGTGTTGTTTCACCTCCTTCTCCCTTCCTCTAGACGCTTCGGGGTTGTCGACACACAACTTAGTTGTTTCAGCCTGCACTGTTATCTTCCAATTCTCCAAGCACTCTGAATGGGGATTCAGCGCTTCTAGCAGGGGTAAATGGTAGGGTGGTAGGGTGGCGCAGGTGAGGATTTCGAATTGGGATTTTTCACTTATGATTCATACTGCACGGTCAATTTTCCTTATTAATGGTGAGTCATGGGAGGTCTCGTCGATGGTACACTTACCCTTTTTGGTATGATCAACATTAAGTAACAATAACTACCAGGTCATCATGCCTTAATTGCAGGATTTTTCGAATAATCACAAATCATGTGACGGTCATGTCGCAATATGATTCGCTCCCCCCTGGCTTAAATATGACAGCCGTCCTCAGCCGTCAAAAGTCATGTTAAGTTGCCATAATTACCAAATAAAATGAATTCAATATTACCTTTTGATGACATACCTGGGTGACGTGGGGCAAAGTCATGGGCGGTGTGACGCACGAACCAAGCTCTGGCAGTGAGACGCACGAACTTAATTTTGATGATGAGGATCATGGTGATGTCTGCTATTTATTACAATAAAATATCTCGTTTATTTCTGAAAAGTCGTCGGCTATTACAAATGTAACAACCAAGATGACTAATATATATTATTTTAATTTCTACTAAAAAATAAAGAAGAAAAAATCGTGTAACAACACTTATCGTAAGATATGCTTTGAAATAACATATGTTGTTACAGAGTGTGTAACAACCACCACCAGGTGGTTTTCAACTGCTACAAAAGGTGTTTGTCTGTGCCTGGGAAAGGTTTTCACAGCCAGATTTTTTATTTATTTATTATTATTATTATTTATTTATTTTAGTTTAAAGGTGTAACAACCACCAATTGTAGTTGATTTTCAGTTGTTACACTTATTGGAAAAATTTAAATTTTTGCGGCACAGGGGGGCTTTCCCCTGTTCCTGTAATCTATAGATCCGAATTTGTGACAATGTTGACAAATGAATCCCTTGAAGCAGGTTTGTGATATAACTAAAGACAATGCCCATTTACAAGCAATGGTGTCCTTGCACTATCAATGGTTACCAAAGTTACAGTCTCATTGTCAAAGACTGCATCTACCTCATCAGGACCTAGCCATCTGGTGCAGAGCTTACCCTTGAAGTCTTTAAATCTTGAGTCATATAAGAGAGCCCAATCTCCTTTCTGGAACTTCTTCTTCTTTGATGAATCTGTCATGCCACTTAGCTCTTTGTTGTTGGATAATCTCTGTTTGCTAGATAGCAACTAACCGTTTCTCCTCCAATTCATTGAGCTGGTTCAATCTCTGCTTTTGTGCTGTAGCCAAATCCAAATTGACCTGCAATGTTGTTCTTAGTGTCTTGATTTCAAATTCAATGGGGAATAAAGGGTTCTTACCATACACAAGTTCATATGATGAGAATCCAGTGGTATTCCTCCATGTAGTCTTGTATTTTCACAACACTTCTAGAAGTTTATTAGCCCAATTTCTTTGGTGACTGGCCACAGTCTTAGTAAGGATCCCCTCAATGACTTTGTTAGCACTTTCCACTTGGACATTTGCTTGTGGATGATAAGGTGTTGTGATTCTATGATGGATTTTATATTTTTCAACTAACTCCTGGATCTTATGAGATGTGACCTGAGGCCCTCTGTCTGTGACTATCTCCCTGGGTATGCCAAACCAGACAAAGATATCTTCAAACAAAAAGTCTGAGACAGCTTGCTCCATGGCTCTGGTTAGTGCCTTTGCCTCTACCCATTTTGTGACATAGTTAGTGCAAACCAAAATGTAAGATATCTGTCTAGATGAAGGATTAATTGGTCCCACAAAATCTAGAGCCCATTTCTCAAAAGGTTTTAAGATGATTTGGGGATGTAACAGGATCTCATCTAATTGCAATGGTTGGCCCATCCTTTGACAACTATCACATCCCTTCACAAACTTCTTGGCATCCTGAAATATTGTTGGCCAATAATACCCTGTTTAAAGGACTTTGTATCTTGTCCGTTTGTCTGCGAAGTGCCCTCCACAAGGTTCCTCGTGACAGGCTTTAAGGATATCAAAGACCTCATCTTCTCTAACACAGCCTCTGATCTAGAAATCTGGTCCAGTGTGATAGAGGTTCCCATCTATCTAGGTATATGTAGCACTTTTCTGTATGATTCTTCTATCTAGGTACAATATCTTTTCCAGGCTTATCTACAATAGTGATATCAAATTCTTGTAACAACAATAACCAACGTGTAATACTACCATTGGTAATTGGATTATTCATTAAAAAACAAATGGCAGAATGGTTAGTGTGTACAAATACTTGATACCCGGTGATATAATGTCTAAATTTATTGATGGCATGCACGACTGCTAAGAACTCCTTCTCGGTCACTGTGTAATTAAGCTCAGTCGGGGTTAGATTTTTGATTTTGTAGTAAATAACATAAGGTTTCTTATCCTCCAGTTGGCCCAAAACAACACCTACAACAATATCAGATGCATCTGTAGCTATGTGAAACGACAGTTCCCAATTAGGTCCTTGTAAGACCGGAGCTGTTGATACACAACATTTCAGCTTTAAAAAGGCCTGCTCATACTTCCTTGTCCACAAGAAATCAACATCGTTCATGACGAAGGAAAATAATGGCAATGCAATTTTTGAAATTTTTTCTATAAATCTCCTGTAATACCCTACATGTCCCAAAAAAGTACGTACCCCTTTTTGCGTTTTGGGGGTTGGAATTTTTAGAATTACCTCTATTTTTGCAGGTTCTACCTTGATTCTGTCAACATAAATTAGTGTCCAAGTACAATTCCTTCAATCATCATCATGTGACATTTTTCAGTGCTCAAAGCAACATTAGTACGTAGACACCATTTCAATACTTTCTCCAGATTGACTAAAGTTGTTTCAAAAGCATCTCCATAAGGTGTAAAATTGTCCATGAAGATTTCCAGGCAGTCATTCGACAAGTCATAAAAAATTCCCAGTGTTTCCCTTTGAAAGGTTGTTGGCACGTTACGGATTCGAAAAGGAAGTACTCTGTATGCGTAGGTTCCCCAAGGATAAGTAAAGGTCATTTTATCTTGGTATTCCCCGGCAATTTGTATCTGATTGTAGCCACTATATCCATCCAAAAATGAAAAGAATTTCTTTCCGGAGAGGGTATCAAGGACCTGATCTATAAATGGTAAGGGAAAATGGTCCTTCTGAGTTGCCTTATTAAGTTCTTTGTAATCAACACAGGCTCTCCACTTGCCATTATTTTTAGGAATGATGACAAGCAGTGACACCCACTGACTATCAGATATTGGATAAATAAAATTATCACTCAAGAGTTTTTGTATTTCTTCTTTCACCACCTCCTTTAGTGCAGGGTTCATGCGGCGCTGTGGTTGTTTGACTGGTTTGCAGCCATCCTTCAAATAAATACGGTGAGTGCATAGGTTAGGGTGGATCCCTTTCATATCCATATAGTCCCATGCAAATGCCTTTTTGTATTTCTGTAACAACTGTAAAAACAATTGGTTTTGCTCGGTAGTCAGGTTGGGGTTAACATTCAAAAACTTTCCAGATTCTATCTCAATTGGACTGTTGTCAATATTCGGAGTGGTTCTCATTTGTTCAAAATCTATATCTTCCACCTCTTCTTCCTCATTCACATTCTTAACAGAAGCGACAGAAAGTGAGTTACTAATAAAACCATTAATGACATCATCTTCTGTCTCATTTTTGAAATACTGGGCTTTCCCCAGAGTGAGGAGTGGCAGGGAAAGATCTGACTCAGGCTCAAACTCATCCCACCAAGGGTTGTATATATCCATATTTGGTTTTGGGGGTAAAGGCTAAGGTTCTTTGTTGCCTGGCCATCCGAGATCACCATAGACCCCGATCTGCAGCCTATAAATGCATCTGCAATGGCCAGCAAAGGTCTCCCTAGGATCAAAGGATGTCCCCCCAAATTAGATTTGGGCTACAAGATAAGAAAGTCAATTGGATACCTCCAGGAAGCTATTGTAATCACTATATCCTCTAACATCCCCTCAGGTTTAACATGAGACCTATATGCTAATTCAAGTACAGTAGGAGTATGTCTAAGTCCCTGTAGCCTGAGAGCGACAAAGAGGTACTTTGTCATTACATTAATGGCAACCCTGAGATCAATCAATGTGTTGGCTATGGGCTAATCATTAATGTAGACAGTGACTGTAGGATTTCCTGGATCATTGTACTTAGTTAGGAGAGGCTGAGCAGTCATTAATTCAGATAATTTCCCCATCACATGTATGGTGGCAGGGTCTTTAGGCTTCCTCCCAGGTTTCTTAATGCACAAATCTCTCACTATTTTAGCATAAATAGGTACTTCTTTAAGGGCTTGTAGCAGAGGAATTCGTACATGCAAATTTTGCAACTCCCTAAGAAAATCATATTCGGGTTGTGAAGTCATCCTAGGTTTGGCCAATCTCTGAGGATACAGGGGGTCCTGTGTTACAACAATCGAATCTATTGTTACAGGTGTATCAGCCTTCCCCAAGTTGGCTGTTACAGCAGTAACAGTTCTTCGCGGGTCAGCTGTTATAGATGTAACAACTTCCTCTATATCAGTTGTTGTAGGTGCAGTAGCTGCCTCAGAGCCTCCGACATCTCCTCTGGATGGTTCACATTCCTCCTCTGTAATGATAGGGGAGTGACTTGGTTTAATTACCTTGCCCGATCGCAGTTGTATTTCATTAAGTCCCACGGGGGTAATAAGGTAGGTCTGGAAGGTAGTCAGAGCCTCTATGCCCTGAGCTGCTTTATTATTTGGATTTGGGTTAGGTTGCATAGGTAGTTGGGGTCACACAGGTGGTGGAGGAGAAGGAGCTTGGAAAGGAGGTAACTGCAGCTATTGTTGCATGGGTAGTCCAGGCAGAGCTGAATTCTGGGTATTTCCTCTCCAATTTTGGTTCCAAGGATATGGTTGAGATTGAGGATATTGAACAGGAGGAGATGGAGACCACTGGTTCCAGGGTGAAGGAAACTGTGCTGAAGGAGGGGTAGGATATTGCCATAGATATTGCTGAGTATTATATGCATTGTTCCATGAATTGAAAGAGGAAAAGTCTTGAGACATACCTGGAGGTCGCGATTGCCATGGCCTCCTTGGTGCGATGAAATAAGAGGACTGCACTTCCTCGCTTGATTCTCTGAGTACTGCCTTTAGTCTAGGAAGCTCCGGACATTTCCCTGTCGAATGCTCCAGCTCGCAAATATTACACAAGCTAATGATGTTCAATTTGCATTCCCTCAAAGGATGTTTCTTCCGACAATTCGGGCAGAACACAGCCAGAGGTGTGTTAGCTTCTGCTTGTGTCTTCTTAATCTATGTTGTCGTTATCTGGGCAGAGAGAGTACTGAGGATATCGGTCTTGAAATTTTCAAACAAATTCCTGATCTCTGCTCTGGTTACTCCTCCGCCTGCAGATTTTTGTATTCGAGCAGAGGCATCTCGAATTGTACTCCTCCCCTTGGACGATCCTCGAGAGCATCTTAGGCAGAGCTTTACAATTTTAGCGAATGGCTCTTGCGATATATCCCCTTTTCCTAATAGGTTCAGGGTGTCAAGACAGTCATCCCTCATTCCCCTGATAAATATAGTCTTCAAGATTTCCTGGTCTAAATCGCTATGTTTAGACCTCTGCAGATTATAGTGGAACCGTTCCACATAATCTTCCAGGCTTTCATCCTCCTTCTATGTCATTCTAAATATCTCCTCCCTTAAGTCCCTGGTTTTGCAATAGTCCTGGTACTTTGATAGGAACGTCTCCTTCATATCATTCCATGTTCGAATAGAAGCGAAACCCAATCCCATGAACCATCTCAAGGCTGCCCCTTTTAAAGTAGCAGGGAATAATTTTAATTTCTATGCATTTGAGGTATAATCATAACTTCTGCATAAGACATCGAACTCAAATAAAAATGTGTCTGAATCTTCCATAGTAATCCCATGGAAGGATGGTAAGGATGATAGAGGAGTATTTTTCATAGGAGCTTCACCTCTGATATCCCCGATTGGGAACTCAAAGGTGGTGATAGTAGCATCTGTTTTAGCATTGTTGTCATTGTTTTCCCCATGACTAATTCTTCTAATCCTTGTTGTAGCAGACACCCTTCAAACTGTTCTTGTGATGGCCTTGTAGATGTGATTAGTGCCTCAGATACCCCTGGGGCTGGTTGTTTCACCGCACTACCTGTATCTGGATATTGATAAACCAACAGGTGCTTTTCCGTCTCAGGTGTTCGATGTTCCACTTTCCCCTCGGTCCTCAAGTTCTGGCTACTAGCTTCCCCTTCCTGCTCATGAATTGGATTCTTGATCTTGGGGGTATGGGTGCTAGCCTTAGAATGATATGGTCCCGAGATAGAGGAATCAAAGGTCTCTTCTTTTGTTATGGGAGTAACAGCTTTTTGCAGCCCTGTTTTCCTTGCATCCCTTTGAGAGTTGGATTGTTCTTTTTCTGCCTTGGAGATTAGTTCCTGGATAAGTGTCTTCCTTCCCAAATCTACACTCTTCCTTTCCTTTTTGCAACCCGTTTTTCCCGTGACTAATTAGAGTGGGGGGGTGATTTTATTATCTCTGTAATTCCTACAGTTGCACACATGGACCCTATGTGTATTAACTCACACCCAAAGTGTCTTAGTCTTCGATAGTGGTGATTCCGCCCAGGTATGTTAGAGTGATGCGCAGATTCTTACCTCTCGTCTTACCACCCAGTAACTGAAGAGCTGAAGACACACTAAAAAAACACCAAACCTCCCTAAGTGCCCTAGCAATCATAATAGTGAGCCTACCTAGGTATGTTAGAGCAATGCGCAGGTTCTTACCTCTCGTCTTATCGCCCAGCAACTGTGGACTAGGAACACTCTATATCAAACAAACAATTTGGCTGACTATATCATCAACTTCCATCCCCAGAAACAACGCCAAAATGTAGTGTTGTTTTAATCAATCTTAATTGACCGAGACTGCAACATTTAATTGTCAACCTAGGGTAGGTCTTGTTGTTTCAATGGAGTTCGCATTGTCTGTGCCGATACACTCCAGCCAAGAATAAGGAAATGCAGAAAATAGTAAAATATGTCGTTGATCTAAATTGTTGAATCAAGCCATGCATGTAGACATAAAAACACTCTACAAGATTAAATCACGCTTCACAACTATCAAAGTAAAGGCGCACCACATAGGAACTAATATCTACTCCAACTGGTTACTACCATTCTGTTGATTAACTCAGTGTAACAACATAATATAAATGGAAACAACAGCAAATGTAATCCACGATTTGTACAGCAACAACGAGAAACCATAAATCAATTAGCTAAACTAGAATGTACACTACCTCTATCACTGCAATCCCTACCAAAGAGGAGGGCCCTTCCTCCTCAGCAGGGCGCAGGAGTAACACAAAAGTAATTAATGAATCAACTGAAGAGCAGTAACAACATTATTGTGCTAATTAATATTAAAAATAAACTCAGAATTACAGAAGCAGAGTAACAGTACTTTTCTATATGTCGTGTCCTTGTACATGAAAAATCAAGTTCCTTTATAGTTATTACAACCCAAAATTAGAAAACAGATCAGTCATGAGAATCTCATGATTCTCATGTTGATAAAAAATAAAAGTGGTTACAACCTATTTCTAAATAAATATACATTAGTTATGATTGCAACCGCTTGGGTCTTGTTGCTTCCAAAATAAACAATCCCTACTGCTGACAGCTATTATGTGGAATAGTACCCACATTTTCCAGCTTTGGCGCAACAACATCAAGTGAATGGCGGTTCGGGATGTCACGGCATCATTGGCGACAACACTTTTGGCGTGACAATGGACTCTTGTATCATCACGTAGTGTAACAGAATCCAATGTGTAACAACAACCTGTAAAAACATCTAATGTGTAACAGCTACCTCTAACAACATCCAGGGTGTAACATCGAACCGTTCTACCCTTCTATGTATTTAATCCGTGCTGCCTGTCTGCTCCATAGCTTTGCTCCTGCAAGTCATCACTTGAAAAGAACAAGAGCTTCCCAGTTAGCCACAAAAAGGAATAAAGCCTCGTATTATTCAGTAAAATACAACAAAGTAACATGACAGTAGAATAGGTTATAAAGGTGAGAAAATAGGGAAATGGATCATATAAAATCATAGGCCTGGAGAACAAAAAGGTCAAAACTGGGGAAATAATGTGCGAAAAATAGGTAAAAAACCACACCCAAAACATGGGACATAAAAAAAATTGAATACTTCCAATGAAATGTTCCTCTTTAAAATCAAGGAATGTAGCTTTCTTAATGCATATATATATATATATATATATATATATATATATATATATATATATATAAAATTTCTTGGCACTTATCATACACCTTTGAAGGAGTTGTAGAAGGCGTACCCGTCCTTCCTCCATTTCATTTTCAAAAGGCCAAAGAATACCAAATTCCCACTGTGAATAGTGGCCATATGATTACTGCAAATATTATATATATATATATATATATATATATATATATATATATATATATATATATATATATATATATATATATATATATATTCTTGGCACTTATAATACACCTTTGAAGGAGTTGTAGAAGGTGTATCCATCCTTCCTCCATTACATTTTCAAAAGGTCAAAGAATACCAAATTCCCACTACGGATGGTGTCCATATGCTTCATTCAGAAATTTTAGCATAGGTTGCAAATGAGCCACTTGGCTATTTGGTGTGTTTGGAATTTGTGTTAGTTAACAACCATTGACAAGAGGCAATGAAATATGTAACTTGTTGGAAAGGCTCACACTTGAACCAAGGGTAACCCTCATCCAACATTAACCGTAGCCAATGCACTTGCATCTGTACATTGCTTTCATGCAGACTCCATTCTGCATTCACGTGAGAAAAATTAGTAATGGCAGTGTCATAGTTCCATGCAAGGTTGTGAGCTAGAGGTTCATATACTGATATAGCCTTTGCTCAAACTATTGAACTCACTTTTCACATGATAAGCATTGTACTTGCTTGGACTTCAAACTATTCTAGAGATGCTTTGCATATTCATCCTTGAAATATAATGCTTCTGCTATGCTTTTGTGTTGCTTCCAAATGCTGATCATGTTAGGACACTTCTTAACTACCCCTATCACAATGCCAGTCCTTCTTGCGTTACTGCCAAACTTTGCATTTCCCACCTAGGGACATGATTCTAGATTAAGGGTCAATAAGTGTTGAAAATTTATAGCAATAGATTCCAACCTTTGCCTCTGATCCATGGGCACTTGCACAAATCAAGTTTCTCCAATAACTTACACCCTTTGCTATTGTAGCTAAACCTGAATCACCAACTAATGGGTGGTTTCAAAGACTCAAAACTCTCAGATATGGGTAACCAAGGCCAATATTGAAGAGTCTGAGTCCTATATTAATAATTCCATGATAAAAATTAAAACCACGAATTACAAATTTGCGTGAGCCTCCATGGCCAATTGTGCAAATAACAATTACAACAAACTTAATATCACTAGCTTTCTTCTTTTCTAAGCATCTAGTGAGATCCCCAATAACCCATCATGGATGCTTCTTAGACATCCCTCTTTTAGTAGTCCTTTTTCTCCCAACATCAATATCCATCACATTGTCTCTTCACCTACAATTTCACTAAAGTCTTCATCACAAAGGTCTTCATAACTATCCTAGCCTAAATATGCAACTTTAGTTGTTCTATAAGCTGTGTTGTGTTATTTGAATTGAAAAATTAGTTTGCACGCAAAAACTATATTGTATTCTATTAAACATCACATATTAATACAACATGTATTGGTTCAAGATAGAAATTCTATCTTAACCATACAATCAACTAGTTGAGAAATTATCTCAACCACACATTTAAATAGGATATAAGATCTAATAGATTTAACAAACTCCTAAAACAAGATAATCCCTCCATCACAAGATAAGTAGGAATTATATTTTCCAAGTCCCCCCTTTAATGACTACTTGTCTCGATCTCAATCAACAAGGTCTAGTTATGGTCATGGTGTTTACAAACATAAAGAAGGATATGTCGACGTCCATATAAATGAACAACCATCCACTGGAATGCATGGGTGTCCAATTGCTGCAATCGCCAGTCTACTAGGATGTCCTTCGCATACATGGTTTTTTCAACCATTATAACTGCACACCTCTCCATCATTATCAATTTGAAATATTCTACGATACTAACTCCATCATGTTGTCTCATAACCCTCGGAAACGTGTAGTCCGCAAGATGAGTTCCACTCTTGAACTCCCTAATCACGGATCTCTAGAATTCAATTACTAAACAACATCCCAAGCTGTAGCATAACCTCATTAGAAGACCACTCTCACATCTTCAATAATGAGATCCTTCCCTAGATCCACAACTGCCTATCTAAACAACCATCCATGCTAAACTTTTACCTGCACTTGATTCCTTCCCACCAATTTTCTAACCTCTTTCACATTGTAAAATACAAACCAAAATTAAAACTTAATTCACTAAGTAAATAAACTACTAACCACACTGACCATTATGATATTTCCAAGTGAACACTACCATACAATATGCTTACATTGTATGGGTACTTCTACTCAGCCTTTGAGGTCATGTGGGATGTCTACAAATTCACACTTGTAAATTTGACGTAAGTGTACTAGTAAATTTAACGTACACGACGACGACGAAATTCCTATCAATAATGTTGATCCCACCATTAACCCATGGCACGCCATTTTGTACGGTAGAGTTTTCTGGCCCATAGTTGGGCACTCTGAATCAAAATTGTGATTTCTGCATCCTCCTTGTTAGTACTCATAACAGATGCTCTGCGGCACGAAACACTGGGGCAACCCTTGCGACCTTCGCCAAATGCTTCGGCGGTCCAGTGACCTCATGTCCATCACCATGAAGAATAACAGCCGTGTTCTTGTACTGCCAAATGCATTCAAAGCATGATTGTAAAATCAATCCGCGCTCAAAGGTTCTTCTGTCTACATAGCCTGCAAGAATCGTGGCTGCAAGCAAGTGTCTGAAGGTATCGATCCAATTATGGAGAAAATGAAACACTATTGCGTAATCAATTAGACTCATGTGTCTCTCCCAACAGCTCCACAGGGTAGCGCCTCTGCTATCAATGCCAAAATAGATGCAACTATGCTTAGCCTGTTGAAATCAGGAAGAGCATGAACTTTCCCATAATAGTCTCTTAAGCTTTTGTTGCTGCATCATATTCTGCAGCTGCCTCTCACCATAGATTCTTGGGCACATCGAATGCATATAAATAATTCAAAGAGAGAAATTATACTAACGGAATTTGCAAGTATTTGGGATGTGAAGGTGTTTATGAAAAATTCTCGCTGAGGGATGAGAAATATTTCCGTCCTTCTAAAACCATACACTAGCACCCATCCTTGCATTTTCGCTTGCACCTCACCTGTGCGATCACCCCCATCCACTTATTTCCGTCTCATGGCGTCCATGCCTTCAATTCATTTCCATTACTTTAGTGAATATATTTATAATTTTCCAAGCATTGAACCCTGCCTGCATTCATCTATATTTGATATGAACCAGTTTGAAGGTAAGCAAGCCATAGTTGCCTGGGTGGTTATAGCTGTCTACGAGGATTTTGGTGGTTATAGCTGTCTACGAGGATGCAAAATATGCTATATTTACTGCTTGGTGGAATTAGACTATTAGGTTATGCCATCTTGTAAATGATTTAAGATCGTGTTTATGCGCTGGTTAAATGTGAAACCATTAATTCAAAATATGTGTGTACCTCAACCAAAAGTTCTAAACCAAAACATCAAACCAAAATCCACTTTATGACCTTCATCCTTTATAAGACCACATTTGGCTCAAACACCAACCATGGTACAAATGTAATTTGGCTCCTCATCCATACATTTTAAGTAATGTTTTTAGAGGATGCTTGTGTGGCCTAATATAGCACTATCTTACTATCATCACATTACATAATGTCATATTTCATTCAAGGATATTGTTAAACACATCATGCCCTTCTTCTTGAAATTATTTTCAAGTCTAGGAAATTAATTGATTGAGATAATTTGTCAAATAGTTTGCATACATGTGTTGTAGTTTTCGTTTTTGCACTCTACCTTTAGTGTAATTTACAAGCACAATGTTAAAACTAAGGCTATACTACCACTTGTAACACCCCCAACCACCTCACTAGGGCGATACCGCCACTTTAACATTGATGTCATAACCACATGCAAATAAAATATAATTTAAGCGACATATTAACATATATAAGACACATAACAATCAACAATTCAACAATAAATATACAATAGGGTATACACAAGACTTATTTGGTAAAAACCTCTACTCAGATATAGACATCAGACATACCACCCAACCATGGACCACGTTGCTCCATCTATCTGAGCAATGGATTGCTCTTGAGTTGGGCCCATGACTCCACAATGACAATGGCTACCTAAAGCCAAGCACATAACCAATACCAACATCATTAGGCCAAGGTACCAAACCCCATAAGCGTCCAACTAGTAGTCTCACATCCCCCATCAACCCACACAACCTAAGGCAATGCACTCCCTTCTCTACACACAAAATCCATTAAGTTTTGTCACTAACCTAGCATGGTTTCCAACTTGGGTTGACCAGGGATGTCTGAGAGCCTTGTGGTTGGTAGAAGTTCCAATTGTCCTTGGGGGTCTCCAAGTACCCTCTAGGCCCATGCAAAGACACCTATCCTTACGCTTCTCCCTCCAAAACTCCAACCTTCACCAAATCAACCCAAAGAGAAGTGCACTGCTATGCAAACTCACCTAGGGTCCTCGAGTACAATAGGTAGGGGTCCTTTGGTTCTCCCCAGAACCAACACCAGAGTGACCCCTTAGTAGTCTATGACAAAAAGGATGGGTGAATAATAATTACCCTCCATTTACCTTTTATTTATAACTTAGCATAATAATATATTTTAATATTATCCCATAAAGTTACTTTTGTAATATTATAACAATAATAATTATTTTGCCTAGGAACCATATCTTGGTTCTACCACCTCACCTTTCCCTTTTTGTGGAGTCTTAAGCCCCCATTCTCATTTCATCGCTTGGTCTACAACTATGTCATTCTTTATTAATACACATATATTTACGTGTTACATCTACTAGTTTCATTGGCCTGTTAACACATAGACTCTCTAGCTTGACCACCCAGGCATCCTGACCTTAAAACACATCGATACACTAGCCCACCGGCCTAACACATTTATATACACAAATATATAAGCCTCGATAATGTTCAGCTCATCATCCTAATTAACATATAGTGGCTCACAAATGTAAGTATCATATGTACATTTACAAGATCGTTGAGGGTGTCAAGTCAAGGGTATTATATACAAAATGAGCTAAAAATTTGTAGAATAAATGCAAAAATATTTTGAGATGCCCATGCTTGGATAATTGTCATTCTTTCTAGTTTAAACTATTTCTCAATCTAGGGAAGGCATATTCATTTCTTAGGCCAAATACATCAAGGAGATGTTGAAGAAATTCATAATGGAAGACTATGCGCCTATTAGTACACCCATGATCACATGATGTAAATTGAGTATGATCAATCCATAGAAGGAAATCAAACACTGTATGGGTCATTGGTTGGTTTCCTACTATATGTGACAACATCGAGGCCAAACAACATGCAAGCAGTAGGATTGTTTGCAATATTTCAATCTCCACTAAAGGAAACATGCGCAAACAATAAAAAGAATATTCAGATATCTAAAGGGCACAAGGACTTTGGATTGTAGTATTCAAGAATTAATGACTTCACTCCAACAACATACACAAATGTGAATTGAGTAGGAAGTATTGATAACAAAAAAGTTCAAGTGGAGGAGAATTCTTTTTAGGCAATTGTATAGTATCATCGTTGAGTAAGAAGCAAAATTCAATCTCTCTATCCACAACAAAATCCAAATATATTGCAACAACAACATGTTACAAACAGGTTCTCTCGATAAGTAGGCACTAAAGGATATCAAGGTAGAATATGATCAACTAATCTCAATCATATATGACAACACAAGTGCAATCAAAATTTCAAAGAATCTTGTTATGCACTCAAATATGAAACATATTAATCTTCAAGTACCACTTCCTATGAGAATAGGTAGCCAAACAAATTGTGAAGTTGGAATACATTTCCACCAAGGAACATGTTGTGGATATTATTAATATAGACCATTCTTAGAGATACATTTGAATATATGAGATAGAAGATGGGTGCAATATCCCTCTAATCTCATCATTAAAGAGAAGCACAATATCAAGGGGAGCATCCCTTTGCCATTGATGTCAAAGGGGGAGATTGCTAGATATATTTTTGTCATTGATGTCAATGGTAAGGGGATACTATAGGTGTCCAAGATAAAGATTGCAAAATGAACATTATTGGAAATATTGTTTGGATAACCAATTTTTTTTATGCCCAGTTTGGATACACTATCTTTGAAATCATTTTTACTCTAAATACATTGCTCAAATGGGAGCATAGGATATATGGCTGAAACAATTATTCTGAGACATTTTCTGTCATGTTAGACCAACCATAAAGTACATGTTGACCCAACTATTTTTACAAGTCAACCCCATTAGTGAATGTAGAAACACTATAAATAAAGGATATATGAGTACATTGCGAGTTTATCCAAGCAAGAAGAGATCTAAGGTGTGCAAGAGAAGCCAGCGAAAACTCTTGGGGTTTTAAAGGTGGAGCAAAATTGTGATTTGTGGAGTGAATCAGCCATATTGGAATTTTCACTACAATGTTTCTTCTACGATGGTTCAGACAATGAAATTTTGAGGGGATGGAAGGAAGGTATTCATGTACATGTGGTAAAATTACCAAGAATTAGTTCATTAGGCTTTTAAAGATATGATTGAGGAAGTTAGGGTTCTTGAATGCTCTCAAATTCTGCTTCAAATGGGATAGTTTTGCATTTTTGCTATCCTATTTTCTAAGATGTTTTAGAATTTTAAATATTGAAGAGGCATAGGAGAGATCTCTAGGCACTTGTGGTAAAAAATAGTCTTTTATTCACTATAATTCCATATACACACCCTATGGAATTTAGGGTTTTTCAATAGTCCTAAAATCAACGTCAAACAAGTCAATTTAAAGATTTCTCTATTGAGATGTTTCATATTATGAAATATTGAGGAGACAAAGGAGAGATCTCTAGATACTTGTGGTAAATGTTTTAGATTTTAGTTCGCTATATTTTCATAAATATGCCTTGTGGAAGTTAGGGTTTTTAAATGATCCTAAAATTAGTTTCAAATAGGCCAACATGGAATTTTTGTTGTAACTTCTTTTCTAGGAATTTTTAGACTGTGGAATTTTCAAAGGTGTGAGGAGACATATGGAAGTGCATCAAGTAAAAATTTTAGACTCAAATTTGAAAAATTGGATGTGTGGCATGTTGTACAAATTTATTATTAGGAATATGCCAAAAACAACAAGTTTTGGGAGAAGTAGACCTAATGAAGGTAGAAGCAACAAGCATACCTAGTAAAGGTTGATGTAGCTAGCATACCCAATCAAGGAAGAAGCAACAAGCATACTTAGCAAAGTAGGTTGGTGTCTATGAATATTTGCAGCAGTGGAGATTGGTGTCTCCAGTAAGTTGGTGCCTATGTATATTTGCAGTGGTGGGGATTGGTGTCTCCAGTAGGTTGGTGCCTACGAATATTTGCAACAATCACAATTGATGTTTCTAGTAGCTTGGTGCCTACAATTATTTGTAAAAATAGCTTGGTGCCTACAAAATATTATAAAAAGAAATTTTGTGGTTTTGTCCCCAAAGGTTTCCCTGTAAATCTTGTGTTCCTTGTTCAACAATTAATTGATCTCACATGTGATTGTTTTCTTATGGTTCAAGAATGTTTAAATAAATCACATGCAATAGGATAATGATAGTCTGCGGTGCTAAAATGTTTTGTGATAACAATGGTACACATGGAACTATGGACTACACCAACCACGATGACATGAATTATGTTATTGAGAAAATGGACAACTCTGAATTCTAGAATGCCTTCTCTCATTCTTATATCTAGGAGAGGGACTAACAGAACTAACATGTTGATGCTTAGAATGGATGCTTTTCAATGATGCTACTTTTTCTAGTCTTTGTTGAATATCATTCCATACCTTATATACCTCATGGCAAGTGTGATTTGCATGGATGGAATTAGCGAAAATTTTAATGATAGAAACTAATTTTAAAGTTTAAAAAACTTTGGGAATCTTACTAGTCCCTAATATACAATATATAAAGTGTTTGGTGACATTTTTGTAAAAATATTCAACTTTTTAATGATTTTATAGAACCTCTACAAAGTTCGGAAATTTTTGAGGAAAAATAATTTTATTGTATAGAATTTGGGCAAGTCATTTTTTTGAAAAAATGGATATTAGCAAATCTCTTTTTTTTTAGAAAAATCATGGAAAATTATCCCTTCCACGAATATTAGCCCCTAAATTTTTCCCTGGATGGAATATCAATTAATGTCTATGCTTGTCCCCTATGTAATTATAGCCTTTAGGGATAGATACGATCCTAGAGGTAATATAACAATGTCGACTTGTTTCCCCTCCATGGTAATGATGTGGCCACAAATTGTGGGTTTCACAGAATCTAAGTAGGTGCCAACTAATAATGCTTGAGAAAAGGAATTTATCATGACAAGAGAATCATTACAACTAACACAAGATGAGAATACGAAGTACTCATTACATGAGAGTCCTTACAAGAAATATTCCTCATCAAATATTTGAAGGAGAAGCTTTGGTATGATGTATGTATAGGTTGCTACACCTTCAAAATGTCATTTTCAAATCTTCTATGGAAAAGTCCACCTAGTCATTCCCTGTTCTCATCACACATTGTAGGCAAGTCATGCATATCCTATATTTCATGATAAGAGTTATTGAAGCAATGGACACTTAGTAAAACCATGGACTAGATTGGGAATAAGACAAAGTAATGCTAGGGGAAATGCTTTATGAGCTCATAGAATCTAGAGTAGCATAAATCCATTTTTGTACACATGTTTGGTGAGCAAAGAACATGAGTCATGAAATGGCTATGGTTTTTGGCTTCTACATTGTAAAGGTGATGACATACTTACTGACTAGCATGAGAATGTAGATTGGAGATATGTTAGGATCTAGACTAGTGCAAGAATGCATCCCATAAATAATATCAATGGTCAAGGGGATAATTTACAAGGTTCATAATAGAGACAAAGATTAGATTAGAATGGGAATCTTAGAGTTAAAATAACCTCACTCTGATACCATAACAATATCAACCTCTAGCTTTGGTAAAGTATCTTTTATCCTCCTTCCACTAGCTGGACAAAATATTTCCTACATCATAATTCTCATAGAAAGGTAACACAAAATCACTATTCCATAGATATTTGGGGTCTAATAACTTGTAATATTTGGAAACTTCATAGGCTAGAAAATTCCCAACGCGTTCTCCTCTCTCACTACTCACCATATGATTTTTTGGTTTGATGTGTTTTATCACCCATTCCACAACTTCCGCTATTGGGAAGAATGGGGCCCTTAATGTAGCTAAATGCAACCCTGACCTTATGATAAAACCAAAAACACATTCATCCACTTTCCCCTGAATCGGGTCATTTCGAGGTGTAAAAACAAGATATTCCCAATTCTTGAAATAACTATATATTTCATTCCAAGAGGACATTTCCAATGAAGAATTGGTATTTGACTTTGTATCCCTGGACTAAGGAATTTTAAGATATGGCTTCCTAAATAACAATAGGAAAATGGCTTCATGCCTTTTAGCTATATCTCTCATATGCTAATGTTTCCCATGAAGACCCACTATTTCCTTGGCCTTGGGTTATGGCTTTTTCATAGGGGAATTTCATATTAGGGTTATTTTGGGTTCCATGTCTTTGATTGGACCTATATTTGTACACAAAGTGAACACTTCTTGCTTTGAAATGAGGATCAAGCTATGGACATGGGTTTTATCAACCAAAACATCCCATCAATGCCATTCATGACAATATTTTCTTTGGAGTACCTAGTTTTAATGCAAGAATGGTATGATCTAACTAATAATAATTATTGATATGACGCTTCATGTGTATGGATGTCACCCATTAGTTTTTTTTAAATTGTTCTAGTTTTATCCAATGGAAATCATGTTTTCATTTTTAGACATTTAAAGTTCGGTTAGCCAATGGATTTTATTGCATTCATATTCATAGTACCAAGTATTATTTGTTGATCATTGATGGGAAAGCAATGATACTTTTCAAATTGATAGCTAAATGGTTTATGTGAGTCATCAAAGGTATGATCTCATAATTTTTTATTTACTTGATATTTCCTCTCACAAAGAGTTTCATCAGCGATTGACAAGTTTTTTTGTTTCACATAAGCTAATCAAATGAATATTATAGATCATCAATGAAATTATTGGTAGTTGATGCCAATTGGGCATGAAAAATAGCCTTGTGAGTGTAGCAACATGATTGGTTATTGAAGACCCTCAATGTTACAACAAGAATACTACAACTCCCAAAGGTCTTAACTTTAATTATTAATATGAGGTTCGTACAAAATTAATAGGGGTCGACACTATGTGTGCAGCATCTACTTATATTTTTCCGTAAGTGTTGAATTTTATGAAAACACTGAGATGAGATCTAGTTACTGAGAGACCATACTAACTATCCTATGCTACATGTGAAATTCATAATTACAGGAAATGGATGGAAATAAACAACTCGATGCTATCTTCATGACAAGGAAGAAAACCATCTTTAACTATGATGAAAAAAATAATTGTAAAAAATAGGATGTAGATTTGCAACTACGCATGAAGTTTTAATCAAAATCACAAGACACAAACCTACTCTATTGCTTTGCAGACATTAATTCACATTTTAAAACAAAAATCTCAGACATGTAAGAAGAAATAACACACATGCAACAAGTATTTTTATCTGGGGAAAGAAATATGATAAAAACACCAATGCCTTATTGAATTAATCAAATGAATGGAGATGAATTACAATTGTTTTTCTCAATTGAGTACACCTTGCACATGCATAACCTATCTCTCTTTTCACCGAAGGCCTCTGACCCAAACTTAGTTAAATTTTTCCTCTATTTGAGATCCTATTTCTTTGCGTCGTTCCTTGAGGAATATGCCCCTATTATTGAGGAAATTCCTCTAATTGAATTGTGCAATTCCTTAGGCTGGTCATTTGACTGCAACACATGTACACTCAAGACTAGTCTACAACTGAAGTCTACTCTACAATTGATGTTACACTGCCTTAGAATCGCCACCTCAACTAGGTAACTCGAATTATTTACATGCACTAGCTATTTTGGGTTGATTGATTAGTTAACTAGATGATCATTAAGTTTTAATGAAGTCCCTCTACTTAGTTGACCTTCCACTAGTTCCTCCAAAAGTTAGAAATAGTTTCACTGAAAACAACTTGAAATAAGTGACCTTGATTGCTACAAATTAGCAATTACACATGCTAAACTGAACTATAACTCCTCCAACTCGAATTTACTAAGTAAACTAGGTGACACAAGCCATGTCACACAAGTTAACATCATCCAAGTTGTTTGTTGATGTGGAAATTCGAGTTTTCTCAATTTAATCAAGGAAAAATCAAATTGAGAATTTCTTGCTGCATTTTTCGACAATAACATGTATTTTACTGTGCAAAAAAACTCACAACTGAAATAAATCATGTAGATATCAAACCTTAATTTTGTAGGAAAAAGACAATTTATATATATAATAGGTCAAAGGTTCTACTTGGTCTCTTGGCTTCTAAATTCCATCTTCCAGGTTCCAAGGATGGTGTAACATCTTAAAGAAGGCGGAGCATAATTTGGATGTAAGTTTGGATGAGTTTTGGATTCAAAAAGCAAACTGCTACAAGAGTCCCTATTTTGCTACAGGAGACAATCTAATGAGCAAGAAATTGTGCTAAGAATGCGGGTTGAAGGAAAAATGAGGAAATGGGAGGTTAGGCAATGATCAAACATGCATGTCTATGTACTCATGTTAATGATGGACGAATTTATTCAGCAAATGGGTAATGAGCAAGAAATTGTGCTAAGAATGCGGGTTGAAGGAAAAATGAGAAAAGGGGAGGCTAGGCAATGATCGAACATGCATGTCTATGTACTCATGTTAATGATGGACGAATTTATTCAGTGAATGGGAAGGAAAATGAGAAAAGTGGAGGCTAGGCAATGATCGAACATGCATGTCTATGTACTCATGTTAATGATGGACGAATTTATTCAGTGAATGGGTGACTATAAAGTCTCCTGTAGCTCTGCAAAACAAGGGATTGTATAGCTACAACACATAGATATGGTAAACAACCATTAAATATCAACAAATAAGGTGAATTCAAAAGAAGGAAAAGATATGTTAACTAAAAAAATAATCACTATTGAATCTACCATCTAGTGCTCAAAGTGTAGTGCAAGAAAAGACTGCAAACAAGCTAACTAATTAACCTTGCATAAAATAATACTCGGAAGTAATGTGCTAAAATGGACAAGTGAATAAGAAATAATAATCTAGAAGGGGTTTTGAGCACCTAGGGTGGGCCATAACCCAAGGAGGCTCAAATCCCTGAAGGAACAACAATTTAAGAACTAAAACAGTCTTTCATTATTCAGAAAATTGCTTATACATCAAAAGTTGCAGAACTAAAAGACACCTACTAATTCCTCTAACTCGAGTACTACTAGCTTCTTCTGTGATATCCCTTGAGTTGATCTTTATTTGTGAATATTGTATATGTTTCAAGTGTACTTAATGTTCATATTATAAGACTTAATTGGAATTGGTATATCAGTATCACGTAACTGATAAATTAATTTATATAAATACATTTTGTTAAATTATTAATATAAACCTGGAAAATACTTTTGAAGTTGCAAATGGCTATATAGAAAACTATGGACTACAAGCTAGTGGTTGAATTCATTAACCCTTGGATGTAAGACCTAGGCATCTAATATGAGAATTATATTACTTGATGATGGATAATTTATTGATTAATAACTTCCCCATAAAGGCAAAACATTGTCTTAGGAAGCTGGAGAAGTGGATCTCATTAATGAGCAAGTAACTTCCGGAGGAGGCACTTACTTACTTCCAACATAATCCTGAAAACAGGGTCCTCCTGTCCTATACTATAGTTAGACTCACATGGTGCATAACCAGTGTGGAGGAGGTATGGTGGAGAGAAAGGGAAAAAGAAAAAAGGAAAAAAAACAAAGTTTTATGCTAGTCTTGGGAGTCCATTAGCGTTGAGGGGTATTCATCCAAGAGGAGGATTCAAGGTTGGGAGGAACATTGCAACTTCAAACTTATTTTTTAGAGATGCCAACAAGTTAATATTCTAAGTAACTTGTATCTTAAGTAGTAACTTGTATCTTAAGTAGTTGTACTCACTGGTAATATTATGTTTAATAATTTGAAGTAACAATATTGTTATTATAGTTTGTATAATTTTTTATATGTTCATGCAAGAAAATATAGACTTTATTTTCTTTTAGTATTTGAAATGATAAAAGTGTTTCATGCATATACAAAGTAGTAAACATTATCATGGAATAAGTTAAGTGAAGAACATGTATTTTCTTATTGTATAATGATCTATGGAGTAGAAATTACTTTTCCATGCAAATACAATAATTAAAATTAAATATTGGTATTTATGCAAAGGTGCTAGAGACGAGAGTGATATGTTTTAGAAAAGAGTTTGAAACAATTATATGAAGTATGGATAAAGAGAGTGATATGTTTTAGAAAAGAGTTTGAAACAATTATATGAAGTATGTGTTATCACTCAGGTTGTCCCCCAGGTCGGAGTAAAGGGATATGGTCGAGGTAACCACAAACCAACTTTGGACTGCAGGTTCTAGCCCACTTGCAGTCAGAGAGGGCTCTCTCTTTATGATTTAGCTTTGTTGATGATGATTCTAGGCTAGCTATTGAGTTTAGGGATTTTTTGTTTGTGTTTTGTTTGTGTTTTGGTGGGAAAATTGATGTCTTCAAGTAAAGAGGCAAGTGTAGTGTGAAAGTTTCAAACCATTGGGCATGGAGTCAAGGAAATAAGACTACTGGTACATTTTCTTGGTCCCAAGAGGAATAAGGAGCAAGGTAGCTACACATGGAACAATTTTCCAAGTTTAAAGGATGGAAAGAATGCTAAGGAAGGAGAGGCAATTAAGAATCTCTCAGTCAGCTTAACAGAGAAAAGTGGATGAGCTCTATCTAAGGGCAGCAAAGAATCCCTAGATAACTGTCAAACAGATGTGAATATGAGTAAATATGAGCCACAAGGAATTCATATTCATGTCCTAGTTCATTACAGATGAAAAAACATAGAGAAATAGCAAAAATTGAGCCTAGAGTGCAGTTAAACAAGTTCTAAGCTAATCTTTCTTTTTGCTATTTAGATGGTGAAAAACGAAAATAGAGGTAAGAGGCACTTATTGATTCATGTTGCAGCACAAGAATTCCATCATTCAGTCTCTATAGACCAGTAACAACACATCAGGCAGTCATTCTTCCAATCTCTTCAGCAATCTTTGATTAAAGAAAATTATCACACACAGTGCGAGTCTCTAATGAAAAGTTATCAATCAACCAACCCTTGAAACAATATAGTGGGTGGTATATATAGGGAAGATTCTCCAAAATTGTTTATTACAGTTGTGACCTAAACAGGCCTTAAAGTAAATGATTACTCTAACCTAAACTTATAAATGCAAAAAATATCTATGAGCCGCACTGAGGGCCGCTGTATCAGAACTGAATCAATGCGTTGTCCTCAGTGGCTTGGTGCAGTGCTTCTGCAATAACTGCGCATGGACTTCTGCTCCATTGTAGTTCGGTGGCTTTAAGTGCTTTAACTGTGATTTGAGAGATGGGATGGGCTTACACCTCCTGAGTTGACTCTGCTAGAGGCCAATTAATGTTGACCTGCCTTGGGGACTAAGGATTTCCATTAAAAAATTAACGGATACTCTTTGCTGCTTCACCTCTCCTCTGATACTCTTTGACAAATGAATTGGGTTGGTTTCTCTCTCACTGTGGGTCAAATCAAAACTTAATGGTCATTGTTCGGCCCTCTGTCCTCTTTAGAATTGTCTTTTGTTCATCTCTGCATGCCTTGCGAAGAAAACTGGGTGATTCGGCGCCTTTTGGGCTTGTTGGGGGCTGCGCAATGAGGGATTTTCCACTTCGGCCCTTTTCCCGTAGCCATGCACGATTAGGCGCTAATCGCGCATGAAAAACTGCCTCGGAATTCGAATCCGGGCCTCCTAAGTGCGATTTTCGCCTTTCGCCTCAAAATTGATGATGACGTCAGCATGACGTCAGCAGGTGGGACCATGGTACGGCGGATGACGTGGCAGGGTGACGTCAGCGTGTACGGTCAATGACGTGACAAGGGTGACTCGACAGAGGGGCTGACGTGGCGAAGTCCTGGCGCAGTCATTAAGGGGGGGGAACAGGGGGTTTATGGTTTTCATCGGACCGCCTTTGGTACGGGGGCGGTTTCTTTCAGGGCGGCTCCGACGCAATAGAAAGCGAACGCGTGTCCTCCTGTACGGGGAGAAAACCACTGCCATATCGGAGGCTAACGTCCGGACGCAGGGGGCGCTCCGAAATCGGCGAGAGCCGTCGGATGGGGAGGGGGCAGATCGGAGGGCTGACGGGATGGTTATCTGGCGGGTGGTTAAAGGACGAGGCCCGCCCAAATATTTAATGAAGAATGCGATGCGGCAGGGGGTTTTGAACTTAGGAAAGTGGGTTTTGGGGTTTTTATATAAGGCTCGGGCGGGGTAAATGCCTTTTAAATAATGTTTAATAAAACTTTTAAACATTAAATTTTGAGAAATGATTGCGGAGGGGAAAGATAGGAGGTTTTGAGGGGTAAAGGGGTGAATGAGGAAGGTTATTAGCCTAACCAAATGTTAGGCTAATCCCAGGACACGGAAGGTTAATGCTGGGTTCCAGATGAACTCAGCATTTCCAAGACTTTGATAAATATGGCTATAATGCCAAGGGATGGGAATACATACATAGGGGAGTTATATAGTGTTCTTAGTAAAGGAAGGGGAAATGATGTAGGGAGTTAAATAATATAGTCAATAATTAATATGGAGGTGACCAGAAAGCGCTAAGGTAGGGGACCTTAGGCCATTTTGGGGAATAGAACTTTATAAAAGAAGAATGAAAATGCTTGAGTGAAGCAGATCTTCACCAAGGGCAATGTTGCAGAACATGAAGAAACTAAGAGGAATCAAGCAGATCTTGACCTCTTTAGGGGAGTTAGTAAGTGATTTGGGGAAAGAAGAAGGGGAGTTAGTAATGTCCGGCTTGAGTTCCTCCAGGTGAAAAACTGCATCATGACTGTGATCTGAAAAGGTATACCACTCTAAAACACATAATTGATCATGAATCATCATTCTGCAACCTCAAAAACTACCTACCCAGTCTACTTTTCCTAACATTTTTTCTTCTTTTTGGTTTGGGTGCACTTAGACTTGCAGACCCAGCTTTACAATTTTTTCTTTTTTCTATTCTCCTATCTAAGTCTACACTTATTTCTGCCAAGGATCCAGATTAAGCAGTTGGGCTCCTTTGATTCTCTACCTATCTACAAATCTGCCAAGATTAAACTGTTTGGACAGATATCATTCTCTATATTCTACAACAGGAAATTGAAACCTAGGGAGGCCAAGTTTAAGCTGTTTGGCCCTCCCTTTTATAGAACAAAATGGTTGAGTCATCAAAATCGGAATTCAGCAGTGGCATTTGGATTGGCACACTTTCATGGCATCTTGTGGAAATATGGAACACTGCAGCCTGGAGAGTATGACATATTTGGCATGTAAAAATGTCAATCATGAAAAATGAACACCTGTTGCAACAGGAGGCTAACAGTGGCTCCACTTGGGGATGGCTTTTCCTTGTGAAAAGTCAAGAACAGCAGGTCAGGATGCCTTGAACTTCTATAGTTGCTGCAGATTGAAGGAACTTCTTTATGCTGGCTGTTAGATAATTAAAACTCTGTAATATAAACAACCTCCTCCTCAATTTAAGTACGTTAAGATTACCAACAACTTCCCTTTACCATGAGTTGTTGTGATGTGACTGTGCCATTCTTGCTATTTGAGGTTAGTGCAGAGACAGAGCTTTTGAACTGGAGCACTTGTATTGGCTGTGTCTTCTCAAAATCTATTGCTGCTCCTTTGACAATGGGTTCGCTTATAAAAAAGGTGAAAACAAAGTGCTGATATATACAAATATCACTATACAAAAGATATATACAAAGTTGCCCTGTGTCCCTTAAAAGGGATCATGGTAATGTTTCAGCATACGGTCATTGACAGGGCCTTCTTCAACAGAACTATCCCCTACAGACTTGAGAAAATAAGTGTTATTTCCCTGAACAGCAAAAATAACGAATGGTCCTTTCCATAAAAAATCAAACTTGGCATGTTTGCCTTTGTCTTCTCTTCATGAGTCCCACCTTAGAAATTTGTCACCAATGTAAAAATCCTCAACTTTAACTCTCTTATCAAACATCTTTTTGAGTTTTTCTTGCAAGATTTGAGCTCTGTCATAAAATTTTTCTCTGGTTTGCTGAAGATGAATGGTCTGATTTATCCTTCTTTGAATGTCATTTGGTTCAGCCTGAATTTCCTGTAACAGTCTGATAGTAGGAATGCCCAAGGATGATGGAAATCTGGCCTCCATGCCATATACTAGCTCATAAGGGCTCATCCCAATGGATCTCTTGCTTGAAAGTCTGTCTGCCCATAGGGCATTTACCAACTTTTTGTGCCAGTTCTTCTTGTTCTCTTCCAGCACTTTCTTTATGATGTTGATGAGGCTCTTGTTGGATGATTCGGCCAAGCCATTGCCTTGAGGGTAATAGGATGTAGAGTGGCCTAAGGTAATATGAAATTTGTGGCAAAAACTAACCATCTTTTTGGATTTAAAGGCAGTGGCGTTGTCAGTGATGATTTTCTCAGGGCAGCCAAATCTAGAAAGGATATTGCACTCAAGGAATTGGATGATGACGGTGTCATTGGCTTGCCTGCAGGGAATGGCTTCGACCCACTTGGTGAAATAGTCGATGGATGTTAGGATCCACTTGTGCTGGCCTGAGGAAGAGAGATGTATTTCTCCAATGAATTCAAGACCCCATTGTTGAAAAGGCTTCTCGGTAGAGATGGGTTTGAGGGGCAAAGGTAATAGCTTTCTCTTGCCCTCAAAGACTTGGCATTTGTGGCATGACATGGTGAACTTCTTTACATATGCAAAAAGAGAGGACCAATAAAAACCAGCCTTTAAAATTTTATCAGCAGTGGACTTCCAATATAGATGTCCTCCACAGTCACCTGCATGGAATTCTTTCATGACATCGTTAGTTTCGTTCATGGTTAAACAGTTAAGCAATATACATTCATGATTTCTCCAGAATAATGCACCATCTATTACACAAAACTTTAAAGCTTTCATTTTCAAAAATCTTTTCTTGGTTCTGGAAAATCCTGGGGGAGCAAACAGGTTTAACAGTACAAGACATATATCAGCATACCATGGGGATTGCAAAAATGTCTCACTGATCTGTGGAGTCGCCAGCTCCTATTCATTGTCCAGTTGGTTAATGTCTAAGGCTTGAAAGTTTGTTTCAGACATCAGTTTGGCTAAACCTTGTCCCTTTATCAGCTTGGTTGGTTTTATTTCTATGTCATACTCAAGGATGTTTGCTATCCACTTGCCTCTTTTGCCTTCTAATCCCTCTTGGGTCAATATGTCTTTTATAGCAGCGTGTGGGACATAGGCAATCACATGGGAATATAAAATGTACACTCTAAAATCCTTGATGGCCTTAACAAGTGCATAGGCCTGCTTTTCCATGATTGGGTACTTCAAAGGGGCATCTCTTAAAGCTCGGCTGAAAAATGCAATCGGCTTTTCAGCTCCCTGCTCATCCTTTTGCAAAAGGACCGCAGTTATAGTATGATCGGATGCAAAAGAAAAGATGATAAAATCTTTGTCAAATTGTGGGCTGGTGAGGATAGGGGTTTGTGTTAAGGCGGATTTGATACTCTCAAATGCCTGTTTGGTTTCAAGAGACCATTTTACCTTGGCATCTTTTTTTAACATATTGCTTAACAGTCATATCAGTTCAGCTAGATTTGGAATAAATCTTCTTAGGAAGTTGATTTTTCCAAGGAATGCTTGTAGCTCTTTTATGTTTCTTGGATATGGGATTTGTAGGATTGCTTGGATTATTTCATGATCAATTCTAATCCCATCTTTTGATATGATATGGCCAAGTAATTTTCCTTCTTCAAGGCCAAATAGAGACTTCTTGGGATTCAAGGAAATGCCATATTTCCTGCATGTGATGAATATTTGCCTAAGATGTTTGAGGTGTTCTTCATCAGATTTGGAAAAAGGGGTCAGGTCATCAAGATAGACAACTAGGAAGTCATGTATTTCTTTGGCAAAAGCAATATCCATTGCTCTTTGAAAGGTTGCACCAGCGTTTTTAAGTCCGAATGGCATCTTAACGTACTTAAATGTTCCCCACGGTGTGGTGAAGGTTGTCTTGTCTTGGTCATCTGGGTGAACAAGTATTTGATTGAAACCTGAAAAGCCATCTAGCAAAGAGATTCTAGACGACCCCACTACTCTTTGTAGGATGTGGTCCATTTTGGGCAAAGGATAGTGGTCTTTTAGGGAGACTTGGTTTAAATTTCTCAGATCTACACAAAGTCTAATCTCACCTGTCTTTTTTCTTGTAGGAACAAGGTTGGATACCCATTCAGAAAATCTGATGGGTGCTATTATGCCTGCTTCAAACATCCTCTTTACTTCTTTCTCAATCATGGGAAGAAGCGCAGGGTTAGTTCTCCTAAGTTTCTGTTTGAAAGGTTTCTGGTTTGGTTTTAAGGGAATTGTGTGTTGGATCACCAAGGTGTCATAGGATTTCAAATCCTCATAACTCCAAGCAAATACGTCCTGGAATTCTTTGAACAAATCAATGTACTTGGGATTTTGATCAGGTGGTAAATTTCTGGACAATTTGATCATTTTGGGATTCTCTGTTGTCCCAATGTTGTGTTCTTCTATAACAGTGTTCAATGGTTGCAATTTTGGCTTTCTGGGAACATCATTGGCGTCAAACAGTCTTCTAATGGGGTTAGGCCAATATGCAGAAAATTATCCTTCAAATCAATGATCTCTGCCCCTGTTCTGGAAATTTCCTCCAAACATATTTGTTTCAGCTGCTCTATGTTTGTTTTGTCAAAAACAGTGGGGTTTAGGATTTACTTGTTTGTTCTAGTTGTTATAACCTGCTGGTTTTCTTTTGTTTGCTGTTGGACATCATTCATAGCATCCATGTCAACGTTGATTTTAGAGAACTCATGCTCAAGGGTGAGGAAATTGTTGATCTGGGCGTCATTTTCAAACACTTGCCAATCTTTCACGTTGTTTGGTACAGTGGGCCTATGTTTTATTTCGGCTGTGAAGTGATGGTTTGGGTCAAAAGGAAGCTTGCATGTACTAGCAAAGGTGGCTAGGCTGTGTGCATGAATGTTATGCTCTCTTGAAACTTTGGCCAGTTTGAATTCAGTAAATGCATTGAGTATATTAGTGGCAGCAGTCCTATAGGCCCTCATTCTATTGTCATTGGTTACAAAGTTACCTTTCATCTGTTGTATGACTAAGTCAGAATCTCCTAAAATAGACACCTTTGCGGCTCCTAGAGCTTTGAGCAGTTTAAGGCCTAAAAGCAGACTCTCATATTCTGCCATGTTGTTTGTGCATTTAAAGTTCAGTCTGTAGGCATGACCTTCCACATGGTTATCATGTGTATTGTGAATCCACACACCTGCCCCTGCTCCTAACTTGTTGACAGAGCCATCAAACTCTAAATACCATGTGATTTCTTGCTTGTGATTTGTGCCAAGAGTTTCAGCTATGTTAGGATTGGGTAGCGTTGAAATTTCTGTTTGGGGAGTTTCCTCTATCATGCTGGTTACATTAATTGTTGTGACAGTTTCATGGGTATATGCAACCGATTCTTCATTGATTTGTGCCCGTTGGTCTAGAGTCAACGGCTTATCATCAGTTAGAGAATTTGTATTATCATTAAACAAAATAAAAGAATCCATATCAGAATGGATTGAGTAAATGGGAAAATTTTCAGGCTTACTCTCACTACTCACCACATATTTCATGAGGGTTTCTCTGTACAGTCTCTTTGGTTGCCCAAAGACTGAAATAGTAGCATAGGAGAGGTCTAGTTGAAGGGATCCTTGGAGCTTTGCTCCCCATGATCTTGATAGGAGCATGCCATATTTTGGAGGGATGTCAGCCACTACCACGTCCATGAGGATGGTCTTATTGGGATATTGGACTAAGGAGACACACAGGTCTTTGATGAGGCCTAAACACTTGACCTGACTTGAGTCAAATGAGTACAAATCTTTGTAGGGTCTTGTAATATCAAGGTTCAGCTTTTCCATAACTGCTTTGGGCATCAGATTGTGTGACGCTCCTGAGTCAAACATAGCATTGTGCAGAACTTTGTCATGTATCTGCAAACTGACATAAAAGGGTGGAATTGGTCCATATGTTGATTTTCCATTAACTTCTGAGCCAAACAACAGTTCAGGGGTATCATCCAGGACATTCACATCGTCCTTATTTTCTGGGATTTGAAGTGATCTTTGAATTTGTTGCCTATATACATCATGTTTGGCAAGTTCTGAGAGGGGGATGGATATCTTCAGCTTAGCTATTTCTGTCTCCAAATTAAATGGCTTTTCCAATGGAGTTTTGGTGTTGATAATGGCAGTTTTTCCTGTTTCATTTGAATTATCAGCGTTTTGCTCTTTTTTATCAGTGTTATGGGAATTGATTGTTTGCGGTTTTTCAACTTCAGGAAGGCCTTTTGGAATGTTGTTCGAGTTTTGCTCAGAGGAAGAAGGTGGCAAAAGCTGATCTACAGAAGGCTGCGTTTCTGTAATGTCTTCTACAGTTACTTGATGCGGATTCGGGATAGTTGTATCAGCTGGTTTTGTTATGACAACCTTGCTCTTAATCTTGTTGGGTTGTTTGACATCCTTTATTTTGTTAGGTTCAGAAATGTCAATGGTTCTAGTTCTTAGCTTGTATTGTTTGTGTACTTCATACACAGCAGTATCATATCCTTGTTTAAAATCAAAAGACTCGCCAGACTTGGTCTGAAATTGACTAAAGTTATGCTCATCTTGGTCTTCTTGGCTCAGGAAAGTCTGATGCTCACCCTTTAGATCCATCAGATTCATGTGAGTGTCTTCTGTTTGCTCATTGGATGTAGATCCTTCAACATAATTATCTTGAAACGGGGGTCTTAGGTCATGGTCTGGGCTTGACCTACCAATATTTGTGTTCTGCGTTTTCCTAAAATTTGGGTTCCTTATGGTATTGGACTGTTGCCCTTCCCATGATGATCTTCTCTCAACGTTTTCTACTCTTTCTCCCAACCTTTGTAGGCCATTGATAATCGCATCAAGCTTCTGATCAAAGGCTGAGGGTTCTTCCTTAAAGGTGGTTCTTCTTTCCATTCTGGCTCTGTTTCTTTTGGCAATTAGGTTGGCCTCTACGCTGACAGCAACATTTTGCATGTCTGCAAGGGTCTGAGGAGCTCTTTCTTTTAACTGGTAGGCCATATCTGGGTCGAATCCATCAGGGAATTTATACAAGGCAAGGTCAGGTGGGGGTCTCAAGTTCTGTGGTATTGCGTTATAGACATTGTTAAACCTTGCACAGTACTCCAAGACAGTCTCCTGAGGACCTCTTTTAATTGTATCATATTCAGCTAGTATGTGCAAGGGATCTTTCTTTTTCTCCCATCTGTTGGTAAAGGATTGGTAGAGCTCATCTGGAGTAGTTATGGAATTTGCAGCAAGTGATCTAAACTAAGTTCTTACATCACTGGTTAAATTTTGAACAAAAATTCTCATTCTCACGCTGTCATCATCTATCTCGTAGTTTTCAAAATAGTCTTGCATCTTTTTGGTATGTTGAAGGGCTGTGAAAGGACCGGTGCTGTCAAAATAGGTAATTTTGGATTGGTACTCCTGAGGTAAAGCCCGAGGATTAGCAGGTAATTGCAGGGGTGCATATCTATTAGCCATATTGGCAGGGATAAGTGGGACGACGGGGATAACAGGTACAACGGGGATAACAGGGATAACAGGAGTGACTGGAACAACAGTTGTGGTTTTTGTAGTATGGGCAGTGAATGGAGGTGTGGATGGAGTACTTTGAGATGTGGACGATGAATAAGGGGAAGTAGGGGTTGAACGAAATAAAATTTTAACAGGGGTTGGAACACAACTTGGAGGAGCTGTTTCAGGACTCAAATCAGCAAAATTTTGTCTTTGCTCTTGTTTCCTAAGGGTCTTTGGGATCAGGTTGGGATTTTCAAAAACAGCTGGAGGGTCTGGATCTGGATTTGACCTTGTATATCGTGGATTCTTCTTGGGAGCCAGTTTCCAAATGTTGTTTTTTGGTATTTTTATGGGAATATTTTTGAAATTGGCAAGGAACTGTCAGATTTTGAAATGGCTGTGTATAGCTTTAAAACTAGCATGAAGATTGACTGAAGCAACTTTTATCTACTTCTGTTAATGTAAAACAGAAACAATTTCAAAGGCTTCCTGGCTGACATTCAGACTTCATCTGTAGTTTAAAGGGATATACAACAATTAGAAAATCGATTTGCTCAGTGGATTTTTCCAACCTTCTTAGTGAAATTAACTGAGGATGTTCCCCAGTGGAGTCGCCATTATGTTATCACTCAGGTTGTCCCCCAGGTCGGAGTAAAGGGATACGGCCGAGGTAACCACAAACCAACTTTGGGCAGCAGGTTCTAGCCCACTTGCAGTCAGAGAGGGCTCTCTCTTTATGATTTAGCTTTGTTGATGATAATTCTAGGCTAGCTATTGAGTTCAGGGATTTTTTGTTTGTGTTTTGTTTGTGTTTTGGTGGGAAAATTGATGTCTTCAAGTAAAGAGGCAAGTGTAGTGTGAAAGTTTCAAACCATTGGGTATGGGGTCAAGGAAATAAGACTGCTGGTACGTTTTCTTGGTCACAAGAGGAATAAAGAGCAAGGTAGCTACACATGGAACAATTTTCCAAGTTTAAAGGATGGAAAGAATTCTAAGGAAGGAGAGGCAATTAAGAATCTCTCAGTCAGCTTAACAGAGAAAAGTGGATGAGCTCTATCTAAGGGCAGCAAAGAATCCCTAGATAATTGTCAAACATATGTGAATAGGAGTAAATATGAGCCACAAGGAATTCATATTCATGTCCTAGTTCATTACAGATGAAAAAACATAGAGAAATAGTAGAAATTGAGCCTAGAGTGCAGTTAAACAAGTTCTAAGCTAATCTTTCTTTTTGCTATTTAGATGGTGAAAAACGAAAATAGAGGTAAGAGGCACTTATTGATTCATGTTGCAACACAAGAATTCCATCATTCAGTCTCTATAGACCAGTAACAACACATCAAGCAGTCATTCTTCCAATCTCTTCAGCAATCTTTGATTAAAGAAAAATATCAGACACACAGTGCGAGTCTCTAATGAAAAGTTATCAATCAACCAACCCTTGAAACAATATAGTGGGTGGTATATATAGGGAAGATTCTCCAAAATTGTTTATTACAGCTGTGACCTAAACAGGCCTTAAAGTAAATGATTACTCTAACCTAAACTTATAAATGCAAAAAATATCTATGAGCTACACTGAGGGCCGCCGTATCATAACTGAATCAATGTGTTGTCCTCGGTGGCTTGGTGCAGTGCTTCTGCAATAACTGCGCATGGACTTTTGCTCCATTGTAGTTCGGTGACTTTAAGTGCTTTAACTGTGATTTGAGAGCTGGGATGGGCTTACACCTCTTGACTTGACTCTGTTGGAGGCCAATTAATGTTGACCTGCCTTGGGGACTGAGGATTTCCATTAAAAAATTAACGGATACTCTTTGTCGCTTCACCTCTCCTCTGATACTCTTTGACAAATGAATTGAGTTGGTTTCTCTCTCGCTGTGGGTCAAATCAAAACTTAATGGCCATTGTTCGGCCCTCTGTCCTCTTTAGAATTGTCTTTTGTTCATCTCTGCATGCCTCGCGAAGAAAACTGGGTGATTCGACGCCTTTTGGGCTTGCTGGGGGCTGCGCAATAAGGGATTTTCCACTTCGGCCCTTTTCCCGTAGCCATGCGCGCATGAAAAACTGCCTCATAATTTGAATCCGGGCCTCCTAAGTGCGATTTTCGCCTTTCGCCTCAAAATTGATGATGACGTCAGCAGGTGGGACCATGGTACGGTGGATGACGTGGCAGGGTGATGTCAGCGTGTACGGTCGATGACGTGGCAAGGGTGACTCGGCAGAGGGCCGACGTGTGCAGATGACGTGGCGAGGTCCTGGCGCAGTCGTCAAGGGGGGGGAACAGGCGGTTTATGGTTTTCGTCGGACCGCCTTTGGTACGGGGGCGGTTTCTGTCAGGGCAGCTCCGACGCAATAGAAAGCAGACGCGTGTCCTCCTGTACGGGGAGAAAACCACTGCCATATCGGAGGCTAACGTCCGGACGCAGGGGGCGCTCCGAAATCGGCGAGAGCCGTCGGATGGGGAGGGGGCAGATCGGAGGGCTGACGGGACGGTTATCTGGCAGGTGGTTAAAGGACGGGGCCCGCCCAAATATTTAATGAAGAATGCGATGCGGCAGGGGGTTTTGAACTTAGGAAAGTGGGTTTTGGGGTTTTTATATAAGGCTCGGGCGGGGTAAATTCCTTTTAAATAATGTTTAATAAAACTTTTAAACATTAAATTTTGAGAAATGATTGTGAAGGGGAAAGATAGGAGGTTTTGAGGGGTAAAGGGGTGAATGAGGAAGGTTATTAGCCTAACCAAATGTTAGGCTAATCCCAGGACATGGAAGGCTAATGCTGGGTTCCGGATGAACTCAGCATTTCCAAGACTTTGATAAATATGGCTATAATGCCAAGGGATGAGAATAGGGGAGTTATATAGTGTTCTTAGTAAGGGAAGGGGAAATGATGTAGGGAGTTAAATAATATAGTCAGTAATTAATATGGAGGTGACCAGAAAGCGCTAAGGTAGGGGACCTTAGGCCATTTTGGGGAATAGAACTTTGTAAAAGAAGAATGAAAATGCTTGAGTGAAGCAGATCTTCACCAAGGGCAATGTTGCGGAACATAAAGAAACTAAGAGGAATCAAGCAGATCTTGACCTCTTTAGGGGAGTTAATAAGTGATTTGGGGAAAGAAGAAGGGGAGTTAGTAATGTCCAGCTTGAGTTCCCCCAGGTGAAAAACTGCATCATGACTGTGATCTGAAAAGGTATACCACTCTAAAACACATAATTGATCATGAATCATCATTCTGCAACCTCAAAAACTACCTACCCAGTCTACTTTTCCTAACATTTTTTCTTCTTTTTGGTTTGGGTGCACTTAGACTTGCAGACCCAGCTTTACAATTTTTTCTTTTTTTTGTTCTCCTATCTAAGTCTACACTTATTTCTGCCAAGGATCCAGATTAAGCAGTTGGGCTCCTTTGATTCTCTACCTATCTACAAATCTGCCAAGATTAAACTGTTTGGACAGATATCATTCTCTATATTCTACAACAGGAAATTGAAACCTAGGGAGGCCAAGTTTAAGCTGTTTGGCCCTCCCTTTTATAGAACAAAATGGTTGAGTCATCAAAATTGGAATTCAGCAGTGGCATTTGGATTGGCACACTTTCATGGCATCTTGTGGAAATATGGAACACTGCAGCCTGCAAAGTATGACATATTTGGCATGTAAAAATGTCAATCATGAAAAATGAACACCTGTTGCAACAGGAGGCTAACAGTATGGAGAGAGCATTCAATTTTCCTAAGGAGATACAATTAGACTAAGATTTTATAAACATATAACTAATAAAATTATATGTAAGGTTAAATTTACTTGAAATATTATGAAATATTAAAAAAGAATAAAGGTTGAGCCATGATGTTAGGTAAACAAATTCTAACCAAAAATGATTTGGGAATAACATTGTCTAAATAAATCATGAGAGATTAACATAATTCTCTACCGGAAACCTTTGAAAAGGCTAGGCTAAAATGTAAATGAAACAAAAAGGTAAAGTAGTTAACCTTCAAAATTTAGGATAAAGGATACAAAATCCTAATAATGGGTATAGTTAACCTATAACTATTAACCCAAGATTTCATTTAGTATACAAGAAAATAATTATAAACATATAAAAAAATTTCTGAAAACGGTTGTTAAATAAAGAAAGCACAATTTTTTTGTAACAATATTTTAAAGACAACATAAAGGAACCACATTCATTATGCTTTCATAAAAGAATATATAACTAATACCCAAAACTGGTCGAGAGGACCCAAGTCACATTAATAGTAGCCTCTAACCAAAGGCTTTCGGTCATGATTATTCTTTTTACAATTACATGTAAAGCATGTATGCCTTTAAAACCAAATTTCCTCTTAGGAAATGTTTTACAAAAGTATTATTAGCAATCAATCAATTGAAACGATATAGAACCTTGGTGTCTTATAAGAGTTCAAGGACACACAACTTCTGCTTGAAGAGAAGGAACCAAAAATTCGTAGAGTACTAGAAAGATCCCTAATGAGTACGAAGGGAAAAAAATTCAAAATTTGCTAGAGTTCGATTATATCTGCGAATATCTAGGAAGCCAAAAATATATGTAAGGTCTGGTTAAAAAATAAAGAAATAATTTTGACTGAAGAAACGAGTTAATGTCTAATTCCCAAATTAAATAATTCTGACTGAAGAAACGAGTTAATGTCTGATTCCCAAATCACCTGAGGGTAAATTTATGCTCAGGAACCTATGTTGTATCTCTGCAACAAATTACAAATTGTTGTTAAACTGGTTGCAAATAAGAATGCCATAATAACAAAATTTAGTTAGGGATTTAAACCCTTTGAATGGACATAGTTTTTATGCAAAGAAATTAGCTAAATATAACTTTTATAACCACAACCATAATCCAAATATTTAAACCAAGGGTTACTAGTGGCTAAAAAAGGCATGATAAGTTAGGGTTTTGATTCTGGAAACCCCAAACTTGACAAATAATAAAGCATGATACAACCAGATAACATAAGATAAATAAAAAGATATATCCAAAGAATATGTATTCATTTAGGGTTAAACCCCGAGTAATAAATACTATTTGTACAATATATTTTTGCCATGATATATCCAACCATAGATGGCCATGGAAAAATAAAAAAGCCAGAGTTTTAACCAAGACAAAACTGAACTATTACATTTGGTCTAAGGTTTTAATATTCAAACCCTACACTATAAATCGATTAGAAATTATTAAGGAATATACATGGGTTACTAATCTCTTCAGAATGAAAGAGGGTAAATATTTTAGGTAAGGGAGAACCTTTGTATGCATATCTTCTGAGAGCACATTTCCACCAAGAGAAATCCGAAGTCACACAGTATTTCCATGGTGAACTTGCACTCCAATGAAATGAAAATTAAATTACAAACCTTGGTCAAATAATTGACCATAGAGTGCCATATACAGAGGAAACAAAACACACACAACAACTTACCTGAAGAAAACTGGAACGAAAAGAAACAACATCTATAATTAGTTCAAGGGAAGAATCACAAAATTAAGTAGTAAAGGAAGTTTTTTCCAGCAACAGAGATAGAGTAGAGCCTCTGCATTGTCCTTTTAAACCTTGTAAACATCAAACAAAATTAGTAGTTTCAAAATATATATGAGTGACGTAGGAAAAATAGAGAAACCCTAATTAAAATTTCATACTCTACAACTCACTCAAACAAATAAGATAATACACAATGTAACCCCACCGTAAGTGAAGAGAATAAGTCTGAAGGAGAGTAAGAATCACCATTAACCCAAATTTAGCAGAGCATGGCAGGTTAAGAGATATTTGTTGTAGATTAGAGCGGAGCTCTGTTGGAACACCAAGGCAAAATGACTAAATGAACTAGCGGAGGAAAGGCCAATAAAGCCAAAACCAAAACCCTAATGATACTTATCGTTGGATTGAATAGATCAAACCATAGTTTTCAATTAGAGGACCTCGTGTTAACAAGTGTATTCATGTGAAGCCATGTGGGCTGCCGCATGTTGGACCAATGGAATGGCTCCACATAACCATGGTTAGACCACACGGTAGTCTTAAATGATGGCTTAAAGAAAAACAATGTTGGATGGAAATCAAAGTTCTTATGGTATGTTGGCACTAAATAGCAATATAAGGTTTGATAAAGCCTTCGTTCGGATCACCACGTTAAGAAAATGGTATTACATTGCATATTTTCAACATTGGAATGTAGGACATATCAAATATGTATCATGGAGAGTAATAGACTATGGGCACATTAAGTAAGGATTTATATGTACAAATGAAGCTTAATTAAAAAGGGTTAAAACCCTATTATGTATAATGATGAAGAAGAATTGTAAGAGGGTTTTTAGTTAAAACCCTATTATATGTAATGATGAAGAAGAATTGTAAGAGGGTTAAACACCTTATTTAAATAACCAAAGGAGATGAGTACATTGCATGGTGTTTCACTAGAGTAACACAAACCATGGATCAAACATTGAATAAGATCTTTAAGAGAAGTATAAGCTTGACGATAGGCATGGAAGGCAAAAGGTAAATTATGAAAGATGGATGGTTAAAAGATCTCTTTTTTTGGAACTTTAAAAGTAGTTTTGTAATGAGACATTAATGAAAATTATAGATCAAATCGTGTTTTGCAAAAGAATAAGGGAAACCAAAATTGTAAGAATTTAAGAGGAGTTGACTTTATGATAAGCCTTAGCGATTAAGGGATGATCTAATCCATTACAAAGAGAAAATTAATCAATAAATAAGCTAGTGACAAAGCATATAATTATAAATCATTGAAGTATTAATATTAAATAAGCTAGTGACAAAGCATATAATTATAAATCATTGAAGTATTAATATCGAAGTTATAAAAAATAAGAATATTTTTTTTAGTGTATTTGTGAAGTTCATTACATGTGGTAAGTTATAACACCAAACCTTTATGGGTCTTAACTGAAATATTATCTTTCTATGTAATATACAAAAAAAGAAAATTACTACTAGAAACAAAACTAAAAAATGGTTGAAGATAACAATATACATAATTTTGTAGGATCACCTAAAGGAGACGGAGAGCATGATTTTGAAAAAAGAATAACGAGAGGAAAAGTTGAATTCTTGCTCTTCTTTTCTATTTTTTTTTGGCGTTAATTCTTCTTGAGAGGAGAAATTGGATTTTTCTTGCTCCCATATATATATATATATTCTTTTAACATGTACATTTTCATTACAATGATCATATTTGTAGAATTCATTTTATTAATGTTTGGTTTTTTATTTAATGCATTTTAGCTGATACCATTTTATTTAATTAATACATTTTGATATTAATAGATTTCATATATATATAAAGAGTTTATTGATAGGGATTTTCTTCTTAAGATATATATTTTAAATAATAATAATAATACAAAATTTTTACTTTATATTTTTCTTTGAATGTCTTAGATTAATTATGATTTAATTTAATAATTAATATTTTGAATTTTTTCCCGCGTTTAGTTATTTCTTATTATATGTAATTCAAATTATTTAATCCTTGTTTAATTATTATTATTAAAATATATATATATATATATATATATATATATATATATATATAGTTTTATAATAGTAGTTTTTAATAATACATATTTTTATATACTTTTTATTTATTTATTTTTACTTAAACATTTAAATAAATTATTAATTAATTTATTAGTTAATTTTTTTGACTTTTTGTTAGATTTAATTTCCTAATGTATGATTTTGGTTTCCTATGGAATTCTCAGGAGCATCTCCACACTATATATTTTTCTTGCTAGATCAAGTCCTCCACCTATGTCTTGATGATGAACCATAGTAGAGGGTTCGAAATGTTGACCTCAAAAATCCTGTGTGATCAATCTGAAAAAGTCTTTTCTCTAATCATTACGAATCACAAAAATAGGAATTTAGAAATTTTACAAGTGGTCTGTAGTCTAAAAGAAAATTTGGATAATGTAAAAGCTAATTAGGAAAAAATGTTTAAAGCAAAGGACGAAGAAGAAGACATAGATAGATACATACTCGAGATTAAAAGAAAACATAGGTATTATGAAAGTTGAAAGAACTTGGAAAAAAAGGTTCATAAGTGAGTCTATGGATAGAACTGAACCTATAACTTATAGTGAGAGTCAAACACCCAAGCTTGACAATGAAATGGAAGAACACAAATATGGAAGCAGTGCTTCTGTGTCTAAGAAAATAATTATATCCCAGTTACAAGGTGAATTTAAAAAGATAAGACCTTCGAATTTTGACAATGGAATCTGAAGAAGGAACATAGGCTTGGATTCTAAACATGTCAAAATATTTGTAAGTATATAATTACCTAATTAAACTAAACGCCAAACTAGCTACATACCAGTTAACTTAAAAAACAACTTTGGGGTGGGAAGAAAATAAAGCAATAAAGAAAATTAGAGGCAAAAACTTCACCTGGAAATTATCCAAGAAGGAATTCAAGAAGAAATATTTAACATAGAGGTATAATGAGAAACCTAGGGAACTACATGAGTTAAGACTCGGTCAACTAATAATGGATGCCTTTGTGAATAAATTCAGGAGCCTGTTACGATATGTGTTATATTTTAAAGAAGAGAAGGAAAAAATTCAAAGGTTTATTAGTTATTTTACTTTTTATTACAAATAAAGGATTGAATTCGATAATCCGAAAAAAATGGATGAGACAACAAGAAAAGCAAAACTATGCTACAATAAGAATAAACAGAAAAATGTTAGTTCTAAGAGTTGGTTAGCGAAGAAAAAAGAAAATTTGAATGTTAAAAAGAAAGGATTTAGGAAACCTTCATTTACCAATACTTCTAAAAGTATTTATGGGGGAAATTATAATATGAATGCAAATCAATAGAGGAATTTTAATTAAGGAAGTGGGCTAGTAACAAGAGCCCGAAACAGAAAAATTGATGAATCTTCAAGACCACTAATTAAATGTTGGGGTTGTAATGAATATCATCTATGGAGGAATTGTCAACAAAATCCTATAAACACGAAGGAAACTATGCATAATATATAGGAAGCCTCTAGGGTAAATGATATTGCCCCTAACGTTCGAAGGATTAATGTAACATTGGATTATAAGTAGGTTGACCATAAAGCTACCATGGTAGAGATTCAAGGTAAAATAGTTGGAAAAACTATATCTGTGTTAATTGATCCTGGGTCTAGTTTATTCTTATGTGATTGAAAAATGTGGTATTACGAAAAAAATAGACTAAACCTTGGTTAGTGCAATTAGCTACAAGAACCAAAAGAATAGTTACCAAGATTAACAAAGATTGTTCAATAGACCTAAATGGATTACACACTAAAATTAATTTGAGTATTCTTCCTTTGGGATCATATGAAATCCTCATTGGCATGGATTAGTAAGAACAACATAGGGTAGTTTTGAACTATTTGGAAAAAAAATTCATATGTGTCAATGATGAAGGGGAAATTTGTACAATAAAAGGGGTTCCAAGAGCTATTTCAGTAAGGAAAACATCTTCCTTACAACTAAATAAATGTGCTAGCAAGGGATGCAAGTTGTATGCATTTCAGATTGAAGATCATTCTAACAATAATAATAAACCTTCCATAGAAGATTATCCCATATTAAAGAATAAAAGGATGCTTTCCCTGAGGAAATTTCTGGACTACCTACATGAAGGGAAATAGAATTCATTATAGATATTATCCCTAGATCAGTCCCACATCTAAAGCTCGGCACAAAATGAGTATCCCAGAGTTAATGGAATTAAAGATACAACTACAAAATTTGTTAGATAAGAAATATATAAGACCAAGTGTGCCACCTTGGGGTGCACCAATCTTATTTGTGAAAAAAAAAAGATGGAATACTCTTGATAGGCTACTGACAAATAAAAAAAATGGCAATTAAAAAACAAGTATCCTTTACCCATTCTAGAGTGGAAATGGGAGGCAATATTCATGGACTTTATCAGCGGTTTTCCAAAAACAAGGAAACAACATGACTCTATAATGTTTATGGTAGAAAAGAAACTGTAAAGAAACACATTTCATACCGGTAAAGTCTACTTTCAAAGTCATTAATATAGTAGATATATTCATGAAGGAAATCTTTAGACTACATGGTATGCCTAAGACTGTAATCTCAGATTGTGATGTGAAATTTACCTCTAAGTTTTGGAAAGGTTTGTTTGAAGGCATGGGTACAAAACTAAACTTTAGCACAACTTATCATCCCCATATTGATGGTCAAACAAAAAGGACCAATCAAATCCTAGAGGACATGTTGTGAATGTATGTTATGGATAGGCCCACTAAATGGGAAGATTATCTACATTTAGCTGAATTTGCCTACAATAATGGTTATCACGCTTCATTAAAGATGAGTCTTTTTTAAGTAATGTATGGAATATGATGTAAGGTGCCTTTAAGATGGGATCATCCTAAAGACATGTTGGTATTAGGACTATATATGTTAAAAGAAATGGAGGGAACGATTAGACAAGTGAAACACAATTTGGAGGTAGCTCAACATCGATAGAAAAACTATGAAGCTTTGAAGAAAGTTCACAAAGAACTCAATGTTGGTGACCATGTTTATCTGAAAGTGAAACCTAAGAAACGCACTCTTAGACTTGGTAGTTGTGATAAGCTATCACCCAAATATTGTGGACTCTTTGAAGTGTTAGCAAGGATAGGTCAAATTTCCTATCAGCTTGTTGTTCCAGCAAGCATAAAGTTTCATAAAGTGTTTCATGTGTCTTTATTGAAAAAATATCATGTACATGATCCATCTCACATAATTGATTGGAATGTTGTACATGTAGAACTAGAGGGAAGTCACACTTACAAATAGAGTCATATCCCAACTCAAAGTTTAGTGGAAACACTTTAGCCTAGAGGAGGCAACTTGGGATTTGTAAGATTATTTTAAAGAATCACATCCATCCTTATTCTAAAAAATGGGTTGAAATCTAGAGCAGACATCGAGATAGTGTCAAACTCAAGTGGGGGAGGGTGTAATATTCCCTGAATTAGTGTTTATTTGTGAATATTGTGTATGTGTCAAGTTTACTTAATGTTCATATTTTAAGACTTAATTGGAACTAGTATATCAGTATTGTGTTACTGATAAGTTACTTTATGTAAATATATTTGTTAAGTTATTAATAAAAATCTAGAAAATAATCCTGAGGCTACAAGTGGCTGAATAGAAAACTATGGATGGCAAGCCAGTGGTTGAATTCATTAACCCTTGGATGTAATACCTAGGCATCTAATATGAGTATTATATCACTTAATGATGGATAATTTATTGATCAATAACTTCCCTAGAAAGATAGGACGTTGCCTTAGGAAGTTGGCGAAGTGGAGCTCATTAATGAGAAAGTAACTACTTGCCACCTAAGGGATAGGGGAGGAGGTAGTTTCCAACTACTAAAAAATCCTTAAAAAGGGTCCTCTTTTCCTATAATGTAGTTAGACTCATGTGGTGAATAGCTAGTGTGGAGAAGGTATAGTGGACATGAAGGGAAACATAAGAAAGGAAAAAAATAGAGCTTTATGTTAGTCTTGGCAGTCCATTAGAGCTCAGGGGATGAGTCAAAGTTGAGAGGAGCATTGCAGCTCTAGACTTACTTTCCAAAGATATTGACGAGTCGATATTTTGAGTGACATGTATCTTAAGTAGTTGATACTTGCTGGTAAAATTATGTTTAATAATTTGAAGTAGAAGTATTTTTATTACTATTCATATAATTTATGTATGTGCATACAAATGAAAAGAAAATATAGAATTTATTTTCTTTTAGTATTTGAAATGATAAAAGTGTTTCATGCAAATACAAAGTAGTAAACAATATAATGCAAGCAGTTAAGTGAAGAATATGTATTTTCTTACTGTATAATGATTCTGGAGTATAAATTACTTTTCATGCAAAGACAATAATTTAAATTAAATATTGATATTTATGGAAAGGTGCTAGAGCTGAGAGTAATATATCTTAGAAAAAAGTTCAAAACAATTATATGAAGTATGGAGAAAGCATTCAAATTTCATATGGATATGCAGTTAGGGTTAGATTTTATAAACATATAAGTAACATAATTTTATGTAAGGTCAAATTGAATTGAAATGTTAGAAAAGAACAAAGGTCAAGCCACGACATGAGGTGAAACAAATTCTAACTAGAAAGGATTTGGCCATTAACTTTTTCTACGTAAATCTTGAGAGATTAACATAATTTTCTATTGGAAACCTTTGAAAAGGCTAGGCCAAACTGTAAATGAAACAAAGAGGAAAGGTAGTTAACCTTAAAAATTTGGGATAAAGGATAAAGAATCATAATTGTGGGTATACTTAACCTATAATTGTTAACCCATAATTTTATTAAGTATACAAGAAAATAATTATACACATATAACAAATTTTTGAGAATGGTAGTTAAAGAAAGAAAGCACAAATTTACAGAAACAATATTTTAAAAACAACATAAAGGAATAACATTCATTATGCATTCATAAAAGAATATCGATCGCTATCCATAAATGGTTGAGAGGACCCAAGTCACAATATTGGTACCCTCTGACCGAAGGATTTCAGTCATGGTCATTCTTTTTATAGTTACATGTAAGGCATATATGCATTTAAAATATAAATTTCCTCTTAGGAAATGTTCTGCAAAGTATTCCTGGTAAAATTTGAAAGAAATAGAACCTTGATGTCTTGTCTTCGTCGAAAGAGTCAAGCATGATCATAAGAAGCAACAAGGAGTTCAGGGACACCTGACCTCAAGAGAAGGGGCCAAAAAATCACTAAGTATTGGAAAGTTCCAGAATATGATTACGAAGGAAAAACTTCCAAAATTTGCCAGAGTTCGATTATATATATGAGTATCCTTGAAGCCAAAATATAAGTAAGGTCTAGTAACAAAATAAAGAAATAATTTTGAATGAAGAAATAAATAAATGTCTAATGTGTTGATTTTTCAATTGCAATAGATACAAGCACAAATTTTTGAAATACTGATAATTACTTCTAATGACATTGATATTGTTTTAATAATTCCAATCTATCATTAAGAAATTACACTTCATAAATTCAACCATACAATCATAAGGACAATAGAGATCACAATGCACAAAGGGAACACAAGATTTGCCCTAGGAATACCCACTCGGGGGAAGAACTCAACAACCTTTTCCTTAAAGAAATTCTTTAGTTCAACAAGAGATAAACTAATGCTGCTAGTCAACTACGACATCAAACTGATCAACAAGCTATGGTCAAACTTGGTCAAGAAAACCTCTAGTCAAGTCAAGTCAAGTCAAGTCAAACTTATGTCCTGCAAACTTTGGCCCTCTTTGATCTTCCCTAGGCTGAATTTTGGCCTTTATAATATGCTAAAAAACTACCAGCCGCCTAGAATCTTGTCTTGCCCTGAATTTTGGCCTACCTAGAATATGTTTCCCATAAACTACCCAACAACACACGTGTGAGATGGAAGAGAGAGAAATTCACTTGTGCAAGTTAGAGAGATGATCTTTGTTCTTCTTTTCGTCCTTCTTATCATTCGTTTGGATGCCCAAGAGATATATTTCTTGTGTGAGTTGAATGATGCACTTGTGCAAGTTAGAGAGATGATCTTTGTTCTTCTTTTTGTCCTTCTTATCATTCGTTTGGATGCCCAAAAGATATATTTCTCGTGTGATTTGAATGATGCCTTTGTGGAGGAGGCTGAATGCATTTATATAGTAATCTTCATGTCTAGAATGTGTATGTCTCTTCATTGGTCCGACTTGGCTTGAAGGAGGGACGACTTGATTAGTTTGGAGCCAAAAATAAAAAAAATTAATTTCAAAATTTTCTCTTTAAAATCTGACATGAAGAACATGTCATATATAAATTCTTTTAAGGGCTAAATAATCAAAATGACATGAAGAACATGTCTTACAGATTCTTTATACATTAAAAGGGGTAAAACATAAATTATGAAGACTGGCCATATCTACAGAATTCAACACTCCCTCTTAGCTAGGGAGGTATTCATAATGAATAGAAAAATGTTATTCATGTGAGAAAATTTCTCTAAGAAAAGGTTATAACAAATCATTATGATAATCGGGTCACAATTGTGACACATGGTAAACCAATAACATAAAACAAATACCATAATTTGTTCAAACATCTCTGACACATGGTAAATCAACAACATCAACAAGTTAGTAATTCGAGTCAATACCACATACCAATGGTATATCCTCACCACAATTAGGATCAGTACTTCAAACACATGTTACATCATTTAGCATCAACTAGTCACCGTAATCCTGGTTAGTACTTGACACATGGCATCTCGACTAGTCTTGGTCCGCCAAAATTTGGGTCAACGCCTTGACACATGGTGAATCACCAAAGGTCAGACTCTATCAGATTACTTCAGGGCCTAATGCTAAACAAGCTTGATGTTCTAGGACCCTTCTTCCTAATTTGGGTCATATATGACACATGAAGAATGCCAGTTCTCTGTTGGACCATTCTCCCTAATTCAGATCAATGTAATTGACACAGGGGGAATATCCATAATTCGAGTCAATGCACTTGACACAGGGAGAATGTTAGTCCACGATGTTATCTCAAAAACACTCCCTCTCAATGAGAGAAGCATTCTCAACAAGTCCAAGCTTGTCTCTAAAGTGTACAAACTTTTCTCGGGATAGAGGCTTTGTCAGAATATCATCAATCTGCTCATCAATATAAACATACTGAAGGTTCACCACTCCCTTATGCATCATGTCACGAATGAAGTAGTACTTGATCTCGATGTGCTTTGACCTGTCATGGAAAACTAGATTCTCTGTCAACTTCACACAACTTTGATTATCACAATATATCATGGTTGGCTCGAGCACATGATCAAATGTTTCCTCGAGTAACTTCCGAAGCCACATTGCTTCTCAACTCGCCAAGCTAGCTACAATATATTCTTCCTTGGTAGTGTTGAGTGCAACAAATATATTCTTCCTTGGTAGTGTTGAGTGCAACAAATATTTGCTTCCTTCTTGTTCATGTAATCATAACAAAGCCCAAACTGAAGCGACCTCCAAATGTACTCTTTCTGTCTTTAGCACTCCTTGCCTAGTCAACCTCTGTATAGTCCTACAACTATATATCATCGTTTGAGACATATCTCAAACCATAGTCAACTGTACCATGGAAATATCTTAATATGTTCTTTGATGCAATCCAATGATCATGTCTCAGTTACACATAGCTCTGAATTAACGTGTTCACTGCAAAGAAAATACCTGACCTGGTATTAACCAAATACATCAACGAGCCATTCAACTTAAGGTACGTTGTGGTAAAACAACAACCCCCATTTTTACATTATAATTTTCATAATAATAATGGGGACCCTTCATTTAACTTGGTCAATGTCATTTTTAGCTTGTTTTCCTTTGCGCTGAGTGCTTACAACATGTTTCAATTTTGGTCGCTTTTGGCTCCATTATGCTTGTCTTCTTGCTCACCTTCCAATGAATGAGGTTTCATGTGAATCCTTTGCATGGTTTAAAAGTTTCGATTGGTCAAAGTTGATCATTTTTACTGCCTAGGCCTTAAAGGTATGTAAATATGTATTTTACAATGTTTATAAAATTATATAAATTAAATTAATCTTAATCTTGCCTTGATAATGAACCACACTAGTTGGTTCGAAATACCTCAGTAAATTAATTTTGATGTGATTATCACCAATTTTTTTTATAATCATTATGACTTTAATTATTTATTTTATTTTTAAATTATAAATATATTAATATATATTTTTAATTAATTAATATATATAAAATAGCAAGTTATACATACATATAAATTTAACTAAAATGTCTAAATGTAATCTAAAGATAATTTTATATCTTGTGAATACAATTTAAAATTATATATATAATTTTATTGTAAATTAAATAAACATAACATATATAAATATGTGAGAGATATATTATATAAAAGTTATAAATCACGTTGTATGTAGTGTAACCTATTGTATATAGTGATTACATGACTAATTTGTTTTATACAATGATAACGTCATTAATAAAATAAACTATATTGTGAATACAAAGCACTCAACTCAGTTTGAAATTCCAATAAACTCCAATGTGATCGCGCGAGGTTACACTTTTCAATGACCCTTTTTGAAAAACAAATGAACGCACTTCTGAAAATCGAATTCATTTGAAGATTATACATTACGAAATGTGTGTTTTTATCAGAAGTCAAAAGGGAAGAAGATTTGTGGAGATAGTTCCGTAGATCAAAACTGATATTTTTTTATGGAAAAAAACCAAAAAAAAAAACATGGCCAGTTGAACTTTTTCCTATTTCTGTATTTGTGTTTTTGGAAAAGGAAAAGATGTATTATAAAATTATTTTCATAGTTATGTTGAAAGTATTTTTTTAATTGTGGGGTTTATTTTTATGATATTGTTTAGATTTGTTGTTTCTAACAGAATCTTGAACAAGTGTCTTTCCGTTTAACGCCGCACTCTTTTTCATTTAACGCTTTCGCTCTCCGTTTAACGCCGTCAACATTCCTTTGCACAATAATGTACAAATACTAATTATTATTTGTCTATAAGGAAAAAATTAACTACATTTGTTGGGTAGCATAATGACTGCCCACATATTTCTTGGTTCAACAATCTTGCACATTCAACTCAGAAATACATTTGTTGGGTAGCATAATGACTGCCCACATATTTCTTGGTTCAACAATCTTGCACATTCAACTCACTTATTTCTGGATACAAAAGGGAGTGAATAATACTTCCTCTGCAGAGAAAATAACCTGGATGTGATTAACAAAATAAACAAAAAAAAAAAGAGAAATTTAATAGGCCGATTTCACTTTAATCTTGATTAACTTTATATTAGGTTTTCTCTAATTTAAAAACTCTTTTTGTTTTATATCACTCTTTTTAAATCAGGTCATAGCTAGTTTGAAGGTTTAGTTAATTAAGCTGTTTTACTTTAATTTTATTATTATTTAATTTTTAAATTTAAATTTAAATGTAACTTTATTTTAGTTTAAATTTAATTTATCTTTTCTCTTCTTTTTTTTTAATCTTTTAATCTTATTATTTTATTTAGAAATTTTCTTTTAGCTTAGCTAATTTCAGTTTTTATTTTAGTTCATTTTCTAGTTTTGCTTTATTTATTTTAACTTTAATATATTCCAATTGTTTTAGCTATGTTTTAGTTTTAATTTTAATAATGTTAATTTTAATTTAAGCAACTTCAGTTTTTTTTTTCAAATTAATTTATTTATTATCAATTTAAGTTTAGCTTTATCATTTTAATGTAATTTAATTTGGTTTTATTTTTAATTCTATTAAAATTAACTTAGTTTTATTATATTTTAATATGATTTGGTTTAATTATTTTAGATTCTTATTTTTATCTTTAGTTTTTAAATTTGATTTTAGATTTAATTCAAATTCGATGGAGTAGATTTTGGAATTGCAAGTAGATAGAGGATTTGGAGCATGAAATCAAGGATACCAAACAAATTCTAAAGACTTATAAAAGGAATATGAATTCACATGAGGAAAGGTTTCAAATTTGAATTTTTAGAGGAAATTTTGTGCAAAGAGAGGGTTTTTTGCACTATTGTAGAGAGCAAAATTTTGTAGAGAATTAACTAGTTTGGACCAAATATAAAGAGATGTATTACAACAAATTTTTTCATGCTATCATGAAACTTTTTGAGAAATTATATGCTCAACAAGCTTTGATTAGATCTGCAATTTTTTTACACTTTTGTTGAAATTATGGATTGATTTTAGCTTCGATTTAATTAAATTCTGATGCAATTCTTGATCCAGATAAGTATATGTTTTAGATATCATTTTGGGATTCAACTGCGTTAAGTAAGTCATTCATCTATGACCATTTCCATGAGAGGTAGTCGTAACTGACTAATTTCTCATGATTTTTGAATAGTCCACTTAGCACTCATTGCATCGGGTGATGCTCACGAGAGTGAAGAAGTGGGATTGAAACTAGTGAAATGAATCACATAGCTTCAATCATCACTTCTGGGGCTTGCACCCGATAACCAGGACTTCCTAGGAGGTCACCCTTGAAACTAGTGAAATGAATCACATAGCTTCAATCATCACTTCTGGGGCTTGCACCCGATAACCAGGACTTCCTAGGAGGTCACCCATCCCAGATCGCCTCTGGCTCAAGCACGCTTAAGTATATGTTTCTTGATTTTTGCACTATTGTAAATTTAGTCAATTGTATGCTTATTTAAATCATTTGAAAGCTATATTTTAATGATGGATCTAGTTACTATCAAGTAAAATAACGAATTCAAATATATAAACATAACATAATTATTAACTATTTAGCAAATTCATGTCAAGTATATCTTGGTTCTAATGATGATTATTTTATGAGAACTATTTCCTTAATGAAATCATATTATTGCATTTGAATTCATGTTATTTGAATTTGGATGTATGTGCACCAAAGATATTATGACTATTCATCAGATAACTGAATGCACATACTTGCTTGAATTAGTAATAAGTCCTGGAACTATTTTCTTGGCTTATTGAATTCATTTTTATTCTAAATTCAAAGCTGGTCCAAATCTCATTTTACCTTGTTCTTGGTTGAGAGGGGGACTAATCCTTCTTTCAACCAAGATAGATTTAGGATTTAGTTTCTGTTACTTGCATATTAGAGTAGATTTGCATTTAGATTTAACCATTGTACTTCAGAAGTCCCCGCACACAGGGGTAAACTTTAGTGTGGCCTAGTTGAGCCCTTATTTCAACTTAAGGGTTGCTTTCTTGCAAGAGCTTTGCAAGAGGGTAAAGCCGATATCTCTCTTTTTGTTGATGAATAATTAGATATATCACAAGTCATTAGGGAGAGAGAGGTGGTAACTAGACCCGATAGAACTAATCAGAAACGCCAAATCAAACGGATAAGGACTCAGTTGGGGCTCTGACCAGGTGGTCTCCCTAACATTTTGGTGAGGTCATTTTTGGCCACCAACAAGTACATGGATGGATTTACCAAATTAAACTCATAGTCTCTCAAATTTTTTAGATTTGTAACCATGGGAGTTGACATTGACTTACACTCCATCATTCCAAATTTTTGCAGGATCTTGGTAATCTATTTTTCTTAACCAAGAAATATTTCTCCATACTTCTAGCCCCAAATAGTAGTGCATCAAACCAAGATCATTCATATCAAATTCAAAATCAAGTTCCCTCTTACAATTAATAATAATATTTTGCACACCTATTAGAAACAAGTCATCAACATACAATAATAGAATCACATATTCATTTTTTCTCAACCTTTAAGCATAGGTCTTAGATCAACATCCCATATTGTGTTGGAGGTGGTTGTCCTATTGGATAAAAGCCTGCATTTGTCTCAATTTCCTACCACTCTCTCCAATCTTCCTCTTAGCTTTGATGTTCCTAAAGTCCTAAAAGCAAAGAAGAATTAAATTTGAGTCTAATCCATTAGGTCTCAAGTTTCTAAATGATTCTTTTATATAAAGGATTTTTTTCTAGTGTGGCCCGCGACCTGTTAGGGAAATGCCATTCCCTAATCTTCATGTTACAAGGTAGTGTCTTCCATCTCCTTTGGAAATCCTGCGAAATTTCTTCCCCCAATAGACTAAAGGTATCCTTAAAGTGGAGGATGGAATCTACCTTCCTTTGTTTACAAAGCTTCACCATTTTAGGATTCTCTACTTGGATTGCATGGGTAGAAGTGAGGATGGCCAGATTATGATGCCCTAGTTTGATATAAAGTTGTTTATGTAGCTCCATGTCCAAGGATATCTTCACTTCTTCCACCCTGACGTATTCATGCCTTAGCCAAAATGTTAGGGCCATGAACTATGTATCTCCCAAATATGGATTTGGGTCCCATATGGTCATATTAGGAAGCATAAGGTTGTGAATGTAAAACTCAACAATCATGGCCTTGTCTTCTATGCTACACTGAAGGAAAAAACCAATAAATTCTTTAACATCCTGTAGAGGGAGTGATCCTTTTGGTGCAAGAATTTTAATTTGAAATTGGCACCACTAATTCTTGCGAAATAAGGAGTAGGTTTTAAATGGTTTCCTACAATTCACTGCTTTCAAAAAAAGATGTGCCATGATGCCCAAGTTTGTCTATAAGGTTGCAACTTGAGTTTCTCTCTCTTGTAGTAACCTTTTTTTTTGCTGCAACTGGGCCTTTAGTTTCTTGTTTTATCCTTCCAAGTAATCCCTCCCGTTGGCTTCATTAAATTTTATTAGTAACATATATTCTCTCAACTTTTTCATTTTCTCCATCTTTCCAATAGCAGCAACTCCTTTGGATTGCGTAATTTTCTTCCATATATGTGCCTTAGGCTTTTTTTGTTCAACCTCAAGAAATATTCATGGTGATAAATGTATATGAATTATTTCAACTTCCTCAATCTATGAGTAGAAGGAAGTGGATTCTCTTGGAGTTGGTTGATCTGTTGTTCTGTCAATTTCTTATAGCCCTGCAAGTTACTTCTGTAGCTTTGTTGTTTATTCTTGTAGCCTTGTATGCTAAGTACTTGGCCCTCTGGTTGTGTTTACAACATTATTTTGTAAATAGGTGTGGGTTCCATAGTTGTTTTCACCATTGGTGTCATGAGTTTCTACACTTCTAGATTCTGAGGCTCCTCTTTTTCAAGGTTAGGAGTTTCTTCTATGGAAATAAGAGTGGGAGATGGAGGCCTAGGTTTGCCACTAAACCTCATTCTGGTACTTTTTCTTCTCTTAAACTAAGTAGGTGGTTGAGTGGGCCTTCTTGCCTTGGGTTTTGTTGGAGTGCCTGGGGATGCTAATGTAGCGAAAATCTCCTTTTCTTCCTCCTCTAACTAAGTAGGTGGTTGAGTGGGCCTTCTTGCCTTGGGTTTTGTTGGAGTGCCTGGGGATGCTAATGTAGCGAAAATCTCCTTTTCTTCCTCCTCTAAAATCTCCACACCTCCTTCTTGTGCTACAGGGCTTTCTGTTGCCCATTTCTTCCTTTTCTTAGCTAGACTCTTTTATGGTTTCTTAATTTATTCCTAAGGTTTTTTTTAACCCTTCTTGAGGATCTAGTATTGCTTCTTAAAATTCTGTTGCTGGGACTACTAATTAAACTTGGTGCTCTGTTGACTTTGTCTCTATTTCTACTCTTGTTTCTACCAATTTTAACTCAATCACCTATGTCTTTGATAATTATGCATCTCCAAACTCTGCCTATAACTTTGCTAACAAATCTTGGGCCTCTAAGAAGGCATGTCTATCGATGTCAACCAAATATGTCCAAAGAAGCGGGTTTTAAAGGTGTTCCAAGGCATCCACTACTATTAACTTGATGAGGCGATGATGGGACAAGTAATTATGTTTCCCCCTTTTCACTTTTCTTTTTGTCATCTCTTTAATGGAATAAAGGAGAAAATGTGGTATGCTAAGCCTTTCATGGACATGTAAGTTAGCTTGGATCTGAGTTGATATAGGAGCCTACATTTATAAAGATAGACAATGCTTAATCTTCCTTCACAAGAAATGTATTTAAGGATATGATATGCAACCTCATCCCAAGGGTGTGGTAGAATTTCTTTCCTGATCCCATTCTTATCTTTTTTTGGTTTCTCATGAGGGATTTTTTTTTGTTTTTTTTTGTTTTCTACATTGATTGCTTCATGTCTTTCTTCCTTACTCCATTTAATACCCTTAGGAAGGGTAATGAATCTGTTTATTAGGTATTTATCAAGATATATTATTAAACCTTTAATTTAATTTACTATTTCATGGCATTAAGGATGTTGCAGGCTATGAGAAAATTCTAAGGGAGTCTCATTATCATACCCTATCAAATTTTTAAAGAAACCTAGCCAATGGTTTTTTAGGATATCCTTGAATTCAAGATTTTGATGAATTTGAGTTGTTTTTGTGGGTTCTCTTCTATTAAATCCCCCTCCCATTGTATGATACTACTCTTCACAAAGTTTGATAGGAAAATTTTGAAGTGAGTATTGGGTCTATGTTTCTATAGGTGTTGGATTCGTGAATTGTCCTCATTTTGACACTCTTTTTCCTTTTCTTGTCATTTATCCCATACATGTTCTTGCTATATCTACAAGATAAAAAGTGATTCAAGTCCTTCTCAGGCATGAAATGAGGTATCATTCATTCATAACTCATAATCTCTTTTTCTTTATGAAAATTGATTAAAATATGTCTATGGCTACCAAAATGTACAAATTCCATAGCTAATCAGAAATTCTATAGCTCAACCCATGTTTCGACAGGTTCCTACGAGTTTGAAGAAGAAAAAAATGCATAGATGGATGCTAAATGTCGAGCATATGAATATCCACCTATTGTTCCTACTTGGAAAATCATAGAGTTCAAGTATTTTGAGAGTCAAACTAGAAGTCAACTTTTGTTACAACAGTCTGTCCTTGCGTAGAATTTGAAGGCAAGAAATTTCATCGTCAAATGAGCATGGAATCAAGCGAGCAAGGTTCAAGATCTAGAAACAATGATGTGTTGATAAAGTAATATCATGATTTTCTTTTCTCATAGAAAATCATGAAGGATAGATTCTTCAAATCATAAGAGACAGATTTCTGTTTTAATTAGGAAACTTAAGTGTTGATCAAAGAACTTGCTTCTTGACATTACTTTCTTATGAATTTGTTAGTTAAAGATAGTATAAATATGCTTCGATCCGAGGCAAAAAGACAATTAGTTCTAGTTCTTAAATTGTTGCTACTGAAGACTCTATTTTCATAAATACAATGACTTTGTTCCTCTTATCAGGCCATGTGTTGATGATTAATTGTTTGATCTAATTTCTTTCTAAGAGTCGTAAGCTGGCATAGTTATTTAAGTTTTATTTTTTTCTTAGAAGCTATTTCAATTTAGTTGCAGTTAAATAGATGTTTTGTGATTCATACATGCTCTGTTTTCCATTTAGTATTATTCATTGATGCTTTGGTTGTCATAGTTTTGAGCACTCAAATAATATAAAAAATGATAAAAACGTTTCCTTCATTAGTTTCTTATTTGAATTCTTCAATAGCTTAGTCTCAAATTTATTTCATGCTTGGATTAACTCTCATTAAGACTATGCACAACATTAATTTGTGAATATTAACCATTCATTTTTTTTCAAGTTGATTTCGCTCTATTTCCTATGATGGTAGGACAATGAGTTAAATTATTTCAAGTTATTTTTCTTATTTAATAGCATAGGCTTTTAATTATGCAAAAGTATCTTAGACTTTCAATTCTACCAAGTAGCATAGAATAAAATAGACATTTAATTCTTCTCATTAGTGTAGTATTTCCATCTTGCTCAATTATAATAAATTGTCAATTTCAATTTGGTAAAATAGTCATTTCAATTCCTAGATTAAAGTGCTTTAATGTAGTTGGTTGATATTACAAAAATAACATGTCTGTGACTTGAGAAGAGTTAGTTTGGAGTACTTGAAATTTACATTTCGTTTTTGAATTTGAAATCCTTAAAATAAAAAATAAACCTCCTAGCATATATAGTGCACATACACTTCACAAGTACACGAACCTTGGTTTGACAATTTAATGACGTAATTTAAATATTAATTAAATTACTTAACATTTTTTACGCCGTTGCCAGGGAAGTGTATATAGGACTTTATTTTTTATTTTCATATCATGCTATATGCATTCATTTTCTAGATGCATGTTTAAAATCATATTAAAATAATTTAGGATGCATGTATAGAGAAATTAGATTCTAGAGGTAGATTTGTAAGTAGAGGTAGAGGATGTAATTCAATTCCAATATCACCAACCACCCCCGCTAGACTATGTGGTTCCACACCATCCACTGACTCACATTCCATCCATAGTAGGTAGACATTAACTTTATAAAGTACATAGGTATGAAATTCAACCTAGGGATTCACCAACTTCATCTACAAAAGCTGTAGTTGAAGAACCTACATCCCCTACTGAAGGAGTCATTTTTATTTCTTCAATAGGTGAAAAACTCTTAGGACAAGAGTTTTTTTTTTTTTTTTTTTTTGCTGACATACCATTAGTAGAAGAAATAGAGGAAAAAGTAGACAATCCTATTGTTGAACCTTATATTAGCTCCAAGGAATCCACAATGGCAAGAGAGGGAGAAGGAGAAGTACACAATGAAGAGGAAAGAACATGGATTGGTGGAGAAAGAGGTAATAGAGGAGGTCAAGGTGGTAGAGGTGGAAGGGGAGATGATAGATATTTTCATGAGGAGGCTCCTTTTGGATTCCCCATCTTGGATACAGACACCACTGCTACCATGAAACATATATCACCATCCATCCTTCCTAACTTTCATGGGTTAAGAACTGAGGATCTAGAGAATTTTCCTTTTGAGTTTCAAGGATTATGCAAATCATATGATTATCTACTTGATACTAAAAAACTGAAATTATCCCCAGCCACTCTAAAAGATGGAGCTCTTAAATGGTTCATGGGCTTCAGAACACATTCTATTATAACATGGGATGATATGAATATAATATTCCTAGAAAATTATAAAGATTACTATATGCATTGTAACCTTAAGATGAAGTCTTTAAGATGATTCAAAAAGAGGATGAAAACCTTGAAGATATGGTGGAGAGGTTTTCCTACAATATCAAAAGGGATAAAATGCACAATTTATATGAAGAGACATTAAAAACTCTTTGGCTAAAAATGATAAGGGGTGATTGGATTGATCTTGTCAATTTAATGGGAAAAGGAGATGTCTCCTAGTTTTCATTTGAGGAATTTTGTAAGTTGTGAAAACACTTTGCAAAAGAAAAAGAAAAACATGGTAAGAACCCAAAAAATCGAGCCATGTCTAGAGTAATAAAATCTACAACTTGAACTATAGTAAGTAGAGCAGAATTAGAAAATTTTCTTGAAAAATTTAAAACAAATATCCTTGGAAATCTTAGTGAACAACTGGATACTTTAATGATACAAAACAAGAAAAAATCCGACAATACTGCATTATCCATTTTCTGTCCTAGATGTAGGGAAAAACATGCTTTACGAGAATGTCCTCTTGATAGTGTTGAAATATGTGTTATATGTGCAGGAAATCATAATACAAAAGAATGTCTCTCAATACCTCACGTAAGGTTGTTTTCCAAGATGAAACTAGAACAAGTCAAGTTGAATCACTCTGCTTTTTTTTCCCACAGGAGACCTTGGCAGCCTTGAAAAATAGGTATGGTACAAGATCCCAATGCACAATATCAATCATATGCACAACCAAAAAGTAATTGGAATGCACCTATGCCTTGGAAAACTTGGCCACCTCAACCCCAAAATCCATCTTGGTAACAAGCCTTCGCAAAATTATTATGGTAGGAATCCTCAGTATCCTCAATTTCAACAACCATATCCTCAATACCAACCTCAGTACTATCCTCCTCAACCTTCACAATCCCTGCAATCACAATTCCAACTGCAATTGACTCCAAATCAATCACTTCCCTTGCCATCCACTCCATTTCCTCAAAGAGTTAATCAAGTACCTGCTCAACCACTCCCAAATGAAAATAATAAATTTCCTCAACAACCCATCTATAATTTTGAGGGCGAAAATTTTCAGGCACGTATGGTAACTCTTGTAGGTCTAAATGATGTCCAACTTAGAGCAGGTAGAGTCTTGCGAAACAAATCACTATTAAAGATAAGTTCCCCATTCCTGTCATTGATGAATTACTGGATGAATTGCATGGATCAATTTACTTCACCAAGTTGGATCTTCGTTCAGGATATCATCAAATTAGAATGAAGACTGAAGACATTCCGAAAATAGCATTTAGAACTCATGAGGGTCATTATGAATTTTTGGTCATGCCTTTTGGCCTTACCAATGCACCTTCAACATTTCAAGGTTTGATGAATTCAATTTTCAAACCATTCCTTAGAAAATTTGTGTTAGTATTTTTTGATGATATACTAATCTACAGCAAGTCTTGGAAGGATCATGTTGAACATGTTGACAAGGTGCTACAACTATTGAAGGAGAAACAATTATATGCAAAAAGATCCAAATTTTTCTTTGGAGTCCAGGAGGTGGAATATTTGGGTCATATTGTATCTCATGAAGGAGTTAAGGTAGACCCTAGCAAAATTAAAGTCATTAAGGAATGGAAAATCCCCACATCCATAAAGCATCTGCGAGGATTTCTCGGGTTGACAGGGTATTATCGCAAGTTTGTTAAGAATTATGGGAGAATAGCAGCACCTCTAACAAAATTATTGAAGAAAGATGCATTTTCATGGACTCCGGAAGCAACAAAGGCCTTTGAACATCTTAAAGAGGCAATGTGCCAAGCACCGGTCTTAGCTACACCGGACTTCACAAAAACCTTTATTGTGGAATGTGATGCTTCAGGAAATGGAATTGGTGTTGTTCTAATGCAAGATGAAAGACACATTGCTTTGAAAGTTGTCCAATCAAGGTAAAGTTTTTAAGCAAAGCTATTTATGAGAAGGAAATGTTGGCAATACTCCATGCACTTAAGAAATGGCGACCCTACCTAATGGGTAGACACTTCAAGGTAAAAACGGATCATGATAGCCTTAAATACTTTTTACAACAAAGACTATCCTCTGAAGAGCAACAAAAGTGGGTCACAAAGATGTTGGGTTATGACTTTGAAATCATCTACAAAAAAGGGAAGCAAAATGTGGTGGCAGATGCACTCTCAAGAAAGGATGAGGATGTGGAAGCATTGTTGTGCGCCATTTCTATTATCCAACCAAATTGGATAAACAAAGCAAGGGAGGAATGGAAGAATGACGAAGAAGTGTGGGCACTTATTCGAAAGTTACAACAAGATTCCAGTACGTCTGGTACATTTAGCTGGCAAAATGATTCGTTATGGTAAAAAAATCGCTTATACCTCTGTAAGAATTCCCAGCTAAAACAAAAGATTCTTATGGAATTGCACACTTCTCCCTTAGGAGGGCACTCAGGATTTTTAAAAACTTACCACAGGGTTAAGAAGGAATTTTTTTGGGATGGCCTTAAATCAGATATTCAAAAGTTTGTGGTTGAATGTTTGGTTTGCCAACAAAATAAAGTTGAAACAATTAAGACACCGGGTCTATTACAACCTTTATCCATTCCAAGCCAACGTTGGGAGGAGGTTTCAATGGATTTTATCATAGGTTTACCCAAGTCTGAGGGAAAGAGTGTCATCATGGTGGTAGTTGACAGATTTACCAAGTATGCACACTTTTGTGCATTATCACATCCATTTAAAGCCAGTACAGTTTCTACTGCATTTATGGAAACAATTCAAAAGCTACATGGAAACCCAAAGATTATTGTAAGTGACAGAGATCCCATTTTCACTGGAAATTTTTGGACATAATTATTTTCTTGTCTTGGTACTCAGTTAGCTCATAGCTCATCTTATCATCCCCAGTCTGATGGGCAAACTGAGATAGTAAACAAATGTTTGGAAGGATATCTTCATTGCTTTGTATTTGATAAATAGGCACAATGGGTCAAATGGTTGCCTCTGGCTGAATGGTGGTATAACACTTCCTTCCATACAGCAACAAAAATGACCCCATTTATGGCACTTTATGGGTATCAACCACCATCCATCACATCATATTTAAGAGAAAATTCTAAGGTTCAGGCAGTGGAACATCACATCGAACATCAACAACAAGTCCTCCAACTCTTAAAGGATAACCTCGTGTTGGCACAGAATAGAATGAAACAACATGCAGATCAACATCGCAGTGAAAGAAGGTTTGATGTAGGTGATTGGGTATTCCTACGGCTACATCCATATAAGCAAATGTCCCTAAAGCAAGCTAAGAAGGATAATAAATTATCACCAAAGTATTATGGTCCGTACAAGGTGTTGCAAAAGATTGGTACTATGGCATACAAATTGGAGCTTCCTGCAGCTTCTCGATTGCACCCAGTTTTCCATGTTTCATGTTTAAAGAAGGTTATAGGCGACAAGCTCCCAGTTCAAACAATATTTCCAGAACTTAACGAGGAAGGAAAAATTATATTGGAACCAGAAGAAGTCACATAAACAAGAACTCGACAGCTACAAAATTGTTCAATTTCAGAGTATCTTATTAAGTGGAAGAACTTATCCGCTGAAGATTCCACATGGGAGGATGAGAATTTTATGCAGAAGTATCCAGAACTACTCAAGCGTTGAGGATAACACTTTTTTGAAGGAGAGGGGCATGTTGGGTCCCTATAATACTAGTGATTACCCCATTACTATTGTAGTTATACCCCTTATTAATATTGTTGTGCCCCTATTTCCCCCATATTGTTATTACAGTTCCCCATAGAATCCCTCTATTGTTATTTTTGTGGCTTTATATTATTATTTTTAGGTCGGCTAGATTATATTGTGACTCCTTAGACTCCTATATATAGAAAGGAGGTTTTGTCTTTTGAATCATCCAAGAATTGTTCATTTATGTAATGTAAAGGAGGTTTCCCCCTCGAAGAGGCTTAATTCTAAGGCGTTGATCTATCTTTTCTATCTTTTCTTGAGCTGGTTTCATAACACTATGCTTACTAACATAATGGAAGTAAACTAGCTCAGGCAATGGTAGCTTATCTCTGAGAAGAGATGTGGTGGATTCATGCCTCTGAACTCTATTACAATGAGGCTCAAGGGCCTATTTATTATTGAATAACAAGAGAAAAACCTAAACAACCAAAACCCTAACCCCAGGAGATGTAACGCCAAGAGTTTGTGGGCCCCATTAAGGTTAGTTTGGCAACCAACTTTCCGAGGTCGTAACTTGGTCATATTATCTCCATTTGGTGTGTACGATACCTTGTTGGAAAGGTCTCTATGATTACTATAGGATTTGCAGCAAGGACCTACATATTTCTGTAGGCCTGCAACAGACCTCAAAAAAATGTCGTTTAGGGGGTCAAAACTGCTCCGGAAGTTCAGGACCTGAAAAAATGCTAAAAATGGTAAATGCTGAAATAAACAAGGAAAAAAATGAAGTCGACTGAAGGTCTATGGGGAATAGGCGAGTGGCCACCAATATCCACCTGGATCATCTAATGACTATCTTGTTGTCGATATTGATAAGGCTTTAACAACTATGATGTGGTAAATTTAATGAATGCCCTAATGTTAGGACTCTGATGGAAATGATTGTATAACATGATAGAGTTGTGATATTGAATGGAGGTACACTGGTCAGATACTCTAATTGTATGCCATTAAACCTTGATGAATGATTGATGACACATACATGTATGGCAGTAAAGCCAAATTGAAATAGATGATGATGACTTGTCATCAGAACTTAATATAGTTTGACTTCGTGATCTGATATATGATAGCCTCGTGTGAACAAATGTGTTTATATCTTGAAGAAACAATGATATTAATGCATGGTAGTAATATGATAAACATGTTGAAGTCTTGATTGATGATGACTGAAGAGGATTCCCATTTAGAGGGAGACACCCTTGATGAGATCCAAAAACATATTATTTAATGATTATAAAACTGAGGCCACCTCAAGGGTTTTGAGGTGTATGAATAGAAGTCTCGTGATTGCAGATAGAAACAAGCCTTATAGACATGAATTGATGAAAATTTGATGTTTTTGAAGGTATGTCTTTGTTTATTAATTTTATATGATAACAATTCATTGATGATAGGATTAGTTTACCCAAGCAATTTCAACATCCACGTCTCGTGTAGAAGTGTAGTAGAGGACTTCCTTGTTAGAGGAAGTGTATTGTCAGAAACATGACATGTTGGATTGCATTGATGGATTATTGTTGCTATATTTTATGGATCTTGTAATGAGCATTGGTTCCTTGTATTGCATGCACCCCAAGCTAAATATGGTTCAAACATATATAGTTGGGTCAGAGACATCTTCATGGATTGAGAGAATGTTGTTGTATGAGACAAGATTAGGCTTGTGGTTGTTGCCTCCCTGCATGAGAGGGAGAAAGGATGAATATGGTATTCTTTTCTTTATGATATGTATTTTCTCTAACATAATATTTGATTTTATGTCCTACATAAACAGGAAGACAAAGAATTTTTGCTTGAAAGTACTGCATAAGGCAGTGTGGTTGAACTCTTTAGTGAGTTGTTTGAGCTGGTACTGGATATGAGCACTTTGATATGATATTCATAGATTAGCTTGGGTTAATGGATGTGACCCTCCTAAGTAAGGGTCTTGGCTGATCAAGAACACTGAGCTATGCTATTCCCCCTTGTTTGAGCTCCCAAGGAGGGAATGGAGCATTAAGGGCTCCTGGGGTTGAGGGAACTCTAGAAAATATAAATTTCAATCCTTTCCACTCATGGAAAGTTGGGATATCCTTCCTATTGTCACTATAGGGTGTTTTTCATCCTTGTCATTTATGACAAGTTGAGATATCCTCCCCTACCAAAGTATACCACAGTTAACATCTTACCAACAAGCAGGGCTTATTAGGATTTCCTTCCCATCTGGCCAATGGGTTGAGAAGAATTGGTTATTTGTGATAATTACCATCGGTAAGTTGGGATATCCTCCCCAAGTGATTGTTTATAAGATGCAGGTGTTCGACCTCCTGAATCTTGATGGTTAACGTGGGAAAATCAACAAAAAATAGGATGGTTGTGATCTCTACCCTATATGGCAAGTTTGGTCTCACCTGTTGACTAAAAAATAGGATGGATGTGATCCTTGTTGGTAGATGGATCTCACATGTTGTCATTGGATAGAGAATTGTAGCTTGAGCTCCCATATGATGTCATATTTTTCCTCTTTAGATTCGAGATTGATCAACAATTTGAGATGGACAGAGATGAGTCAAGATGATATATGACTTGATGATGATGATGATTCTACTTTAGATGATCAAATTTATTATTGGATATAGGGTGGAAGCATGATGCTCCTCTATAATGATGATTGAATTGATCTAGAGTGTTATTTGGAGCTCCCCTATGATTCTTCTTCTTCTTATTCTATTGATTGAGATTTTTCAGCTAATGATCAAAGGAAGTTAAGACAAGATGTGAGGAGATGGATGTTTTATTGTTATAGCTGAGATGGAGGTCATGTGATTTGACCTAAAGATTAATAGGTTTTGAGGAATGACCTCCCCTACCTTTGATTGTGTATTATTCTTCCATGAGATGAAACGTAATGATGATGCAGTTGCCCGCCTTCTTATATTGAGACATGTCATATGAGATGAGACCTAATGGAGCATACTTGTGTATCTATTTTTGATGTAGATGGAAATTCCCCCCTCGCTGAGAGGGAGTGTTAACAGTTGGAGCAACATTGGGAATAGTTTCCCTTGAGAAATCCTAACGCCTCAAAGGAATATCATTAAAACCCAAAGAGGAATTCAATTGATCAAAGGAATTATTATCAAAATATTAGCAAATTAAATTTTATGGTATCATGGGTTGTCTTAAATTAAAGGAGGGAAAAATACAATTTCAAATTTCAAATTTTGGTCTAAGTCAGCCTCAAATGGTTAACTCAGCTCTCCCAAAAGTCACGAATTTTCACATATGGAAATAACTATAAATACCCTATTGGGTTATTCTTCAAATGGCACTTTAGATAACATATTCTTCTCTGAGATTTTCAGTCCATTACTTCTGAGTTTTGAAAATAATTTGAAGTAGTTCGTTGGGCATACGCTCTAGTTTATAACTGAGGTTTTCATGAGGGTTTCTTTGTTGTTTTATTGGGCTTCATTAGGGATACTATATCTACACCTTCTACATCGATTTGATGGAAGTAATTTATGTCAACATACTTGATTTGTGATACGAATTGCATACCTTATGCATTGCAAGCAAGGTGCGGAATTGTATGCAAGTGGTAGACCTCAACATTTCACAAGGGCTATGATATAAGGACTACAATACACTCTTTCTAAATCTACAAGACTACACTACACTCTCACTCAAGCTACAAAACTATACTAATCTATCACATATGGTATAGGGTTTCCTACTTTGTGATCTGGCTAAAGGACTTATGATCTTGCATGGCATTTCTTTATGATGAATTTTGCATGACATTATAGTATGGTGACTTTCGATTAGCACTTCAGTATGATGACTCTCGTGACATTATAGTATCGTGTCTCACATTGTATTACAGTAAGCTCTCATAGAGGTATGTTATATTTCACTTCAATGGGATAATCTCGTGTATGGTATGCTCTACAATCTATACAAACCTTGTTATTAGATACAAACTTGGATCTATTGGATCCGAGTTTTAATGCTAAGTATTGATAGCCAGATTGGAGTGGACATAGATTTCGGGAGTGATGTTATGCTACAAAGCAGTTGCTACAGTCTTAAGCTATGGTTCATACCTGTATTATAGGCAGACATGCGAAGTTTCTAGATTATTATCATATGTTTCTATACGATGTTATATGATGATATGTGATATTGCATCTTGCATATACAGCATTGCATGACCATATCTTTGAAGTATACTTGCACAAACCTTTGATGGATATTAGTGGCTATGATGTTCTTGATGCATATAACATAGATTTGTATTGCAGTGATCTTCGCATATGATATGACTATGATTACAATCTCCTTGATGCATGTTCTAGATGAT